>OX596031.1:3395995-3995995 GCA_951394125.1 Epistrophe eligans
CGGTAATTTGAATCGGGCACGCAATTCAATATCGTCACACCTGCATTTAGTCGTCAACCGCACACTCTCTTCAAGGACCCAGGACAAAAAGGAGATATCGTCTCAGTTCTCAGACCACACTCGAGAAATTCGCTCCCTGCAGCCATACGTTAAATTGTTTTTCAAGCTCGACTTATCCCAAATGGATTTTTCTTCTACGATTTTCCCATTTGATAGAATTATTTGTAAGGACATGCGAGGACGACAAAGCAAAATTAATGCAACCATGTCGTCGTTGTCATTGCACTAAGTATACATACATACATACATACCAACACACAAAGAAGGAGTTATTACCATCGCGAATTCTATATAAAACATCGAATTGAAAAGAAGAAATGTGTGGTTGTTGCTTCTGATGGCGAGGAAGGTAAAGGAGGACTTACAGCAAGGATAAACCAAAAATGAAGAGAAAAAGAGTCCGTTTTCGGTGTAAATGACGGATGTCTTGGGGGAAACACGTTGCAGTTGCAGTTCTTTAAAAATTAGAGAAAGAGAAAAGTGATAGCAAATCGTGGGGAAGGAATAAGCAGGTGAAAAATTGGTTTTGATATAAGTATCAAAGTTGCATAGAAGTAGGTATAGCATATAGCACTCGCAAGTAAGTTTTTCTTTCTTCGAGTCGGACTGGATATACAGATCTCTATTTTTGGCCACACGAAGCACACACGATGAAGTACCTACAGTTTTTTTTTTATTTTTTTTTTTTGGATTGGATTGAAAGTTATTTTATGTTTCTTTAGAGGATTTCGAGTGGAACTGTTGCTTTTTATTAAATTGAGTGAGAATTTGGTATATGTATTTGAAATGCACTGGCAAAAATAGACAAAAGGACTTTATAGCCCGGATGAAGTATTTGGTGGAAAATATGTATGTAAATATGAAAATATGTAATATGGGGTATGTTACGCTGTATTTTTTTTAAATCTGAATTTTACGTTGGTATTGTTAAACACAAATAACAAACGAGTCTCAATTATCAATCGATAAATATTAAAATTAATATTAAACAATGGAATTGATAAAATTTTTGAAGGAGACCTCAAAGAAAGAGAAGGAGAAGGAAGCTGGTCGGTGACGAAACTTGATAGCACATCACTCCTATTAGGATTATCGGTTATCATTTTGCTAGTTGATAAATATTGAAATGTTTTCTCGTTTTCGAGAAAATTAAAAATAAATAAATCTTCCTTACTACTTACTAAGTGGAAATTGGATTATTGCATCAACAATTGAAAAAACGTCAATTTTCTATAAAACTAGAAGACAATTATGGATTTTGTTTTTAGTGTTAGATTAAAAATTAATGAGAGCATTGAATATTAAAATAAAAATCCTACTTAATAACTAAAATTTTGAACAAAATAACAAAATTAGGTTGAACTAATTTTCCTTAAAATTTAGAATTTGAAAATTGATTTTTCACAAAAAAAACTACTTGGAAATAAAATTCAAAATTGGATTTCTTGCTTTACAAAAAGATATAACATGACCACATTGACCACTTAGGTGCCGTTGACTTGTAATGATTTTATTTTTTTTTTTTTTTCAAGTAGATATTTTTAGAAAATTGCCCCTCCCGCCTAAATAGGGGCAGATACACCTCCCCTTCTTAATGATATTTCACTGTCTTGACCCAAGAAATTCACAAGAAAGTTTTCTTCAACATTTCATTTTACAAAAAAATAATTACATATACAAATTTATTTAGTACACACTTTTTTTAAATTTTTTCTCAGTGTACCCTTTATTATCAGTTCTCACAATTCATTCATTCCGTTATTGTAGCCACAGCTGGAAACACACATTTAATCAGTGCCATTTTAACAGCTCCATAGAATTGGGGGGCATTTTCACACCTCTCAAAATGAATGCTACTGCTGCTATCCAACACGTACATATGTATAGTATACTCTTAAACTGCTGTTGCACAAGCACACACATCTGCAAAAAGTCCTCAGGTTGAAATGAAAAAAAAAAAAAAAGGATATTCAATTCCGAATTACCCCCTTTCCCCAAACTCCACAATCAACGTACACTCAAAGTAAAAAAAAAAAAAACACCGGAATCATAGCGCGTTCTTTAAACAGGTTATCATCCAAAAGGATAAACTCAACCGAGCGAAAAAATAAAATAGAATAAAAAGGAGTTTGTTTTTGTGTTTTTTTTTTTACTTTTGTTCATTCTTGACTCTTTGTTTGTATAACGAAACGAAGATGAAGGACGAAGGACAACGAAGACTATGACGACGACGACGAGTGCATTTCGCACTCGAATGAAGGATTTTTATTAGTTGAATTCCTTTGGTTATGGGTTTTATTTTTTTTTTTTTTTTCTAGAGATTTACTATATTCTGCTGGGGGTGTTTGGTTCTATACTATAAAATACTAACTGAAGAAGAAAAGATGCATCTTTTTCAGTAATAATGTGAAGAGCCATTCAATTGGAAATGAAAGGATATAGCAGTACCTACCAACAAGTACAAACAACTCAATCTGATAGATTGTATATTTTCCTTTGAGACATTACAGAAAGGAATCGGCTATTAAGTTTCTTGTTTTTTATTTACTTATAATATATAGGAGTTTTTTTTTGTACATACCTACTACAGGGTGTTTGGGAGATTATGAGGACTCATATGTGAATTTTCAAAAAGTTACATAAACTCTTTTAATCGTTACGCAGAAAATCGAAAAACAAAATGCCAAATCCTGAATTTCCATAACTATTTCAGGTAAAAGCCTATTTTTAAAGTTGAATTTCTAAGGTTAAATTTTAGTAAAGTTCCAATTTTAGAAAGCTGAATTGAGCATTCAAATATGGAGAACAAAACTGCATACACCAACTTTGTTTTTCATTGCAATTTAAAAGAACTGATCTCAAACAAGAGAAGTAAGATTCCAAATTTCTAACAAGCTGCAAGCAAAAAATGTTTCTTTTTTTTTTTTGGTTTCAACGCACGTAACCTATTTCAATTGATATTTCAAAAGTGTTTAAAAGATTTTTAAATCAAGTTCACTAATCAGAAAGTCCTACATTTGGCATTAATGTTCTTATAAAAATGACCAAACTTAGCCTTTCTGAAGTTCCCATAATATTTAAATGCTGGTGCGACGCAGGGCTCCTTTTTGTCTCCAATTCTCTTCCTTATATTTTCATAAACAAACAATCCTCGGTCTGAAACTTCTAATCTATTTTTTTATGCGACCTAAGTATATAAAATAATTTTTAAGAACTCAGTGCTTTCTCCTGTCGTTAAAACAGAATCCCAAAATCCTTAAGTTATGAAGCAATAGAGGTTTTTTTTTTTTTCAGATGAATCGTCGCTTATTTAGCGCCTATGTGCAGCTTGTGAAAACGTTAGTTTCAATAGACAAAATGCAAACCAGGCTTCTGCTAGCAGCACACAAACAACAAATCAAAGGGCGTAAATCATTGTCAATTGCCTTGCCAGGCTTGTACGGTTTCAAGGGTTTATTAAACATTATTGGTGAAATTTCGGATGCATTGCAAATATTTCAGACGCATTGTTTTAAAATTTTAATAGCCTATTGATTGAAATGTATCAGGTGTTTTTTGTGCAGAAGGCTAGGCATAGAGGAATCTTCCAGGCATGATGGCGAGGATTGTACGCGTCTTTGATGCGGTTTTTCCAGCCAGTGTTGGTGGGATTGGATTTATGGGACATTACCCTTGATTTCAAAGACACTATACTTTTGCCGAACGAAAATTTATTAAATTAAATGCTGGCATAAGGTTTTTTGTTAAATTTATTTACTACACTTATTTAAATTTGGCAGTTTAATTTTTTTCTCTGGCTCGGATAATTTTTTGGAGAATTCTGGTAGAAAAAGTGGGATGGCAACCATATCGTTATAAATATATTATTTTATTTATTTAAAATTAAGTTTTAAAATAAAATAAGTAATAAAAATTAATTTTTTTTTATTTTTCATTGAAAAATTATGGCTTCTGTGACATCCTGTATTAATATTTTAGAAAAAGCAACAGTCCTCTATCAGCTTCTAACGAATTCCCCCCTGTACAGTGTACCCACATATCTACTATCTCGCTTTCACCCTCTGTCCCTATATACCTATCCATCAGTAGCAGTATAGATATATTATGTGGATTCTGTTTTTTGGTTCAAATGAAACCATTTTATAAATTAATTTAATTTTCTGATTAAAATATATCAAGAGGAAGGTAAATGTGCGTGTGATGGTGGTGAACCCTTTGCAAATTAGAAACTAATGTGAAATAAATATGGCTCTGCTTGAGAAGCTTTATGAGTATAAGGAGTTTTAACAATCACCCGTACCTTAACCTTGTGGGATTGTTAGCAAGAACGGCTCATTCCTTATTGGAATATGTATATGGAAGGAACCATTTTCTCTTTGTGTTTAAGCGGTAGCCCTTAAAATTTTATCATCGGCATTAATCGTATTAGAAGAAGCTCAAGTGGTGGAGATTGTTTTAAAATTGAAACTAAATATACACTCCGGCTGCTGGGAAAGTGTATACTTAAGTTTATTGTTGTTGATGTTTAGGGCTTGAAATGAAGATGACGATGTAGATGGAGGCATAGGAAGAGAAAGAGAAAGATCTGGTGAGCCAGCCTTATTATATAAAATTCGCATAGAAAGATCTAAAAACGCTTGCTTTTGCTTATATAAAACATTTGAACGGAATGTTTATAAAGGCAAATTGTGATGCAGGGTGGTTAGAGGAAGAGACGATTTTGCTAAATTAAAATCCACAAAGTCTTTACTTGGCTTTTAATATCCTGAATCTATCTCTCTCCTTTTCTTTCTTATTCCCTTTGTCTATATAGTAAATCGCTACTCTCTCTCTATAGCTACGCATTTAATGAGTATTTTTGGATTGCAAGACTCAGCTCCTTCAAATTTAATTTTCACTTTCACTCATGTCGGTTGCGGGCGGGTGGTCGTTCGTTGGGTCGGACGGTCGGTTTGGTTGGTTGGTTGGTGGAAAGGATATAAGCTAGAGAAGGTCCTACTACGACTATACCTACTACTAGCTTCCTGATGGGTGGCTGGGAATTTTAATTAAATTTTTAAGTGTTCTCTTGTTGGTGTATATTTATTTATACATTGCTTTACATATATATGTACGAGTATTTCTGTGCCAGAGGAGCAAACGATTTAATAATATTACACACACAAAATCTGCCTCGACATGTAGTTTTGTGTACTGCAAGCCAAGCACCACTCTTCTGCTTCTCTATATATCTGACTCTGACTCTGACGTAAAGGTTATATAGGGATGTGAACTTGAGAAACGAGGAGGACACGACTAAGGGGACGACATAGGATAATGTTTTCATTTGTTTCAAGTTGCAATAAAAATATGGAAAATTGCCTTTTGAGTGCACAATAGAGAATGGATAGACAAGCAGATAATAGTGAGGTGGTTATAGAGGCTTCCTTACTTTTAGCAAAGGGGGTAGGTGTTTGTTGAGTAATTTTTTTTTGAAAATTTTAAATGAGAAAAGGAAGATATTCGAGTCATAATAGGGACGAATAATATTCGGATTAGAGATTTTAAAATCATAATGTGGGTTTGGCTATGTTAAACAAGCTGATGGGGAACATCAGATAACTGATGATTTTCATATATCTAGATATGTATAAGAAGAGTTGAATGAAAATAAAATATCAAATATCGTAGATAGACAGGTACCTATTTACAGTTGGGGTGAAATAGATGAATGTAGGTACCTTTACTAAAGCAAATCTTGCTTCTCAACGATTACAGGTGGATTAAGTCTTGTGGATGAAAGCATTTAAAAAAGTAATTACAATAAATATCATGTTTCATCATAAAAGTACAAGAAAACATATGCGACGGAATAATTTGTTGGTATTTCTAGGTGTCTTTTTTATTTGAGAAAATTTCATATAGATTAAACTTAAAGAACACTTTCTCTACATATTTTTAATCTTTTTTATTTTCAATCAAATTTCAACAAGTCTTAATTTCAATTTAAATTTTAAATCTTTTTGGGATAAACTAGACCCTGTTGGCCTGTTGGTTCAATTTAGTATCTACTATTTTGCACAAATATAACTGTTAGCGCGTATTTTGACTGTCCGCCACTTAGTGCGTAATTCAGCGCAACGCGGACTCAATCCATTGTGCGGATAGTCACATTGCTCTCGAACAGCTGCTCTAAACGCATTGTGTTTCCTCCACAAACGAATGAAACCCAGCCTTCTTTTTTAGAGGCCTTTAAATTTTTAAGTCAATTGACATTTGATTAAATTTCATTCTTAAATAAATTGTCTTTCATTTTAGCAAGTCGGCTTCTCCCTTTTATAAAAAGTTAAATTGAATATTCTACAACTAAAACCTTAAACCTAATTAACTTAAACTAAAAGTAAGTCTTCTACTTGGCAAATGTATTTCAGTAGTATATAGAATTTGTATTATTAAAAAAAAAAACCTTCACTTAAACTTAAACTATAATTTGTTAAACTAAAATATCTGTACTACCTAAATCTAAGAATTTAAAGAAAAATAAAACTATATTTTCCAAACACAAATTGGAATTGATAAATGTAATTGGATTTCTTCTAGGAGAAGTTTGCCGCCGGTGTTGCTTGTGGCCTTGTGGGCAGCCCGTTCTTGAAACGAAGATACCCTTTTGGCCAGTTTTGTGCCGAAACGATAACAATGAAATGCAAGTTCCACTAGTTTATCCAATTAACGACGACAGACGTGATCTTTTTTTTACTTAAATTTTAAACCCCAAATATAGATTGTTTTATGCTGAGAATGTACCTACTTGCGATTTTCTGTGGTTGCGATTAAAGAATCGCTATCTAAACAAATGATCGCAAGTATTAGCATAAGGCTAGGAACACATTAGTGATTTTCTGTTGTGAATAAATAATCGTAATCGCAACAAATAATCGCAAAGCATTAAGCTAGAAACATACGATTTCAATCGGGCGACTTATCAGCCGCTGAAAATAGAACAAATGTGAATCGCTTATCATACCCAGAAATCGCGATTCCTCAAAGACTTTAAATTGATTTTTTTTAATCCAAACAGAAAATCGTAGTTGCCTAACGTGCTAACGTGTAATTGCATTTTATTCATTTTAAAGTGCGGCAATCGTATCGCTAAAAAAATTAAACAAATTTCTGTCTTTTAAGCGTCCAAATTTCTTGGTAGGTGTATTTTTTTGAATAGCTACGGAAGTGGTCCTAGTCTTAGAACCAGAGTTTTAGTGTGGTAAACTTAATAATGATTATTATAGAGATCATATTATCAGAAAAGGAATACAAAATTAGTCTCGATTTTTGTTTGTCCCCATCAGCTGCCATTGTAATTAATAAATTTTTCTGGTTATCTTTTTTTTATTTCAATGAAATTTCGATTGAAAGTGAGGAATAGATCGAAAAAGAAAAGATAAATGTGAAAATAAGATGAGAATGTGTGTATGTTTGTACTTTAATACTATACTGACAGAAAACCTTACATGCGTTTGTATGTTTTTTTTTTTTTTTCAAAGCGGGGGAAGATACCTAGGGGCATTAACTAAAAATACATAGGTGCTTTATTAAATAAAGAGAAAACAAATGAAACTTATTGTTTTAAATATTAATCCCCCAATCCTTATTGTTCCGTTTCCTATTCTACATTGAACAGTTTATCCAAATAAAATTCCCCCAAATCTTCAAGGTGTCAACAGAGAGCACCAGTGTCCGTGTATTTTAATTACCATGCATCACTGATGCTTTCCCTCTTGAAACCACACGGCTGCCTGTTATAACTCAAACCCGTGATGTATACAATTTCAAACCCTTTTCAAAATTTTCGACTGCCATAATAATTAAAAGCTTGTTTCCTTTTCCTCCAACAAAAAAAAATCCAACAATAACAAACATCATCATCATCAGATGGCCAAAAACCAAGCGCACAACCAATTTACCATTTCCTTAATTTCCATCAACAATATATATGAACCCCCCTTTGGATTTTGGCGCCCACATTGGGTTCAAAATCTCCGTTTCTTCGGCAACAAATTAAAAGACTGAAGACTAAAAAAAAAAAATAATAAAAACAAAAAGCGGTAGCTGCGACTTTATTTGTCATGGTTGTAGGAACACATACGCGTAGCGCCTTTTGCTTCGACTCATTAATTCATCGTCATCTTCGTATAAGGTATAAGTCCTTGCTCAGCCAAAAAAACAAAAAAAAAAAACGACGACGAAAAACTAAGCGGCAAGAATAATAATAATAACAGAAACAAGAACAACAACCCAACATTAAGGATAACAATGACAATCTCTTGTATATCTCCTCATTCTCCCCACCCGCCCCCTCCCCACACTAAATATATCTACTAAAAACCCCCCTCTTTATAATTTTCTTGGCGAAACTAATAACAGCGGGACTATTAATGTCAAACTGGTTTCAAAAAGTTTCCTCTTTTGCTTTCGTTTTTGGGGTCGGGGTTGACGAAACAAGCCAAACGACTTCATTAATTCTCGATTTTCCAGCTCGAGTTTTTGGCGGTGTGGGGCGGTGCGACGCATTGCGATGAAGCAATTTTATGCACACACACCCCATTGGCGTTTCTTCTTTTCCAAACAAACAAGGAGCAAACGACAACAACAACAACCATTACAACAAGAAAGGAAGTCTTTTGGGTGAGAAAAGCATGCCACATCATTTGGCAGCAGTTTTTCGGAGTAATTCGGAGTAAATCACTTTTTATTTTATTATTTTTTTTTTGAAGATGAAGCCCACATGGTATCTGCGATTTGGTCTTTGAAAAGCCATTTTGACAAGCATAAACTCCAAAATGGCTCGACACGTTCTCCCCTTCCGAAGGAAAAAAAAAAAAAATATGCTTTCCAAACGTTATTGTGTTCAGCGTTACAAAGACAAACTTTTGATTTCTCAGATTGTGGAAATGCCTTAATGATTCTTCGAAAGGACAGCGAAGACGAAGTGACGGTGTGCGGTTGCTCTATAAAGGATGTTGTTATATATCTAAGAGTATACCTTCTAAGGATATAAACAATGTGATTTCTGATTATTTCGGTGCGGCAGCTATGTGCAGGAAGAAGGATAACGCGCCACACGCGATAACACTTGGGACTTGGGACTCCAGAGCCGAACCGAAAATGAAGAAAACAAAGCTTCTTGTTTCTTTCTATGTTTTTATATTTGCCCCATCTTCACATCTCTGACTCTGACTGTGTTCTTTAGATGAGTTTGTATCATTTGTTTTTCTCTGTGGTAATCATCTGGGACGAGGCGGTATCGCGTCGTCTTCATCGTCGTCCTTCCTATATATACAACCAGTACAGTGTCTCGTAAATTAACAAACGATTGAATGAAGTTCCTTTTGGGTAATAAGAAAAGTTTGATTGCGGCAGAAGCCTTCTTGTTTATTTTTTTTTTTTTGCCTGCTTTTGAGAGAATCCTCAGGAGGAAATTTATCACATGTATCTATCTATACATATAAACCTTCACATAGATAAAACCATAGGATAAACGATTATCCTTGAAGCCGCATCTAAAGCCAACTACGGTTCGAATCATTAACCTCTCCACTTAACTAGACATAGACATCATACCTACATACCTATGTAAGTTTTTTTTTGCTCTGTTTATAAGTTTTCTTAAGAAGGCCTGTATGTATCCATCTATATGTTTTATTTTTGATACATATTGCAAAAAAGCCACACACAAAGGACCCAGTTCTAATTACAGATTTTTACCAATCGAATATATTGGTGGCGTCTTTACGTCCTGCAGGAGGACACCGGAGATCTCTCTTTGTATAAATGTAGGAATATCTTATTTAGGGAATTTTCAAGGAAGGATGGGAAGCGTAATGGTCTTTTGATTAAGAACAGATTAAAAGTCATCAATAAAATTGGATTTACTACAATAGTTATAATACTGTTGGCGCAGTTTATATAGTTTTGTGTATATATTAAAGTCAGTATTATAAGGAAGGAAGGACATACTTTTCGGAGGACTTATATACGATGTTGTAACCGAAATGAAAGGAGAAAGTTTTCAATTTCATTTTCATTACAAATGAGAAATCGTTGTTAGATATTGGTGAGGGGATAAAGGGACACCACAGGAAACAGCATTATATAGAAAGCCATAGTGAATGGTTTTCAGGGTGACAATATTGTTATTTTGTAGTTTTTGATCATTTTTATATTGGTTTGCCTTTGCGGGTAGGATATTAAGTTGCTTTGAGATTGGAAAATAAAACGATATTGTTTAATGAAATTAGAAACTTTTTCGGAGGAATTTTATATGATGAAGCTTAAAGGCGAATAAGTATCTTAAGATGGAGCATACACTAAAAAAGGGATACCCAGGGATGAAAATCCTATAAGACTATTATTAAAGTTTAACTTGGAAAAAGAAGACTTCTTTCAAATAGCCTTGTAGGTATCCTACATAAAATTGAAAGCCATTATGAAGCTTAAAAATCATAGCTTAGTTTTCCGTATCAACAGCACGATGCTCGTATAGCTTAAATTTTCTAAAGCCAGTAAAAAGAAAAGAAAATAAAAGAAAGAAAAAGAAATAAAAGGAAAGGAAAAGAAAAGAAAAGAAAAGAAAAGAAAAGAAAAGAGAAGAAAAGAAAAGAAAAGAAAAGAAAAGAAAAGAAAAGAAAAGAAAAGAAAAGAAAAGAAAAGAAAAGAAAAGAAAAGAAAAGAAAAGAAAAGAAAAGAAAAGAAAAGAAAAGAAAAGAAAAGAAAAGAAAAGAAAAGAAAAGAAAAGAAAAGAAAAGAAAAGAAAAGAAAAGAAAAGAAAAGAAAAGAAAAGAAAAGAAAAGAAAATAATAGAATAGAAAGAAAAAAAGAATAGAGAAAAAATAAATTACTTAGAAAGGTATAAAAATACTCACTCATGGGTATACTCATAAAATAGCTATTAGGTCATATTTTGCTCACGAGTGTGAGCAGTTTTCAAAAACTCTTGAGTGTTTGAGTGTTATGAGCAAACGTAGAATAAAAAAAATGCTCACCAATGTGCTAATTTTAAAACAGTTTTATGACCCTTTTCTCACTCACGAGCATGAGCATTTTTGAGCCGCACTCGTGAGCTCAACAAATTTTCTAATACAACACGACTTTATGAATTCGGTTTCTTTTATTCCAGAAATTAATTTATCCACCGCGCATTGCTATTTGTGTACATGATTACAGCAGATTTCGATTCTTCGCGAGTACTAAATCGACTCACTCTCAAATGACGCTCATATTAGGCGAGCAGTTTCGTTAGAAAGCATTATGGGAGTGCTCCTCGTAAATCATTCTTGAGCATGGATAAAAATAAAATTGCTATAATGGGTTTTTTGTGTGATAACACACTTGCAGTTAGTCTGCCAAGCTTTAGCACCATCATTATTTATATTGAAGGTTTAAATGAAACAACAATACTTGGGTGAGCTAATACCAAGATTTTTATAGGCTGGAGTTATAGCTATTTCACGACTTTTTGAGTTCCAGCTGGGCATAAAAGTTTTTCAAATTAAAATTCAACAATGACCAAGCACCACTGAAAAGTAGTCTGATGATCGGCCTGGCAGTCGTGAAATACATAGCTGTAACTCCAGCCTATAAAAATATTGGTGGTAGCTCACCCAAAGTGTTGTTTTTTTTTATTTAAACCTTCAGTAAAATTGCTCTCATTTAATAAATCATAAGCGAAAATTTCTTATAACTGCTCATTTGATATTGCCCACTCACGAGCAGCTCATGAGTGAGTATTTCCGTACCCTGATCCCAAGGAAAAATCTGATAGTACCTACTACCGATATACCTATCTTTTTTTCAGGAACAGAAAATTGTTTTGAAAAAAATCTTCAACCAGGATACTCCCTTCCCATCTCCCTCCCCATTTTTATATTAAAATCCTCATGATGAAATTGAAATATTTCCTATACTCATTACAGAAGTCAACGATCAGACATAGGTACGTACACCATAGAGCTCTCACGCAATCTGTCACTTGTCAAAAAAAAAATGATTTGCAAATTTAAAATGATGAGCATCATATCGCAACATCTCGACACACACAGCACACAACTTAACCCCTAAGTCATATGTCAACCCAAAATCAGATTAAAATTTAATAAGTACATATATATCTTAACCCCACTTTGTTCAAACCAAATATTTTAACCCAGGCATAAGAAAAAATATTGAAAAAGGACTTTCTTATCCGGCCATCGGCTTACACCCTTGTAATCTGTAAAAGTTCAAACATCTAAAACTTACACCCACTTACACTATAAGGGTGTCAATTGAATTGTGAAATTCAATACGCAAGAAGTGTGGAAGTGTGTCAGCCTGCAATATGACGAATAATAATATGATGACGGGACAGAGGCTTCTTCCGAAAGCAGTTTACCCAGTGTCAGTTGTAGTTGAGCGATTATTATTATATATAGGATATTAAGCTTACCTATTCGAACCCGAGAAAATATTTATTGCCACAAAAATATCAACAAAAATCAATCTTCCAATCCAAAAATGTTGCATTCACTCATAATTCCCTGGCGAAACTTCCTTCCTTCCTGTCAAAGTCATGTGACACTGTCACAAAACGAACGGGCCCAGCCATCATTTCGGATGAAATGCTTATCTGACGAAATGGAAAACGGAATGTGCAGAGATCGTCAACGATAAGGTCGACGTTGTCGTCGTCGTCCATATTTAGGTATACAGGGAGACGAATGTGATTTTATTTTCTTCGTTGATGCTTTTTTTTCAATCATGCGTTGTCGTCATCGTTTCTCTGATGCTATATCCTGCCTCCTGGTCGGAGATCCTTGGTATGGGTCACACCAAACTAAATTGATTGGCAGGATTGGTAATCATAGCCAGGGTAAGCATATATAGCATCAGAGGATTTTCCAATTTTGCGAATATTAATCCACATCAGGGGCTTAGAGCTTATGGAGCTCCTTCCATTTCATCGTCAACCGTTCCTGAGATTTAACCCGATTAGAATCTGAGATGCCAAAAAGGGGTCACACAGCCTCTGTGAGAAGTCATCCTAATAACGAGACAGATGACAGTCAATTGCGAGATATGAAAGATGTATGTGTGTGTATGTTGGCTTTCGATTGAGTGGTTCGCGTGTGTCAGGCAAATGATCCCTTGGGGAGGATAAAGGTCTGTACTTTTGACACATGTTGCAGAGGGGTTTCAAATTAACGTGCAATCATGGATGGGGCGGATATTCAAGAAAAAAATCCAGAAAAATGGCAGGAAATATCCCAGTAGCGGCGACCCTTATATGAAATAGATATAGAGGATTTTCTTTCCTTAAAACACATAAAAAAAAATTGACAAAAATACCAGAACCTGTAAAATTTACTACTTGTCAAGGCTTCTTCCTTGTTACAACATTATCCAACATTAGACTAATATTTTAAATCCCATTCTACCCCTCTTCAAATGCGACTTAGGCTTAGGTCGCCCTCGAAAAGTTCAACCTTGGTTCCTTTACATCAAGATTCTTCACCTTTCCATCATCCTTTTTGAAGGATCTCTCTTGTGGATTCAAACAAGCGCACACAAGCTCTACATATTATAGCTGATGCTTGCTTGCTCCACGCTTTTCCTTTCTAATTTTCATCTTATGAGCAATTAATGAATGATACGCATCACATGATGGTGCATGCAGCAGGGGCTAGAATCTAGGAATGCTTGAAGTTTCACCTTAGGTGATGGGGGTTCCATCTGATATATAGATTTCTCGAACCCTTTCTACATAAGTAGAAATACCAACAACGTGTGTCTGAGGTTTTTCTGTGTGTAGCTGTATATGCATCACTTAACTCACTATGACAACGTTATTAATTACATTTGTGTGTGCAACGGTGCGCCCCAAGTAATTTTCCACACAGTTGAAGTTGCAGGTATGGAATTTGGTACTAGAACCATATGTGAGCCGCAGGATACTTTAACTCTATTACACTCTGCTCTTTTGATAACTGATATCGATTGAAACAATAACAGTTTGAGATTTGCCATTTTGGCCTTATTCTCCCAGATTTTCCCCCGCCCCTGCCTACGTCCCCTCTTGCACACTAAGCTCTTCAGTTTTCTAATGAGATATCGAGATGTTTTCAAACTCACGTTCTACGAAGAAAAAGACATAGGTAGGCTGTCTTTATATATAAAAGATACTTTTGAGGTACTTAAGTATCTTTGTCGTCTCTTAGATCGCGCGTCTACGTGACTGTCTTATCTATTAGACTTATTTTTGGAATTTTCTGCTAGCAATTAAATTTCTAAGCATTTCGCGTTCTATATTTTTTTTTTTTTTATTTTAAAGTCTTCCGGCGGATATCGAGTGGAAACGTTTCCGACTTTTTTTTTTTTGATTGGAGAAGAATCCTTGATGAAATAAATATTTTTTTTTTTGATCATTCGATTTTGGATTCGAGATAAAAAAAAATGGTTGGAAGTGTTTGCAAAGGAATAGTCTGACGGGGGAATAGTCTGGGCTGAAAAAGGTATATAGTTGGTAATTCTATAAGGTGAGAAGTGTTTATGTTAGAAAAGCAGCATCACGAAGTTCTTCTTTCAAAAAATAATAAAAAATTAAAGAAAAGTAGACAAACTTTTTCGATAACGTTCAATCGCCCTTAAGGAACTATATACATCTATATACATAGGTTCTGTTTGGATTGGAGTACTAAGAAAATTTAGTATACTTTCTGGAGGACGTGGACTTTAATTGCTTTTAGTCGATGTTTTCTCAAGTTCAATTCAATAGGTAAAATGTTTAAATTTTGGCAATGAATTTACTTTAAGTTGGAACTTTTCTATACGTTGCATATACGTATAAGAAAAAAGAAGGTGTTATATGGTTGAAAATTTAGTAGGTAGTTGGTATACAGAGTTGAAAAGGAAGAACTGAAAAATAATGTCAGAAACTATATATACAGAATTGGTGTGCAGGAAGAGTTTAGGTGAGGTGGTACCCCACCAAGACCTTCAAAAGGAAATAGGGCATACAATTGTCTATTATAGATCGGGATATTATTTTATTAAAAAAAAAATAACTTAAAGCTGTGAATTTAACTTTGCATAAACAGATCAATGGTGGAAAATTTAAGGACATCGGAAATAAAAAAAAAATCTACCATTTTCCTTTGAGTTGAAAAAAACGTATAATTCGCGTGGCAGAAAACTGCGAATGGCAATTATTTGGAAAAGTATTTCAAAAACGAATTAATGCATTTTTTCTAAACAAATAACTCAAATCTGAAATTCCTACCTATTTTATAAGTGCAGTAGGTATGCTTAGGTTTTTTTGTAAAACACTTCATTTTTGAATATATTTTATTTTTCGATTTTGTAAGGTTACATATAAAAAGCTTAAATTTGAATTTTCGATAATCAGCCCCCGGCAGAATTGCCACTATCTTGAATTTAAGTTCAGTTTATTTTTTCCCATATATGGATATATTTTTATTGTAATAGAAAAAATAGCATTCACCTTTTTTTGACAAAAAGAATACGTTCTTCCTGTCAAAAACTCACTTGCGATTTTCTTCGCGCGACTATGCAGTCTCAAACAATGAAACACATGAGCTGCAATGTGAATGATAGCAAGAAATCGCGATGTTTAAAAGACTGAAATTTGTTTTATTTTTCTGGCGATGCAAAAATGCATTAATAAAATGCATAATTGCTGTATAAATTTCGACTTAAAAATCGTAGTTGCAATAAAGAATAAACATGCGCTTGCCACGTACTAGTATTTTTCAATCGCACAATATTAAATAGCAAGAAGTGAGACACACAAAAATCGCAGTGATTTAAAAAAGGTTCTATTTTTTAGTCGCAAAATTAAATAAATCAAACGGAATCAAATGAGACTTACTGCACTTGCGATTTTATCTTGTCTTGTTATATTATATCAATTTTTTTCAACTAAAAAGTCGCGCTATCGAAATCTCAATTGAATTATAGCCGTATTATTCGCCAAAAAAATCGTCAACAAATAATTATGTTTTTAAACGCTGTTGTTTATTTGTTTAGTTTGTTTAGCCAATGCTTTCATTCACATTACAAAAAATGTACTTTGTATATGTTTCAAATAAAAAAAATCAAGCGACAGAAAACCACAAGTGCGTAGCGTATACATGGCAGTTATTTGTTACATTCCTAATTTTTAAATCGCAACAACAGAAAATCGTAAGTGGTTCGTAGCTTAAAAGTTGTTATCTATATTTAATGTTATATGGTAAAAAACGGGTTGATGGTCGAAAACCCAATAAACTGCATTAACATGTAGAAATCTAACTATTGCAATTAAGTTTGTAAAGCTTTAATAGTAGTATAGCAACTTGTAATGCATCAAAATAATTTTTATTAAGTCTTCTTATCATCTATTGAAAACCAGAATTCAAGACTTATAACATTAAAGATTTTCTGCAATCGGAGTTAATTGCTGAATCCAAATAAATAATTTAAATGATTCCTTAAAACTCAAGAATTTTTAAGCCATCCGCAAAAGATAAAAAAATATGTTTTTCAAAAATTGTCTATACAAAAAAAAAATAAATCAAAAATTTCTCAAACGCAATGTATTTGTATTTTCTTTCCAAAAATTCAAAATTCTACACCACCAATAATCATCTTGCTTAATTGCTAATTATTTCTTAAATATTTGACACTTGAACGGCCATAATTATATCGATTCCTAGATTTTTCCAAAGTTTTTTTCGAATGTCTACGACATTCTTATATTTATAATAATCTTATAGATTTAAAAAAAAAAATATCCAAACCCTTCAATTAGAAAAAGCTTAAACTTAGTTCACTTTTTAAATCAAGATGGTGAAAACCCTGCATGCGAGTGTTATGGCGACTGGACTATTTCTTAAAGAAAAATATTTTAAAAATCTTCTTGGTATTTGTAATTAAATTTCTTTAAAAAGTTTTAAAAATTTGTTTGCCTAAATTCGTGTGCTAGAAGCACTAAGTCTCTTGCATTTTTATACGTTAAATAAAATTGACAGTTTTTTGTAAAGGAAAATTCATTTACCAATTTTGACATAAAACTAGCCGAACTCAAAAAAAAACTATGACTTTTCTTTAACGTTAACCAAACATTCCCAGAACTTCATTAACCCTGGTCTTTTAAATAACAATTAATTTTAAAGTAAAATCACTTTGTTGTTCTGCTTCATAAAATTATCACCAATAAAACTGTAAACTACATTTTTATTTAAATTTCGATTAAATTTAAATTTAATAACAACAAACAAATCATGGCAAGAATATTTACAAACTGCACATGTCTTCACATCATTTTTCTTTTTTTTCTAAATTAAATGATCAAATTGAATCTAAAATTGATTGAAATTGAATCGGTTCGAGATTGCCTATATCGTATAGTATATATCGAGTTTTTACCCATGGGCCCGATACTGAGGTCAACCAACCGTGACAGTCTTGTTAAAGGACGAAAATGAACAAAAAATAAAAAGAGAAATCTACGTAACATGTGTCAATTGCCTATTTGTCTCCCAATCTCTCTATGTACAACAGGGTTCTGATGCCATTGCCATATCGTCGACTACGATACGACTCTAGGGGATAAACCAGGAAATTCAAACCATGACGTTATCATTTGTTTTTTTGAAAATAACATCGATGTGGTGCGGTGGTGCAGCACGACGACTATACGCAGCCCTTTTTAAAGAAGCCAACCTTAAACATATTCCAATTAACTTTGTAGTTGACACGGTCGTCTAAGTAAATACCACAATCTGTTGCCAAGTATTTCGCGAAAAGGTTCTTTATAACAGGACTGAGGGAGTCATGTTCTCAACTACTGTGTCGCTTTTATACTTTCACCAGATTTTAACGCAGTTTTAGGGATGAATTTCTATAAATTCTTTGGAGTTTAAAAAAAAAGGATCGTGTTGGGGTGGTGTCATCAGACACCGCAATCAAAAGGAATTTTCTCTATTTTTTTCAATGTTTGTTGTTTTTTAGCAAAGGGAGAGATGCGTTTATTCATTTTTCTTCCTCGTTTTTTTTTTATCAGCAATTCCTGAACGTGATGGTGTCAGTTTGCAATAATTCAGCTTCTGATTTGAGCTCTCGAACGTTACGGTAGGGTGCGTGCATTCATTCAATCAATTGCATTGAATTCGTCCTTTGGGGGTGAATAAACCTATATAGACGATAGTAAATGGCATAGTCCTGTGTGTATATTTACCTTGACACTGGTAATAAATGAAACAAACAGTTGTGACAAAATGTTTTCGATTTGTAACTATAATAACGTTTTCATTATTCTTGTTTTTTTTTTGTTTGATGTAAAGAGTCAAAATTTGTACAAAAAACAAGGGTAAGAGTTAAGTGGTTGAAAGAAATTTGAAATTTAAAAATGAAATTAAAAGTGATTAATCAAATATTTCACATTTCGAGAAAAAAAAAATATTCCATTCAATTATGGAAATATGTTTGACGTCACCTGAACGTGTTCATGTCATATGATAATATGAGAAAGTTGTCAGCAGTAAAAGACATACATTAATTGTGGTTAAAAATGTTTGATAAATGATGGATTTTTTTGTATATAGCCTCTGAGTTTTATTGAAGTGAACTTCGAGTGATTCCTGTATCCTCTATAATTCCAAGGGTAGTCGCGATACGATTGTCAACGGTTAGGACTCTTAAGCAAACTAAATCAAGCAATTTAACAAACAAAACCAAACAATTATCAAAACATTTAAAATTTTATTAAAATAATAAATATATATATGAAAATTAATTGTTTTTTTGTTCATACGCACATAACTCGGCTAAACATCATCCGATTTGCATGAAGATTGTTTTTTCTGTTCTTATTGCACTTCGGGGCCGAAAATTAGAAATTTCAACAGGAAATGTAGGAAAATCGTGAAAACATGAAATTGCATACTTTCAGGAGTGGATGGTTGCGAAATCTGAAAATTCAAGTTGGAGGGGAAGGATACAAATTTTAATTCTAAGGAATGAAAACATGACGGAATTGGAAATCGACTAATTTTGTCCCTCAGAAAATTGTAGGTCCCCTACATTTCTGAAAGTCACTATAGGGCATAGGCCCTGGTCGCACGATAAAATTCAAGAAATGTGCCCTAACTATTAGAACATAAACGTGTTCGTAGAATTATGTGGAACGTTCGCACATTTTTATATCTAAGCATTTTCCGAGCCTAATCATATAAACATTACCTGAAACGGAGTCAAGTAATCAGTAAACGAATTTGTTTCCATTTAGAGTTATCGCATCGTTTCCGATTAAATTTGATTCGAAATAATATAAAAAAAACTCTCGTATAAATACAAATAAAATATTTAAATAAAAATAATATAAGAAATCCAATTTAAAGAGGATTTAAGAATAATCCAACCTGATGCTGAATTAGATAAGCTTGTTTCGATTGAAAATTATTCACCCGGTTAAAAGTATCATTTAACCTTTTTTTTTTCTACAATAAATTGAATTCTTTTCCGACACAAGAATACCAAAACAATTTCCGCTTTGATCTGAACTATTACCTGGCAGCAAGATCACGACCCCGATAACTTTACAATAAAATGTTTAACTTTCACACTTCATCCAATAATAAAATAAAATAAAAAAAACAAACTGCCTTGTAAAAATGTTAATACCCTACCATACCATACCTATCGACCTTTTCACACAGCCCCTATATAATATGTAGTCGTTAATCCCTCCAAGTCAAACAATTCATCGCCTGCGATAACTCCTAAATTGTGTCTGCATCCTTAAGACCATCGCGTTTATATATCTTCTTCTGCTGATGGTGCCCACGAAAAAAAAACGAATCCTAAATAAGGTGCTAAAATATCCCAAAATCTTCTGCCCCATTCGAAAGGATCACACACAGTTTAACGATGATGATGCGCCTCTTCGCCTTCTTCAGGGCTCCTCAGGGTATTATACCCTTTCCACTTGCACAAAAATAAAAAGACGAAGGAAGAATCTAAAGAACAACAAAAGCATATGGTATTCAATCCTTGGCCATAACAAATATTTCTTTCATCCTCATCGCAGCGCCCCGCGCGCACCCATCTATGTGTGTATAAGCAAGCAAATCCAAATGAATTATATGGGCAATTCTTTTCCTCATCTCAAGATTTTTTTTTTTATTTTATATTTCGTTCCTGTCCACCTCCTTTTTAAGGAAGCAATTTCATCCCATTTAGGATATGAAAGGACATAAAATATAGGAACAGAAAAAAAAGAAGATGAAAACAAAAATGGATCGAATCTTCTCTCAATCGAGGACCGAAAAAAAAGTAAAAGATGGACTAAGGGTGGGGGTGGTCTTTTAATAAAATTAACCGTCATAAATAAAAAAGGCTTGCTTATAGAGCCGAACGGGGGAGCCAAGTCAAGCACACAGTGCATACTTACACATAAGGTAGGCTTTTCTATGCGTTGGTCGTCCGTTCGAAGTCATCGCATAGAGTGAGTCTTCGTCCTTTACGTGATATTCATAAGGATATTCTCGTATATGGCAAATAAAGATATGAATCTCTGTCTATATCCTTGGGTATGCGAGCATCGTTTCCCAGCAGAATGAATGGCTAACCAGTCGAAAAGAGAAAAAGTCATCTCTTTCAAGCTTGTTTAGTCAACTCATCCTCCACCCATCCAACCTAACCTAAAGGACGAAAAAACTTCTTTCTAGAAGACCCCCTTCTTGAATCCCATAACGACGATTACCAATTTCTCGTAGATGAATAGACTTTCTATCAATTTTCTTCGATTATCGTAAATGGAATATCCCATACGTGCGTACGAAGGCGGCCATATAGTTATTTAGGTCGAATTGGAGCGGATCTTCTGCACCCAACCCCACTCGCACTCCCAATCCCTTTCCCACTCCCCATCCAATCGACCGACGGGAGTAGTTTATCGAATTGGATTTTCTTTTTTTTTTTTTATCTCTGATGGACGAATGTAGTGGATTTCAGGATCTGATTGTGAAATCCAGATGCGGTCCAGTGAGTTCAATTGACAGACACAAGCTGAGCTGTAGGCCTGTGTCTTCCCTCACGCGACCGGGGTTTCAATTAATGGATAAATTAAAATTAACACAAGCCGTTTGGCCGGATTTTCATGTGTGATGCAAGAGGCCCTTATCGTCGCGGCCCACAAAGAGACAGAGAGAAAACTGCTTGTTAATAGGGGGCGTGTAGGGTAGTGGGTGGTGGGTGGTGGGCGGTGGACACTGGACAGCCAGTCAATTACCAGCACCCTCCCTGGAATGGAATTATAATTGGTGTCGATATCCGATAGTGCTACATGGATGTCCATTTGGTCCATCTGCCTTTCCGATCGGTCCCCGCATTGGGCGCCATCCATAGACGAGTTGTGTGTATATATGCGAACGAACAAGGTATATACATTACATATAGATGGGTTTGTTGTGCAGTGCTAGATTTTCGTGCAGTGGCGTTTTCGGACAAATTGCTTGTATGTTGCTGCAGGGGCTGTAAATTGTCTGATATCTTTAATAGGCTGTCCATAGTGGTGCTATGGATATAAATGGTGGCAATGGTGACAATGCTGGTGGTGATGCGGTGGTTTTTTTGCTATATGCTATATATATGATTGTTCTGACTCGAAGCCAAAAGCTATGTTTTGGAAATCATAGCAGTGCTACTGATGCTTATGCTATACTATACCTATATACCTATTCTACTGCTGTTGCAACAAAACTTTGAAAGTAAACGGCCCAGTTTGTGTATTCTGTTCAGTTGTAGTTTATAGTTTTGGGTTTTTCTGGTCGGCTGTCGCCTGACCGAGAATTGCTTTGGAAATAGTATTTTCCATTTTGGACAGGAGAACATTTTGTGTACGATGTCAGGTATTTTGGTATCCAGTATCGGTGACGTTATGAAGGTTATTTTTTTGCTGTTGTTGTTATAGAAGTTAATGGCATAGCAAACGTGCAAAATTACGATAAAACATTTAAAAGGGCAATCAAAAAAATTGTAACTGGTTTATTTTTTTTTTCGATGAATCGGTCATTAGTGATAGAGAATTAAAGTTTTACTAAAAATAATTTTTTTGTAATGCAGATATTAGAGGGATAACACATATGATAGAATTACAAAATAAAAATTTAAAACAGAGTTCTCCCAAAACGAAAATATGCAAACATTATTAAGTTGGGTACATACATTTTCGTTTACAAAATTTCAAACAAGTGAAAGAGAGTCGGGGAAATAATTTTGTTACAAACTTCAGTTTTCCCAAATTCTGTTAGTATTTACAAATTTTGAGGACCAAAAATTTTGAATATTAAAAATTCGGAAGATACAAAATTCTGTAGGTACCTACCTGCTCAAAAAGTTTGGTCCTAAGCGCCATCTATGTGAAATAATATTTTTGATTTACATTGGTCTTCTGGCTACATTGCGTACAAAATTTAAAAAAAAAAATGGTCTACCCCTAAAAGTATGCAATTTTAAGCTCCGCAATTTTTTTTATCCTTTCTGGGCGAAATTTCCACCTTTCGGCTCTGGTTCAAAACAAATCCAGCAAAAAAATCCCTATGATGCAAATCAGATAATGTTAGGTCAAGTTATGCGGATACGAAAATAATATTTAATAAAATAGTTTTTATTAGTTTTATCTAATTTTTTTAAATTTTAATGTTCAGCAACATAATATTGAAAATATTTTGATTGCACATAAATATATATTTTAAGTTCCACCTTAAACGAATGGTTAGTTTGTGATTTTTAAATAGATTTTGAGATTTTAGTGTCGCCATCTATCAGAAAAAATAAAAGCTTTTGGTCTTTTGACTCTTTTATTTTAAAATTAATATATTTTGTAGGTTTCAACTCATTCAAATGTTAATTTTTTGAGTTTAAGGAAATTTTTATATTTGTATGCTCAGTGCCATCTATTGAAAAAAGAATTAACAAAATATTGTGAAAGCTTCAGCTTAATCTGATGGTTAGTTTTTAAATTTTTTTTTCGATTTGAGCGCCATCTATCGATATAATTGCGAGATTTCAGAAATCTGAACTGGCTTTGCTGGCTATGCACAGAGTTCCAAAATTAACTTTTTTTAAAGCATTTTCTGTAAAGGTTTCATCTTTAATTTCTTAATGATAGCCCGTTATAATAATATGCTATTCCTATACTAGGTACTTATTGAATTCTTGTTTTTGAAGCAAATCCTTAATATGGTAAGAAATAGCAGGTGTAGTGAGTAGTGAGGAAATGAGTAAAATATTACTTAAATTTAAAAAGACTTAACTGAACAGAAATCTTTCAACAGTCCCGGAATTAAATATGGTTAATAAAGTGAAAGCCTCTTAAGTCGATTTTAAATCAAATTACCTTCAGACACTCATATTATATTCAATTGAAAACCCCGAAATTTGCAACCTTATAGGATGAATACCTCGAATCAACATGCACGTCGCACCATCAACAAATGATTTGCTAACAAATCATTCAAATATTTTCATCACTTAACCAAAAAAAAAAAAAAAACATACAAACCTTCACATACTAAAAAAAAAAAAATATTTTTGTTCCTTGTGAAAATGGTTGTCTTTTCCACATCTTCAATTACTAATCGTTATTGAGTACCAACCTTGCTTTTTCTTCAAAAAAAAAAGTAAAAAAAAAAATCCAGCAACGTCAACGTGATCTCTTGAAAATCCTTTTGTCCTGCAGCAGCCACACATATCCTTTTTCTCTCGCAATTCTCAATTCACTCAGCCATTCCATCATCCAGATCCATTCTGCTACCACGACACAAGGACGATATATGCTGTCACTAACTGCGAACAAAATATGTTTGCCTATATTGCCGCGTCAAACAAAAGAACCTCCATCGTTTTTTTTTTTTTTCTTTTTTAATTTTTTACGCCTCTTTCTTTTGTGCACGTATTTTCATATATTTGACGAGAAAAGCCGATTCCAGCTCCAGAAAAAAAAGAACCGAAGAATACAAATTTCCATGCCGATGAGGTGCCGATAGCAGTAGGATCCTTTTCTTTATCCTTCTCTCACAAAAATAAATATATCTACTTATGTGGAATTGGGAGTCTTCTGCTCCACCTCAAAAAAAAAAAAAAAAACCCACTCTATTGAGTGCCCCACATGATTCAATTAAATCAAATTGAAACGAAAGGACACGTGTTTTGAATTCATAATGCCGCCCCTTAGGGACATTTTATTCTCTGGCTTTTCTACAAGAAAATGCTAGTTCTATGCCTTCAGACACATATAGGTATATTCTTCCACCACACACATATCAAAAACAGGATCAGGGATACAGGATACACTGACTCAACTGAAGTTGCCACTGGATTTCTGAGTGATTTTCGAGGCGATTATATGATGGTAAGGAATAAGGGAGGTGGTGGGGGATTTTGGGGCCGATTTACAGATTGTTTGCCTTGTTTAAGTGTGAAAAACGCTTTAACGTGTTAATGAAGTCATGTATAGTGTGTGAGAGGAGGGAGTTGATATATAGAAGGATGGGACATCAGGCAATTACAAGGACTCTTTAAGCTGTGTCTGCATTGTCAGCTCTGAGAAAAGTTGGTTGCCTTTTTTACCATTTTCTTTCTTCTTTTTTAAACAACCAGCAGTTGCACACATCCTGTGCGATATGTTGTGCATAAATTTCCACTCTTAAAAGTGTTTGTTATCCTCATTTTTTTTGTTTGTTTTTTTTTTTTTCCGGGAGTCGGGGATATATATGTAGGAGGTTTTTGTTCTGTGTTCACCCAGAATCCTTTTCATCCACCATTTTCATCCTTGACAAATCACTCAAATGAAGTTTAACTAAGCGGAAAAATTATAAGCAAATTAATTTGTGAAACAAAAACTTTTCCCTTTCGGATTTTTCGTTTTGTTCGTTTCGTTCCGTTGCCATTGCCGTTGCTGTTATGCTGTGCCGCTTTTCGAGCGTGGCAAACATTTCAGAGCATCAGAGTCCTTAAATCCTTTCACGCCCTTCCGTCGTCGTTGTCGTTTTGGCCCATAGACTTGCCTAGACTTCAGAGTTCTCCCCGACCGACAACGATTGTTATAGGTCCTTTTATATACATAAACCTACATTTTTCCCACCACCCACACCACTTCACTAATCAGATTATGTCGCTTTTCGCAGTTTTAGCTGTAAAATGCAACTAAAAGTCTTCGTCTCGTTTTTGGATAGTTTTAAACTTTTGTGTCACATAAAAGGGTGATGCAGCGAGAGAATGAGAACGACATAAAGTCCTACACTGTATAGTCTGTACTGCCATGAACACTGGCACTGCGTACAGTTTAGTTCCGTTAGTGGTTAGCAAAAGGTCCCGGTCTCGGTCTCGGTGCCGGTCCGGGTCCCTATCCCGGGGCTTAGTGTGTTTCCGCTGTGATAGCATTTTCTACAAAACTTTCACACTCTTTCCTGAATTGTCCTTTCTTCCCATCCCCATGTTCTTTCATATTGCATAAACATAATCACATCAAAATCGGTCCTTTAGAGGCCGGTAGACATTTTTATCGCCACATACCTAGATCGCTCAATTTTGTGTATGCAAAATTCAGATGTTTGTTTTTGAACGGTTGGTGGCTTGAGAAAATGTACGCAATTCTTGGACCTTGGCAACCATGTCCGCTTTTCTGCTAAACAAACAGAAGTAGTCAAATATACGAAATATCGCCGTTTACTTGCACACATATCATACATACACTTCTGTATCGCTGTCATATAGTACCTATACGAGTATAACGTGTGTGTCAGTTAATCGGCTAAGGGATAATGAACTTCAAGGCAAAACCTGGCGCTGAGAAACAATTGGCTTTTCTCTCTCTCTCATTCTCTCTATATAGCATAAAGTCAATTTATTTGCCAAACGTGATTACACACTAGAGTGGTTTGGCTATATAGATTTTGTGGAAGATGATTTTACGAAGTCACTTCTGTATAGGATTTGGTTCATCAAAGCTGGAACGAAGGTTATATTGGTAGAAATGTACTGAGGGGTCTAAAAATATGGATTTAAGGTCAAATATATTAAAGCGATGTACGTAGATGAAGTCGGGGGAACTTATTATACAAGCTTTCGAAAATGTAAAAATTTAATTATTCTGAGTTGATGGATTCATCTAACTTGTCAGTAGGCCAAGTTTTGGATTCATAAAAAATATTGAGCTCAAGATTTAAATAAAATATAATATTAAGATTATAGAGAACAGAAAAAAGTGGATGGCGCAATTCTATATGTTTGTCTGTAGGTATAACTCGGCCTAGAGCCTTTTTTGAGGAAATGATTTTGTATAATCTTGGGATTTAAAGACTATGTGTGATTCCTAGATGAGAAGTTGAAATTTCTTTAGTTTTTTTCAATTCCGTAGTAGGTATTTTTCATTCCTTAGAATCATTAGCTTATTTTTTTTCTGTTTGAATGTTCATTGTTCATATAGCACCTTCAACCACCCCTAAAAGTATGCAATTTCAGATTTTAAGAATTTCGGTTGAAATTTACAATATTCGGCTTTATTGTATTCTAACCTGGTTCGAATCTGCAGATAGATTTCCGACCAGACTCTTTTTTGCAATCTATTCTCTTAATATTGCCATCATCCACCCCTAAAAGTATGTATTTTTTTTTTTTAATTTACAATCTTCGGCTCCGTAGTGCCTTCACCTAGCGTTTCGCCATTTGTTGGCAATCCCATTTTCGTGAGGACAAAATTAGAAGATTGTCAAATCCGTAGTATTTGTCATTCCCTAGAATCAATATTTTCTCCTCGCTACCATATTTGCTCCTGCAACTATGCAATTTCTTGTTAAAACATATTTACTACTTTTTGGTGGAAATTTCCAATTTTTGTGTGCCTTTGTGGGCTAACCTAGTTTAATATGAATCAAAAAAAAGCCCACGTGCAAATCAGATGCTGTTAAGCCGAGTTTTCCACGCACAAATTTCGATTTTTTTTAAGCTCATTTAACACGAGTAGCTATTAAAAAAAAAAAAACAAACCCAAACATATATGTATATTCCAATAAGACCTAGGGTCTTATAAATTAGGCAATGTTAGAAGGAATAGAAGGATAGGATAGATTTTTGTTGGCTATAAGTTATAAGCTACCATACCTACATCGATTTTTTTTTTTTTTTGAAATTTTCTCGAAAACGACTTTAACGATTTCAATTAAACTTTGTATTTATTTATTTAAGATAAGTGGTTCTTGCCAAAAAAAAAATCGAATAATGAAAAATAGGGTTTTGACGTTTCTAGATTGAATGTCTCTATTTTTGAGTTTTTCATATGTAGCGTTTTAATGGCTTTACCAATTTCGTTATAATTCTGCAATGTGGTGCTCCTTAATATTTTAAATTTATATTATGCAATTAAAAAAACAAAAAAAAATTTAATCAAAAAAAATTAAACAACCATTTTACTATACCTACATTATAGCTGTTAACTACAAGTGCAAGTTCTTGCAATCCAACCACGCATAATTTTTTTCCCAAGTAAAACCTTCCAAAATCGCACATTTTTGTATTCTTGTGGGTTCATTAAGAGCTGACTTAGTTTTAATCATATTTTTACATATAAATGTTTCTCATCGTAAAAGCCTTCACATTAAACTATCTCTAAAATGTTTACTTCTCCCCTTTCAACTTAAATCTTAATAAATCCGAAAATATTTGTCGAAAATGAATTCACTCCATGAGGACATTATATCAGAGTTATCAACAAATATATACATACATAGTACCTTTCTCTATTTGTCATGTTCTAAAATGACCATTCAATTAACCTCATGCCAGCTATCCATCTGCAGTTATATATATCTGCATACATATCTCGTACTCAAGCATTTACATATCTTAAATGCTAATCAATGAACTAACCCTCATATACGGCCTTTGTGTCCATTTGACCCTCCGCTCAATTAGCCGCACAACAGCTATATGTACTAAACCAGCTATATGGAATACTGCAGTAGCAAATTTCCACTTCAATGAGCCATCAAAAATACATATAGACATCCATTTCAGTTTATACTAAAATATATATTTATACCCCCGAACTAATCAACCCTCCAAAAAGTAATACCAAGAGCCCAACATGTCCTAGCACCAGGACATTTATATGGAAAATGTATGTATGTATATGGTGACCCCTCGAAAAAAGTACATAATAATAACATAAAAAAAAGGACATTTTAAATGGCCATTCAAATAAATGGACCATTGTACGCCTGCCTGTCACGGTGATTATCCTTTTTGCAATCATTGCAAAAACCTGCAGTAGGTATGCAATTCGCAAAGGGTCATCTCGGATATACATATAACATTATATATAAGGACACACAATTTGACAAACAAACAAAAAAATATCCCCCAAGGACCAGTAAACAATAAAAAAGAAAACATCATTGATTTTGCTTTTATTATTGGAACACTTCGTTTGATATGGTGAAGCAATAAAAATTACATCAATTACCCTCTTTTAAGGACGAATTTTTATAATAAAAGAAGAAAATGTACAATAAAAATGAATGAACTTACCTTTTGGATAATTCATATTTCACTTGAAAGTGATTCCTTTAAAACTCGGCCGATGATGATGACAATGATTGCAACTTCCTCACGAAGCATTGTATATAGATGTCCTATTTGGCAAAGTGTTGACCACTAAGTCCTTTTAATACGCACAGGAATTAATCTGGAAGTGAACAAGAGAAGAGAACAAAAAGGAAATAAATTAGTCACAAAACCACAGGAGATATATAACTCTTCAATATAAGGTATCCACAAGGATTCCGTTTCTTGAAACCACAAAATAACCCCCCTCCCTCCATATCGTCCACCCAAAAACTACCTGATCCCTGTCACCACAAATTTATTTCATTGCAGGTATCCAGGGGATCAGGGATCTTGTAAAAGAGAGGGAGGATGCCAAAAGGATATGTAATTAAATTTTCTTTATAATGCACACACAGAGTGCCGTGTGCTGCTGCTTCTGCTGGTGGCTCAAGATGGTGAAGCTATAAGAAGAAAGGTATCTAAACGGTTTCCTTCGCAGCGACAACAAGGACTAGAAAAACACGATAATCATGATGCTGCTGCTGGTGATGATGCTTTAAAGCATCTCTTGGCTCCTGATGATGACGATGATGATGATGATGACGATGATGATGATGAGGTAAACACTGCTAAAGCATCACACCGTCTTTGCGGAAATGCAAGTTCCAAGCAAGTCTTTTCTCTGTATCCGCTTTTTTTTATCTACCTCTCTAACTCTACACAAACTATGCTATGCCACACTGATTCAACAAAGTGGATGTAATGTATCCTTGAGAAGGACTATCCGAGGTAATAGCAAGAAAAACGACAGTAAAACCAAAAGTAGATACAACAAAAAAAAAAAAAAAAAATATTCAATCTTCATCGTTGTCGTCCTTCGTCCTTAGCTTCAGAAAAGGATAAGATGTCTCACTTAGTTTTTTGAGGTAAATATTTTCGGAAGGATATCATCTGCTTTGATTGGTGGTTCTTCTTTCTTCCCCTTCCCATTTTTACCGTAAAAGTGATGAGCGCATCGCGCAGAACACTCATTGCAATCAGGATAATTGGAAAGGATAAATGAATTAATGTTTACTAATGTTTCGCATTGCTGTGCTGATTCTCTATAGTCTATCTATAGGTACATAATGTATACTTTCTCTGGTTCCTGTCACAGTTCCTTGTTTGATAATAATACCTGCTGCTTTGCTGGGATATGCTTGTTTGACAAGATGACTTATATTTACTTGTCTTGAGCTTTTCATTAAATTAACACAAGGATACATTCGGAGGCATAACCTATGGACCATCGCATCATCATGATATAGGAAATGATGATGATGGTGATGATGCAGCAGAAGGATCTGTATCTGGAGAGTGGGTCGCAGGTGAAGATAAACATAAACCATGATTAAGTTTCTTCATTAAGATGCGTTTGGGTTTGGGACTTCTTAATAGAGAAAGCTGGAGAGAGAGACTTAAGTTGATGAAGGTGTTTACCATACAAAAGCAAAGGCTGATTCAATTCATGTCATTGTTCGTTATTAGATAGAACTACAATTTAATTTAAGAGGAGGGTTAAACTTATAGACAAAGAGAGTACTTTTGCATTGTTTTGTTATTAAATTCTTCCACAATGTCAAACATTTTATTTGAACCTTTAATTTAAGGATGTTAATAACTTATGGAGGCATTGTGCATTTCTATTATATTTGGTTTAAGTAAAAATATGAATCTAGAAAAATATGACATAAATAGTTTTTTCTCTAGAACGACGCTGAAGATTTTCATTAAAAAAAAATCAATGAAAAATTCAACGACCTTTTTTTTTTTTAATGTAAATTTTATACCATACACGCATACAACTCAGTAATGTTTCAAAAAATCGTTAGAAAGTTAACTTTATTCCAAACAGATATTTATATCCGAAAAACACATTCACATGTTAAGAATCTCTTAGCCTCTTAAAAACACAATCTCCATCAAACTCTTCTAGATATTGCTTACACAAAAAACCTCTGGCTGGACTTAGTTTATTTCCAGTGATGCTTTTCAATTCAAAATCAAAATCCACTCAAAAGTATAGTTATATCAAAAGCCTTTCTGAATTCAAAGAGCCTCTATTATCTTCTGTGACTTATACTGCGCGTCATAAAGACCCAAATAAACAAACAACAAATGCAACTCCAAAGGACTTACATATACATTACCTATACATTTATACAACCCAACTTAAACTCTACAACATTTGACAAAAGTACAAATTTCATCACATCACTTATGTAGCCCTTTGAAGAATTGGATTAAAGAGGTACACAGATATGCAGAAACAGAGGTAATGGCATCCGATTTAAATGCAACAACCAAAGCCACCGCAGCCTCATCAAAAAGCCGTCTCCTTTTGAGTCCTTCCTCGACCGATGCGACAAACGCACTCTCTTCAAATGAAGAGATTATAAAATTAACATCGTCACGTTGCCTGCAAACTTAATTAATGCTCCTGCGAATGTGTTTCGGACGGACACATTCCTCGATAACCTTGATACATCAGTAGTAGATAGCAACCCAGTCGAAGGAACAAAAACAGAGAGGCAGAGGGATGAGCTCTTCGTCTGATGTTCTGCAGCAAAGAACCACTGGTATTTGGAGCTTGACGCCACTCAAAGTGTATATAACGAGACGAGATCCATGTTTTTGTGCGCACTCTAGGACCTTGATTGCATTTGTATATACACCTCTCATTCCCCTGATGTTTTATACTCTCATCAGCGTCCACATTCAAATCCAACATCATCAGCGTAGTCATAGTCATCGGTCGGGATATAATTTGATTTGTCACAAATGCATTCAATGGAAATGCTATACAAACACCGAACGGGTTGGTTGACTGATGTACCGGTATTTGGGGGAATAACGATACGAAACTCTCCCATCACCCATCTCTCCACTCGTGTTCATCGAAACAACACCATTTGAAGCTGATTGATTGTGGTTTGTGTGCGGTCCTTTCGAAAATCCTTTTTATGAATACACTCGGATATATAAAAAAAAAAATATATATCTTTTCCCCTCACAAATTTCCCAAAAACTTCACTCCTCGCCTTCGCCGCCACCACGCCGAGCCGTTACCGTTATAGATGACTGCAACGGACTATATACATACACTTAGCTACGAAACGGGCGTTGGATAATTTAAATAAATTAATGAGCGTAAGCCAAAAGTTTAATTCGCCCAAAGGCTATTGACTAATTGACAACTATTAGAGCGGGACAAAAAGTTTGCTCATTGAATTTGCGGTCGTTTTTGGAATTTTCAGTTCGGTTTTTGGGGCAATATTCCGGTGGCGATGGTTGGTTACGGACGGCAAACCTAACGGGTTGTATGTCTCTGATAAGCTCAAAACGACGACGAATATTCCACGAATTCGAAATTCTAACGAAACGTTTGTCCTTTTTTGTTTTTTTTTTTTTTTGAGCGGGTGATGGGTGATGCGGGTGACAGTCGATCGGTTGGTTGGTTAGTTGGTTGGGCTTTAGCTTCCTCTTGACTAAGTTTGAAATATATCTTTTGCTTTTGGAATTTCTAATGAATCCTTGAATTATAATATAAACTACTCGTCTATACCTATAGGAAAGTACGGCACATACATATACATAGATGAAGACCAAGAATAAACGACAAAGTTTGGTATTTTGGAGTTCATTAAAGTTTGGTGAAAACTGGGCCATGTGCTGTGACCCAAGAATGGCATTCATTGAACCGAAATGGTGGATTCTAATAATTTTTTGCATTGATTGTGTTTTTTTGTTGTTAAATCAAAGATGTGACTAAGATTTAAATGTGAGGGGATGATGATTGAAGATTGATAATAATTATGTAGGTATTCTTATTTCTGCGACCATTTTTAAATATTGATTTATTACTTTTGATTTAAAACAAGTTTAAGGGGAAGAGAAAAATGTGATCGTTACCTCCCAACGAATTTGACGTGTATGCTGCATTTTGTCTAGAGCTACCAATGCCTACAACTTTTTTCTGAGTTCATTTTTTAACAAACAAAACAAACAATAATAAATATTTCCTTCAAGAAAATAGTTTACAACATTTCAAAATTTAATGCAATGGCTGTATTGCAACAGTATTTTTCTTTTTCACGACAAATTTACGACAGTTATTTACTCAAGTATATTTTCTGTTTCGAGTTCATTTAACTTTTTTTTTTGAAGGGTGGTAATGCTAACTTGACTGTCCAGGAAGCATTATTAGTGGTCATTTAAAAATATAACAAGTGCGACAATTTTTGTTCTTTCACTAAAAATGTACGACAAATTCACGACATTTAATGAAATACATATTATACTTTTTTGTTTCGTTAATTTTGAGGGTTGGTAATGCAAACTTTGACGTCATAAGAGCATTGGCAGGTGTTATTAAAAAAAAATCCACCCGCGACAATTTTTGTGTTCACAAAAAATGTACGACAAATTCACATACAACATGACAGACCTTTTTCATTTTTTTAGTTAATTTCTAGGGGTAATGCTCAATTGACCCGTTAAGCTAGTAGATGGATAAGATAGATAGATAGATAGTATTACTAAAGGTTATTTAAAAAAAAAAACTAGCGCGAGAATTTTTTTTTTCACGACAAATTTACTACAAATTTACATTTTTTTTATTTGAGCTTGTCACTAACTTTGTTTTTTTTTTATCTCTAGCTATTCGTTGGAAAAAATATCTTAGGTATTTTAAACTTAATTACTCGTTACATATTTTTGTGAAGTATTTAATTAAAATGAATTGAATTTTTTTGTTATACTGATAAGATTTCGCAATTACTTGAATGGTTAAAAATAATACATGTTTGATTTGAGTTTATTAATAATGATTTAATAACAAATACGGAGGTTAGGGAGTCGTATTTTGTTTTTTAATCGGTACCTCGACTTTTTGTATAATAAACTCAAATAAGGAGAGCAATAATATATAAAAGACGATATTTATAAAAAAAAAATATGTCCAAAAATATCCAACTTAAACAACCCTTTCGCGATGGTAAAACCACGTCACACCTTGCAAATAAAAACTCCTTAAAATGATATTGTTGCAAATCTCAATTCCATTTAATATAAAAACAGCCTCAAGGTGAATTAAATCTTTTTATATTTAGCAATACAAATTAAAAGGTACTTTTCTGAGTTCTTAAACTTTAATGAAGTCTGTCGAAAGCATATACCTATGAACTTTTTTCATGTAAATTGAATTTATGTCTTCCAATTAAAATTATTTTAAGATCCTTAAAATAGTCCTTAAAGATACCTACTTTCTTTTTCTCACTTTACTACATAAATTATATATTTTTTATTTTAATTCTAGAAAAGCGAAACACAATCGAAATAGGTAAACTTAGTTTAAATTTTTATTACAACTTTGACCTTGCTGGGATTGTTTGAGAAAATTGTTTCGATTTTAATCTACATTCTCTTCCTATATATGGTACAATCTACAGTTTTCTAAATTGGCCACTTGCAGAGGGTCCTTTAATTTTGTTCTTTATTCTATTGTGTTGTTGTAAGAAAAAATCCCGACCTAAATAAAACGAACTATGTACCTTACTTGGAGTCTTATTTGTGTGTTGCCTGTTAGGTAAATTAAGCCAAAAAAAAAAACACTTAAAATCCGTGCCCGTTGGGGGCGGGCGTTAAGAGCGGGAATAGGAAGCTCTTAAGGATTACGTCTCGTTATAGAACCGTAAACGGTGTCACTAGTCCAGTGCTATAATTCTCTGCACATAATCCTATATAAGCTTGGAGGGTAAAGTAGGGCTCGTTTTTTTTTTATTTATTTATTTTTATGACTCTATACCCTCTACTGGGATGTTCCCTTTCTATATCGACATCTGGTCTTCTGAGTTATACTTAAATATAAAATGAAAAAAGGCTTTTTTTTCTTCCTCGCTGTAACTGTAACTTCCTGCGATAGACGAACGACGAGAAGTTTAGCGAGAGGGGACGGGCTTGTAGAGTTGGAAAAGGATAACGATTGCACAGAAGGAAAGGAAGGAACTACGCTACCTTACACTCTACTATATGAAAGATGCCAATAACTATTTGCCGAAGGAGAAGTTTTTCTTATACTCGCTAACTTTACCTACTCTAACTCTATACCCTACTCTCCACTAGCTGTTATGCTTGCTAACTTTTACAACGATTTAATGACTTCCTTTTCGACACACATTATTATCCTGCGTCAGACAAATCAACTGTAATGCTGGAGCATATTATCTGGAGTTGGAGTTTGGAGTCACATAACGAAAATGTCGAAGACGACAACGCGACGCGACGTTTCTTTTTTTGTAGCTTGTTTTCTTTCGTCCTCACCGTCCTACTTATCATCATCATCATCGTTCGAATTGGGATTCGGTTTCAGATTCGGATACGGATATGAATTGGGCTTGAAATTGGAATTGGAATTGGGCTCGCTGCAATGGATGGCATTTAAATTTACGACTCCTTGTTACCACCAACCAAGTCTTTACGAGGACTCAACCAGCGAGGATGGATTTCTTCTTACTTTGCTTATGTTGTTACTTTTATACTTTTTTGCTGTTATTGTTGTTGTTCTTGTTATTTCTGTTGGGTTTTCAGGATTTTATTTGATTTTAAGATGAGAAGAATGAAAACGATATTGCATCAGAGGGACAGGATATAGAGAATTCTATAAACGGGACTTAACGTTCAATAAATATTGCAATTAAAATAAATTGGCAATTGAGTTGGAAAAACCTTAATTCATTGAGAGATTTTTTTGAATTTATTTGTATGTGTACTTATACAGTTTAAAAGTATGTTCCTACTATCATTGAGTAATCTTGTGATTATAGACCTATCTTAAATGAGCGAATTGAGAAGATTTTTAATTTCTAAAGAGCTAAAAAGTTGGGCCGAGTGAAGTAAAGTCTTTTTTAAGTTGATTAAAAGTGTATTTACTTGTGTTCGTACTCAGTTTTTCAGACCTCAATGCCTAATTTCGGGAAATGATTCTTTGAAAAAAAATCATGCGCGTATCTTTTTCCCCCCTTATGAAGGAAAGGGTCTTTTTCTTTTCAAAAGTAATAATTATTGTATTTTTTATTTATAAAAAAATAATTTGTGTATACATATAGTATTATTTATACCCACAATTTAGAGCGCCACACTGCAAAATTGTAACACAAAGACTACAGCCATTAACAAATTAAAAAACAATAACCCAAAAATAATACAATTTCCCAAAAAACAAAATGTTAAAATCAGATTTTGCTGTTAAGTATTTTTTTTTTTTGCAAAAATCCGAAACACAGCCACATCTTTGGTGGGTACCCAAACGAGCTAATCGTATAGCTGCGTATAGCAATATAATTTTTTTTTTTCAATTTTTCTTGAAAACGTCTGAAAGTATTTTGATTAAACTTCGTACATGTAATGACAAATGCAATCTCAGGAAAACTGCGTTCAAGGTTTTATCCTAGAAGGCATTTCCCATTACAGAAATAGCGTGTTTTAAAACATAGACATATGTATGTATGTACATAACTTGTTTTTTGAACTTTATTGCATTGAAATTTTTTGTTTGTGACCAAATTCTAGGTTAAATTAAATTTTAAAACTCATGTGTTTCTATAGACTGGACAGGGTATTATTCTGACTTTGTTATCATTATTTTAACGAATGTCATTAAATCAAGGTTTTTCTGCATATAAAGGATGTACAAAGTTCAACATCATATTATAATCATTACACATCGCACCTTCCTATTTAAAATAACAAAACAAGTTCCTATTAATAACGTTGAAAATTTCTTTTAACCTTAACTCATTTGCACTTGCAGTTTGTTAAGCGAAAAATTTCACTACGAAAACTTCATACCTACATATATGTATGTATGTATCTACAGAAAAAAACTGACTTTCTCTCTTTTCTTAACAAAACAACCAAAAAAAAATAAGCAACTTTTGCATTAAAACATAAATTAAAGACAACAATTTTACACCTTCGCTGAGTGAGAGATCCTTTCAAATGATGATGTTCTTAACTTTTCCCTTTTCATAACCTCTCCCTCTCTCTCTCTGTCTCTTTACCCTCATCGTCCTCTGTAACATCAACAAACTTCACAAAATCCTCTTACGTATTATGACGGAATCCTTTTGTGCTAAAAAAAAAAAAAAAAACATAAAAAAAAAATAAATTTAAACAAATTTACTTTTGCATTTACATTTTACACATCTTACACTTGGTTGGCGAAATAATTTCGTACACACGCTCCGAGTCTATAGGAATGTTTTTTTTATTATATTATTTATTTTTTGCATCCCTAAAGGACGAATGTAGATATGTATGTATATGCGTGTGTTTATAATCGTTGCTCCTTTTGAGCGCTTAACGAGGTGAATATAGCATTGCGAATAAAAAAAAAGTAAATTTAACAAAAAAAAAGCACATTCATCAGCATACATTTGCGAAGGACAATGCACCCCCGAGTCATATATACATTTCCTTTCTCGTCAAAGTGAATATGCATAAATATAAAAAAAAACACAAAACAAAGTTTTACGCTCGAAAGTAATTGCATTCACTTAGCACAATCCCGCCCATCCTTTTTTCTATTCTGCCCTCTCTCAAATCCCAAATGTGTTCTTTAAGAACAAGAGTTCATTAAGATCGCACCTCCAACCATCTTGAAATGGATGCGGCGACCATCAGGACATGTCCACCCCCAAACCTTTTGTATATGTTTAAGTGTATATAGGCTTTTTGGGTTGATAAATCTTCGCCAAATATGGCGACTATATAGCGGAATATCCCTTAAGATGATGTCCTGATGATGAAAAAAAAAAAAGATAAATGACTCAGCATTGTGAGTGATTCAAGAAGCAGAGTAGGTATGCTGATGACAAGCGGCGACGCGGCAGCAGGACTCAACAACTTTTGGTTAATGTTTCCCAAAGATTTTTTTTTTTACATTGCCCCCGCAATTTAGACAGAAGGTCATACATAATGGAACAACAACCCGTGATATATATGTATATAGTTGATGGTTTATAATGTATTTTCAATGCAAGGACTCTTGGTTGTACATAGCTTAGACTTGTAAGGTTATATTACCCACCAAGGAACACAAATCTCATTTGTGTTACACTGGAATCGGTAATGTTGTTTTGGATCTTGTGTTGTGTTGTGTTGTTTTGTGTTCCACCACGATGATTGATGGATTTTACATTCCAAGACCGAGAGTGTGTTGCGTGGAATGATGACGCATTGGATTATACAGACTGTAGAAACTCAGGCACGTAACCAGTATGGGAGTAAATGGGGGTAATTGTCCCGATTTACATATATACATAGTTGCCAAAGAATTTCTTACTTTTTGAACATTGCGTATACGCCAAGGTCAACGAAATTTGTTTGAGATGACAACAAAGTGAAATCAACAATATACCTAGCAGACAAATGTCCTGGTAAAAATATATAAGTAAACTTAATTTGTCAAAAAAAAGCAAACATATGTAATGTATACCTTTTTTCGTTATATGTAACTTCCGAAAACTGTCTATTTCTAGCCACTTTAGTCCAAAGACATATCAAAGTTCATATATAAAAAAAACAAATTGGACTAAAATTGGCAGTTGATTTTAGAACTTTTAATATAGGTATCACTTTTCTTCAGTCTATGTATAGTACCTATACAAAATACCCAAACAAATCTTTGGGTTAAGAAACTTTTTTTTCTGTAGCTGTCCTAAGTTCACTTGATTAAAAATAACGCTAAAGCGAAAGAAAATTGTAGAAAATTTGCGTTTCAGTTAAGCGGAGTCGGCTGTTATACCAATACCTTTTTTTTAAGATTTTACATTTCAGAAAATCGAATGCTTTGTGTAATTTAATTAATGTTGCAAACTCTTGCAATTTAAGGTTATGTTTAAGAGAAATTATGTGTCAAATATTAGAGCAATTTTTATAATTATTTGTATCCTTTGCAAATTATGTCACATTAACATGAGTTATTATATGAGTCATTATTTTTATCTTTTTACACCAATTATTTTTTATTGAACAGGATTATGACAAATAGTTAGTATGAAATGGCAGAAATAACATAACATTTCGTCACTCGTGCAAATGATTCATTAAACAAGAAAGTCGAAAGATTTACTGAAAGAAAAAGTTTATCCAAAAACAAAAAACCTTTCCCCTTGGATAAAATCTTAGATCCGCACCTGTAACAAAATTCCACCCGCTCGTGCCTTGCCATAACATAACCAAACTAAATTGTTGGGGTGTTGTAGAGTGAGTTGTGATGTTGTCAGTCCTGATGTGATATTATCCTTACTTTTAGATAAATCTTTTTTTGATTTTGACATCATCATCCTCATCATAGTGTGGTTAAAATTGAAAGTGAATTAAAGGAAACAAGGGCGAATGCAATGAAATGCTATTCTATCTACATATATAAAAAAGGGAATCTAAAATCAATAACTTACTTTTTGGTTAAAAAAGAAAACATCCACAATCCTGTTTCAGCTTTAAAATGTGTCAAATATTACATCATTTTAAATAGGTAACTCACTCACATTATTTTTTCCACTTTTTCTCTCTTCCTCTCTTTCATATAGGCACAACTTTAATGGAGGTTATTTGACATGTGGTACCACTGAACACTTCTATCGATCAATCCACCGAAAACTATTCAATTATTTCAAAACCTATTACAAATATTCTTATTCCCGCACAATAAGATACTAGTAACTTTAATTAATTTAATCATTTTCAAGAAATTGCAATTAAAAATATATTGTAAAAGATTAAAAAACTAATAACACATAATCAAGAGATAACTCATCGCAAATACCAATGGTATAAGAGACTTTTTTTTTTTTCATGAATTTAAAATCCAACTTGTTAAGCTATGCACTATTATTTTTTTTTAAATTATTTATGTGATATAATATCACAACTTTATTATGAAGAAGCTTCTTTAATAAAAACACTTATTAAATCAATTTGTAAATAAAAAAACCTAGATCGCACATAACCAAGCGAAAACTGAAACTTAACTGACCTTCGGCAAAACTGAACGAAAGTTTCCATAGAGAGACAGAGGACTGAGGAGATCAACAATGTTGAGTTGAGTGTAAAACTTTGAGTCCTTTTTCTTCTCTTAGTTGTTTAATTCTTTCTTTTATAGAAAGTTAAGACAGTCAGTGTTACCAGACCAGATTTTTATGAAGTTGTTTAGATACCTAATATTGTGTTTTTATAATTATTTCAAAATAACAAAACTTAAGTACACGAGTGGGTCGCTTATACTTGCTCTTATTAACGACCACTTTTGATTTAAAAAATTTGTAGGTAATTTTTTTTACAAAAAGGCTACCATTTAAAAAAAAATCCGAAAAATGGTTTTAAATGGTACCTCTCATAAATAAATTTTTTTTATTTCCGATTTTCTCAAAAATGGTTCAACTGAATTTGATCAATTTTCTTATAGAGAATTTTTCAAAAAGTTTAAAAATACCAAAAGCATACCAAAATTGTCAATTTTTTTTGGATTTATATTTTTTTTTTTAATAATTCGAAAACGACTTGGTCGATTTTTATTAAACTTGGGATCCAGCAGTTTTTTGACATTATCTAGCAGATTTTAAATATAAATTATTCTTATAGTCAAAAATAACGGTACCTCCCATACAAATGTTATAAAACCAGTATGGAAAATCTCATTTTTCTTAAAAACGAATCCTTAGATTTTGAGTAAAATTTTTATGTGAGCATCAGTGCGATCTATCATATTGAAAAAAAAAATTATCTATCGTCTAAAAATGATAATAATAATAATAAACTCTCATAGAACCAGTTTTTTTAGTTTTATTTACATAGAAGAAGTGATTCGGAGATCGATTACCTTTTGTCTGCCTACTCCCTTTCCGATCATTTAAGAAACAAGAAAATAGCATTGACTACATAGTTTTGCTTATTTACATATGTACCTACATAATATTTAATCAATTTTCATACCTTAAGTCCTTCTTCTGGTATATTTACCTTGAAATTCTTGCTTAAATTCTCAAAAGGTTGACATTTCTCTATTTTAATGACTTGGAACCTTTTTCCTATAAAAATTCGCATTCGCAATAATTCTAAATTATTTTATTTATAAGAAATCATTTCCCACAACTAAACAAACCCAATTTAACTTTATCTAGGTATATCTTCTATAAGCCAGCCCAAAAGACCACAAAAAGGTCACTTAAATCCGCTTAAAACCCATTCAAAAATCTGTTTCTATGCCATTTGTTCATTTATAATATAAATAAACAAAAATAATAGTAAGCCCCTCTTCTGATGATGAACCTCACCTCCTGTACTATCATCATCATCATATACAGAGCCGTGCGTGCGTACCCTTTAATCTCCAATTTATAACCAAAGGTGTCTTCTTTACCCCAGATAACCCTTTCCTTTTTCGGGAAAATATATAAAACAATTGTCACTCTAACCCAATTAAGTCCTTTGTGTTGTGCTTGAGAGGAAAAATTATTACCCAACAACTTTTCATATTTACTTTCGAAATAATTGTCAACATGGCAAATTCCTTCACCCGCAAGTAATTAAGGACTGAGGGCTGAAAACCTTTTTTCTTCCCTTTCTCGTCTAATATCACACAGAGCCTGTCAGAGACACATATACGGACGATGGAAGAAGACGACGACGACAACGAAGACCATCCGGGCCGGGCTTGAAAGTTTAAACATTTAGCTTGGAAAATAAGAGCCTCGTTAGGAATGTCACACATTCATGTAAAACAAAGCAATTAGCACACACAAAGGCATGTTGTTAACACACATATACATACACTCGTAGAGCAGCTAAGGAGCCCAGCCCAACTAAAGGAGACACAAGACCTCATTTTATTCTCATCATATATAATTTATCCTCGAAGGCGAAGGGTGTTCCTCCTGAATTTCGGTCATCTTTTTCTTCAGAACGAATTGGAATTTCTAATAACAACATCGCTTCCACCACCACCAGGGGGATTATCATCGCCCAAGTGTCTTTTGGTTCATCTAAGTTTAGACAAACGTCGTCGTCGTCGTCGCTCGTCCTTGTTGGTGTGGCGCATAAATTTCACAAAACCCTTTCCAAGAAGGAATTCTCAATCCACTCATTGTGATGATGAGAAAAAATAATAAGACGAAAAAAGGTCCTTCCTTTAAGAAGCTATCCTTGTTAGATGTGGATTCTTGGAATCTGGGAGCTGAAGCAGAGGCAGGGACTCCTTTGGTCTGATTATCACAGTAACGGGTTTTTGTGCCAGGACGCGCAATCAAGAGAAACAATTTCACCGAAAGCTTTCTAAAATGAGCGGCAAATTTCAAATTAAGGATCATAAATTAAATTAAATTGAAAATCCTTGTGTGACATCTTTGCCCAAAGGGGGCCCAAGGGCAAGGGGAGAATAGGTGGTGGTTTGCTTTGGCAATGTCTGAAGAGGTGCAAAAAATCATTGCCATTGTATTTCTGTGGAATGTGGCATTTTGTCAGGCCCTTGAAGACTTGAGCAGTAAGGAACAAAGTGTCCTGTCGTGGGGGCAAAACGGTTCGTTCTAAATTTACACATATGTGTCAGTCATCAACGAGAACGGAGCGGTCGTCGGGGGAATGTCATAAATTAAGCAGCACAAGCAGTTCCGGCTTTTTACGGCCGCGTTTCTGTGTGTCAGCCATAGAAATTATTGGTCGTAAATAGATGTATTTTGTGCAGAGTGTATATACATACATATGTACCTATAGAGGGCGCTCTCGTCCTTTGCGCTTAAAAAATAAAGAGAGGAAAAAAAACAAGTTATAGGCACTGAACACCTTGGCGCACAACCCCTAAATCACTTTAACGAGTCGGTGCAAAACGGACAGGTGATGCCGGTTGGTTTTAGTTGGTAGTGATGGCGTTTCAGCCGTCAGAGAGTCTGGGGTTTGGGGTGGTCCTTTATTAAGGAATGTTGTTTTACAGCCGTTTAACATTTAACAACCCTCTAGCACTAGCAGTCTGACGTAGCGATCCGTTTGATATGTTCGCTGGGGCAGTTGCCGCTTGTCAGGTCAAACAACTTGTAATTTGTGAAGGCCGAGAGACCTATGTATGTATAGCAAGTTGAGCTGCAGTGGAGAGAATAGGCATGAAAAAAAAAAAAAAAAACAAACAAAAACAGCGAACGGAATTCATGACTTTGGTATAGTATCCACAATTTTTTGTGGCCATCAATCTCCATGTTGCAACAGTAAATCAAATTGTTTTTTTTTTTTTTTTTTTTTAGTTATGTGAAAGTATGGAGCACCTTTTCTTTAATGCTTCGAGTCCAATTCTGTTCTGTTTGATTCGTTATGGAACGCAGTAAGAGAATGGCGACAGAGAAAGAGAGACTGGGAGAGAGAAGGCAGTAAAAGTTCTGCATAATGGAGTGAAAATGTCATTTCGAAAAGTTGCATTTATTTATTACTCCATGACTGTTGCTTTTTTGTTGGTTTTTTGGCGAGTGTGTAATGTGTTAGGCGGCAGTAACGACATGAATTACTGTTATTTGAATGTCAAATGAAGCATATGTATATATGTACATATGTATGTGGGTGACAATTACTGCAGAGAGGGATATGACATCGTGTGTTCGTTAAATGTCATTAAGTGGGGATTTGATAGAAGTGAAGCAGAAGGAGTGAATGTAATTTAAAAAAGCAAACGCAAATAGATAGCATCGGAAGAAATAGAATTGAAGCTAGTTTAAGTGTTTAGTTTAGAAGAAATTAATGAATTCATTAAGTGAATTTAAGATGACATATTGATCATCAAGAAGCATTAATAAGCCAACAATTGGTTTTAGGACAACATTTTTAGATGAAATTTCTGCAAGAAGATGAATGAGTAATTGATCTAAAGCATATCCTATTTTAATTGTTCCAGTTAAAGATGTTGGATCCGAAAAAAAAAAACAAAACAAAATGAAAAGAATTAAAAATGAATAATAATTCTAAATTCTGATACCAAAATAAAAAGTGTCCCAAATCTAAATAGTTGCTTGAGGATTTTTTTGCTGGATTTATTGAATCAGTTAAAAACTCTACGGAGCCGAAAATTGGAAATTTCGACCAAAAGAGTTGGAAAATAGTGAAATCCCGAAATTACATACTTTTAGGGGTGATGGATAAATGTGAAGAAAATATTGATTTTTAGGAATGACAATCGGCTAATTTTTTCCCTCACGAAAATTGGATCGCTAACAGATGGCATTATGCTCTCAGTATGCTCATTTGTGTATACAAATTATAATTATTGGGGTGTCCCAAAAAATTCATTTTAAACCCTTTTAAATTCTATTTCAATTTTTTTATTCGCTTAAATTTATGAAAAATTACGAGTGAAGCCAGCTTGTTTTGATATAAAACATGGATTTTAACTTAAAAAATGTATTTAGAATTTGAAATTTAAATTTTAAGTTATATTTGGGACACCTTTTTTATGTCAGTGTTAAACGACATAAAAAAGAAATGTGTAAATTTTTTAATTTACCGGTAAATTTTTTTTATTTTTAATTAGCTACATAAATTCCTAAAATTTTGAAATGTTTTTTTTTAATAACTTATTCCAGACTTTTACCACCATTGGCTTGTTAAGCAGGGTATCTTCAACTTGGCGAAATTCGAGGGATTCTACGATTTCCATAGCACCAAGATTTAAGGAATAACTCTTCGAGATAAGTCGAAAATAAAGACTAACATTTTTCCATATCTTTCTTATCGAAAAAAAAAACAGAAAAATATAATTTTTTGCTATTTGTTAATCTGCCATCACCTCCTAGACGACCTGAAAGCTTCTAGCGTCTGCAAACATTAGCCAAGTAAATTTTACATGTACTAAACAGTACGCCCGAAGCTACCCTCGAGGGTAATAGGTAGGTATGTCACTTATGTACATTTTTTATTATTAAAAGTTTTTTTTTGTATTTTTTGTGTTTAAAAACAAATTGTTTTTCAACAAATCTCTGCTCAGTAACCTTATCAAGTCGTCATTGACCTAAACCAAAATAGGTATTATAAAAAAGAAGATTTTTCAATTTTGTAAATTCAATTACGAAAATCTTTTGTGGCGGATTAGATGTGTCTGAAAAAGATAACTTAACTACATAAAAAGTAGGTAGGTACATGGTGTAGGTATTTTATGAAAGATTCCAAACTCAAATTGATCATTGTCAGCCCAACCTTCTTTTATGTCTGATTTAAACTTTTTTAAACGGGACCATCATCCTTTTTTTTTTAAGAAATGATATTCTTATACCTACCTACCTACCCGTCATTACTGTTTTTTTTTTTCTTCAAATCATTTAACCCTGAGATAACGAAATAAATTTAATAATTTCGATAATTTTTTTTTACAATTTTCAATCAATTTCGTCCTTTGAAATCTGAATTGATGTTCCAAAAAAAAAAAAAAAATCCTTTTAAATATCACCCCAAATTCATGATTATCTCTTTATGTCTGAACCCAATGTACATTATAGCCCATACAAAGCAAGCCCAATCAGAAAATGTGACCAAAAAAAAAAAATCACAAATTTTATCTATATACACAAAGAAAAAACCACTTCCTTCCAGGAGATAAACTTCGCGTATACCGTACCTACCTAACCTACCAACCACACAAAGGACGACGACAAAAAGGATTCAATTTTCAATGTATCAATCTATCGCCCAGACACATCTCTTTGGCAGGTCCGAAAACGAAAATACGAAAATCCTTTCCTCGCCCGCGTGTGTTGTGCCTGCGTAGAAAAGTTTTCGTTTATCCTTGAATTATATCCTTTTAAACTTGACAATAGACAGAGGACAGAGAGGACATAGAGTCAACAACACTCAGACCTCACACCAACAACAACATAATCATAAAAATAAAAATAATAATGAATACCAACCAACCAACAACAACAATAACGGCAGGCAACAAAAAAGGACCAAAAAAAGAAATTGAGAAATAAAATAAATAAATTTAGCCAATAAGGACAATAAAACGAAAAAAAAAAAAATAAAAATAAAATAAACAAGTAGGTATAGTCCTTGGTCCACACCATTAGAATGAGAGTTTGGGGAGTTAAAAAACTTTTTTACACTTGATGATGTTGGCAAAAGGTAAAAGTTAGCTGGCAACAAATAACGGATGAAATTGTTTAGTCCTTTTTTTCTTTTTCGTCTTCGTCTTCCTCAACTTTGGGTTTGGTCGCTTAGTATTGTCTCTTTTGTAACAATAATGATATCCATGCCAGAGCACACCTCTTAAGGACTCATCTTGCTTTAGTAGAGTTCGAGTTGCTGTCGCTTCTCGCACACAAACAATTCTAATGGACTAAATCTAAGAATTCACCGATGATGTCCACCCGCGGGGCACTTAAAATGAGGAAATGAAAGAAGTAGCAAAATATTCAACAACAACTCTGGATTTGGGCTGAAACCAGGACCAACCATCAGGACAGGGAAGCAGCAGAGTAGGAGTAGAAGTCAAAGTCGAAGACAAAAAAAATCGAATCTTCTTCTTCTTCTTCTGCGTCGTCTTCTCAAGAAGGAAGTAGAAAGTTTAACAATAAATTTCCTTCCCCAGTAAATGTCCTTCTTTTTCTTCATACCGGGGTCCGAACTCCGAACACACACAAAGCAGCTAATGGAGCAGCAACATGGTAATGGAACGGGACACAGTAGCAATTTTTTTTTTTGAGAGAGGTTGGGAAATGAGAATGGTATAAGTCCTTGGAATAATCGGTCGGTCCATCAATGACGATGGGGCTGAGGAACATTAAAACTGACACAAGGATGAGAGGACCAAGATAAGAGGGGTTCTTTCTTATTATTTTTTTTTAATTCCGCTTTGGTATATATTTTCACAGGAGGAGTAGTTTTTTTTTTTTTAGGGTGCGGTGCGGCGGCGATGAATGGATATTAAATCTGAGCAAAGTTGGGAAATTACAATTTCTTAAAGCTATTACACCGGTTTTTCCACCGACACCATTTCGGAAAATCCCCTGGAGTAGATATCACCACACCGAAAACGACAGCTACCGCGTCACTTAAACAGGTTGTTCAAAGGACCAAATAGATGAGATTGAGAGACAGAGGGAGGCAAGGATGAGAGAAAACTTAAGAAAAGCCACTGCAAATGAAGGGACTACCTGTATAGAATCCGATGACGACGACGACGACGGCGAGTAAGACAAAGAAGTCTCTGAGTGGATTTTTGTCTTAAGTCAGTTATCCTTGGGTTCATTACCTGGGAAGTTTTCTTTCTCAGTGTATCTACATACCTATATTGAGTGCTCAAGGCTTCTTAGCACCGGTTATACGACGACGACGTACCTACTTATACTAGCTGTGTGTGTCTAGGTGAGAAAGTGAATCAACAAATTGTTGTTGAAGAAATTTTCCTAAGTTGGTAATGACAGTTGGCTTAAAAGATGTCACGGGCGAGAAAATGTTGGATTGGATAGAAATGGGCGAGCTAAAAGAGGGTTGGTTGTTACATTGCACATGCAGAAAAATCTTTGTTGATGGATTTTGAAGGAGTTTGGTTGGTGAACGCGAAGAAGAACGGGAATGACTTTAAGGAACTCGTAAATGCATATTACCAAAGAGGTTTACTGTCGCTGACAGATCGGTTTGCTATAAGGTTTTAGTAAGTCGCGTGGTCTATAATTTAAAAAAAAATGAATATTCTGACATTGTAGATTTGTTAGGGTTGTTTCATTTGATTTGTAATCGATTTCTAATTTGAAAGGGATAATCTTTTAAATATTTTAATTTTATCAGTCTGGCTAAAAATATAATTTCATTACTTTTGTTTTTTGTTTTTAACTTTATAATTTGTTTATAATTCTTTGACTTTTAGGATTAAATTGACTTTTCCGATTTCAAACTACTTAATTTATGTATCTAGACGTAACGCGTAAGGCCAATTTTTTCAGTGCGAGATCATCCCACTTTCGGCGTTAAATATGAGTTAATGCCTAGGAATACGTTTTTCAGTCAATTTTCAGATCCCCAGTTAACTCTAAGTTAACTCAACGAATTTGGTGAATTAACTATGGATTATTTAAAATAGAGATTTCTGAAAGATGTGTTTCAAAAAACTATCAAAATATAGAGGGCGACACTTTTTACAATCGCTCGTTCTATTGTGTGACCTAGTGTCGCCCTCTCTGTTTCGATAGTGATAACGGATTTTCATAGCGTCATACTTTAATGTCAATAGATTTTTGGCAATTGAAAATAAAATTTAATCCTTCTAGAAAACCGCTTCTGGAGTTACCTCGGGTTCAATTTATTTGCGATTAACTTACCCTGGTTTGAAAAACCAAGCTAAGAGGCTTGGCATTCCTATCCTATAGGCTGAAAGCCTTAGCTCAACTTCTTCGTAATGTTATCAATATTCATTTAATTCATTCTCAATGATCGCAACTTCTGTCAATTGTGTTGTTAAATATCGATTTTCAACATTTATCAAAATATCAATTGATATTATTGACAATCGTAACATGGATGTATGAAATTGAAATTAAATTCAATGACCAAAAACAATTTGTTGTCCTAATTTCTATGGAAGACTGTCCTGAGCAATACAAATTCTAGATGAACTCCTTGAAAAGTTACAGTAATTCCAAAATAATCCGGTTATAATCATCAACAAAATAGATTCTTATAATAAAGCGTATTTTTTTTAATAATCCTTTTAAAAACTGGCAACACTGTTTTTAATTATAGTAAATTTGACAGCTGTCAAATGATTTAAATTTTGCCATCTCACGAAGAAAAAACTTACTCAAAATTTAAATTCCCTGACATAAGGCCCCATTTTCGCTAATACGGAGTTAAGTCGAGTTCTTTAAACATTTCAGCAAAAATTCTTAATTCTTTTCCCACAAATCATCGGAAGGTAGATACACTCCTGAAAGTATGCAATTATGATTTTAGCGATTTTCCGATATTTGGTATCGAAATTTCCAATTTTCGGCTCAGTTTAGCTGTTTCAATAAGAATCAAACAAAAAAAATATTCTCATTCTGATCGTATATGATTCACGGGTCGTAACCAACTTTTGCATAATTTCTTATTTTATTGTTACTCAAACTGGGTCGGCTTAAGGCTAGTGTGGGAGAGGTATCTAAGCTAAGTTTCATAAGGTGTTGAAGCTTTTTGGTCAACCCGTTTATATTTGTCTGATTTTTTGTTATGTACTTGTATGAGGCTTATGAATTAATTGAAAGTTAATTCACGTCTCGTCATCTACGGGATACAAAAAAATGTACCTTCCAACCCGAACCATTTAACTATAAAGCTAGAATCAGGATCATAGGAATAAGAGTAGGCACCTATACTGGCCATCACGAACTACAAAACCACACACGTCTTACAAGGCAAACTTAGCCAATCATCCTTTATCCTTTGAATACATCATCAATATTCATAAAAAAATAAACCTAGACTCTGAATATAGTTAACTAATTGTAAAATTGAATTAACCTTTGAGTGGTAAAGATACCAATATTCCATCGAACGTTTGATCAAAGGAAGTCCTGAGTATATTGTAGATAGATATAGGGTCTTCATTAACACAGATTGGATTAAAAAAATCTTCAAAGCAAACCGCATCCATAAAAGATTATCGATTATTATCATTTTTTTTCTAGTATACCATCACAACTCCAATGTTATACCTAAGAGCATAAATAAAATGGAGAGAATTTCCCTTTTTGGCTATATAACACAGGAGTCATCCACTTCATCCAGGCAGAAATCCCGTTGGTAAACCACTTCTATCTTATTAAAACACCAAGAATGAAACTTCTTCTATATATCCCTCTTTCTAGGTCCTTAATCTATGATGGTCGTCTCTTTGGTTGCACTCTCAAGAACCTTTTTAGCCATCAATATATCAACATAGATATCTAGGTATAACGTTATAACGTCGATATAAGGGTCAAAACCTTTCATCATCGTTTACTCGTTTGTTTACCCCCAACAAAGAATCCATCTCTTGTAAACTTGGGTCTTGTCTAGCTAAACTTCCATTTCCACAACAGAGCGCGAAGGGTATACCTAAGCACATGAGTTCATACCAGCCCCAGCATCAGAAACCAACAACAGGAGCCAGGAGCCAGCAGCATCAAACAGAAGAGCCTTCTTCTCCCGAAAAGCGATCCACCAGCAAAGCAATCCATTATGAATATTGTTTTGTTAGAGAGCTACCAGGTTTTTTTTTAGACCATTTTTTTAGTAGTTTGCTTGCCTCCATTACTCCTCGTCGTCCTCGACAGACTTCAATTTGTCCGTCTGTGTTGGAATAGCATTCAAAGCATCCTTCGTAAAATCCTGTGAAGGGGAGTAAAAGTGAAATCGTAGTACCAGAGTAGTTTTTGAAGTAGATAGGTACTCACTAGCTCAATGGTAATACTATTGCAGCATCAGCAGTGCTTCCGCTTTTAGGTTTCGTGATAATTTTTCTACCCATGGCCAGAGAATGGAGCGTCCTGGGTCCAGGTCAACCACCCACCCACCCACATTAACTAAAAATGGGAAACCAATAAACCGCGTTATGCAATGCGCGGGTTTGGTTCAAAATTTAATTCAATATTGCTGAAGCCTTTGTTGTCCTTCTGTCCGTTCGTTCGTCCGTTTGACGGCCATATACACTTTACTGTAATGTAACTACCTACTTGATGGATATGTGTTGAAACTGAGTGTCGAGCTTTTTAGCCTTTGGGTCCTTTATAGCCGCAAAGGGTTAACAATTAAATTATGAACGACTTTGTATTAATAATATATATCCTGCGCGAAATATAGGATGGCAATCCTCTCGTTTTTGGCTTTTAATAATTTGAAAGGATATGGAATGCGTGCGTGATGCTGTGGGTTGGGTCAGTGAATTTCTTAGGGAAGGGCAAGCGGCAAGGATATCATTTGCTTTTGATTGATGTCTGCCATACGGGAGGTATGCATGCATGTATGTGTGTGTGTCTGAATGTTTGAAAAGGACATACTTTGATTAATTTAAAATAGCGCGCTCGCTCAGTGAATTTAATTTGGATTTCCTGTTTTTAGTTGTAACTCCTCGTCGTGGTCCCTCTCCTGTGCTGGGCGCTCTATAGAAGTGTGGAGTGGAGAGTCCTCATCAGCCTGACCCAGCATTGAGAGCAAAAATATGTATTTTTGAGCAATATTTTATTTTTTTTCTCTTTTGCTGCATCCTTTTTTTTTGGTTTCGCACTTGGATGGATTCCATGGTATAACTGCAGGCAGCAGCAGAGTGTAGGGATAAAAAGCTGGAATTACCGCCCGTAATGTGCCGAGGATGTGTTTGTCTGCTGTGGTGTCTGTTGCTGTTTTTCGAGGAGTTAGGGGAGGACGGGGGATTTATAGAGTAGTTGGCCAATCCTTAGAGTTGTACCAGATTGAAAGAATATATTTTTATATTTTTATTTTATTTTTATTTTTTAGATGACGATGTTCCATGATGATGCTGATGATGATGGTGGTCGATGGTGGTGGTGTTGATGGGAGCGAGAGAAAGTGGTTCATGATGGCAAGTGAGGCTATGTTGGAGTGCATATATTTTTTTTTTTATTTTGTTTTTTTGTATTTCTCCTGAACTGAACCGCATAATAAAAGGATATACACACAGAGAGAATGAGAAGCGAGCGCGCAAAGGATATGGATGCACTTAATGTAATTAATTTTAATTAAATCTTACATAATGCTGTTTTGTTTGGGAATGCAATGTGATTACATCACCATCACCGAGCCAAAGAAATTTATGTAGCATCCAGGATGTATATGAATGTATATAGCTTTAGCCCTCAGCGATTGAAGCTAGAACCAGTTCCAGTACGAACGCGAACGTCATAACTGATGCGGCCTTAACCGACAACCGACATCATATGTATATGGATGGCATTGAGCATATGTATACCTACACTTCATATGGATGAATATGAAGGGTATCTTCAACCTTCACCTTTGTTTCGGATTCACATCAGGACTCATCAAGATATGACGTGTACGGATAACATATCTACCTAAACGTATATACACAAAAAAAAAATACATCTGAACGAATTTAAAATTTAGAAATTGTTATATCTGCAGAATTCATAATTTGGCTCCAAATTTAGTGGATTTGCGGATTTAATTTTCAAATCATACTTGATGGCGGAATTGAAAAGAGGTTATGGTTGAATTGAGTTCATAATATTCATCAGGCAAAGATTATTGGTTCCGCAGAGGTAAATCAGTTGTAATTTGTTGAAGGTTTTTTCCATCAGTCCTTTAAAAGATTTTATCAATTTCTTCCTTCTTCCTTTAGAAAGGTTTGTGACTGTTCCACTGACATCTTTCATAAAATAAGCCTTAATGTATAGTGACTCAGGACTTCTTTCTGAACTAGGTGCCGATTTCACCGAGTCTAGAGATATATGTACATAAATAGACCAGAAAAAAAAACATTTTCTTAAACGCTCTAGAGGCACTTTTTTAATTAAGCTCACCATCTTCATAAATTTGATTCGGGAACGAAAAAACCTTCTAAATGATAATGTTTTTTTTTTTTTTAATTTAAGTTTTGAAAGCCAACAGTTGCAAAGCTAAAAATCGTTTCTACTAAAAGAGGTTTGAAAAATTCTCCTTAACATGTAAGACTTGCTGGAAATTTTCACCTATCAAAATTAATTTACATTCGCCAGATTGACGCAATGCTACGTCCATTACTGTGTACGCGAAAACTATCTACGCGAAAAAGTATTAAACAGCAAAAATTCAGTTGTCATTCCAAATATTTTGGTGCTGAAACTCTTATTCGTTTACGTGTCAGATTCTCGGGCAGTTTTCTCAAATGCTAGTCGAAGTGAAAACGTAAATTTGGGACCCAGTGAATTTTTTATTTCAAGGCTTATGCGGGTTGCGTTAGGTTACGTTTACATGGCTGTCAGTATAGAGAAGCTTGACACACTTAGACCATAGGTTGGCCCATTGTGATACCACAAGAATCTATAGGAAGCCTACTTCCTACTCGTTGAACCACTTAGAGCTTCTTACTTCTTGATGTCATGATTTTCCAGATCACTAGGATCATTGTAGCAGAATTCTCCTAGGTGGAGTCTAAGTCTTCGAGATATAGCAGGACATGTACAAAGAAGGTGAGTAACTTCTCTCATTGTTACCCTGTAAACTAAAAGTTTCGCTGTTACTCCGAATATTTTGCGTTGATTTGAGAGAATCTTAAAGCTTTTACATTTTTTGTTTCTGAATAAAATTTAAAGAATCATTTTCTCGCTACAACATTTTTAAAATATCTATCTACCCATATTTACTTTTTAAAACGTCTAAGATTTCCATACCAATTTTTCCACCATTTTTCACCACAAGTAGCTTCTTGTCTCATACATATAGCCCAACCAATTAGCAAAATAAAAAAAAGAAGAAACAAACAAATGATTCTCATTACAATCCACTTCCACGACTTCTTCGGTGCGATAACAATAAACACTACAGTCTTTTTTGAGAGTATTATATAGCTGACATTCTAATGAGAACCCACTTTGAAAACCTAATTTTAGTCTCATTTTCTTACCCCCTCTCCCGTCCACCTCCTTACTGCTTCTCTTCTTCTAGGCCAACCCAAAAAAAAATTCCCATCAGCGAAAGAAGAAAAAGTTTTAAAAAAATGAAACTTATAAAATACCCATCAACACCCTCCTGCCTCATCCATAAAAAAAGTAGCAAGGAAGTCATTCTGGGGAAAACAATATTCAAAGGACCGTGTAATTCAGTTATTTACATGCAAATTAATCCAAAATAAAAATAAAAAAAATAAGAAGTATAGTGCTATACGCGCGCGTCTGTCCATCAGTCTTTCTGCCCTGTGTATATATTTACAGGCACCTTTTCTACACCCCCTCCCCTATCTTTCCACTACTCTTAGACTATTGTGGCTCCCTCTTTATTTAGAAAAACCTATCCTATCCGCAACGGAACTATTTACGAGTGTATGGGACGTAGGTACTGGTACATATACAATTTGCCTGCTTCGTAACGTTTTTCAAACCTTAAAATCCTGCCTTAACTCTGTGAAAGATAGCAAAAGGACGAATTCTGTGAATGTATGTAGGTATATTGCCTTTGTTTTAGAAAAAGGCTGGGGTTTGAGGAAAACCCCAGAGTGTGTAAAAAAGTTGAAAAACATCCTTGTAGTGATTTACCTCGCTATAAAATATCCAGTTGCGGCAAAACAAGTGCTATTGTTTCCAGAAACAACTCCCCTACACCCTTCTCTCATAACAAAAAAAAATAAGCCCAATATGGCCCCAACATAGCTACTTAAACAAAAAGCGAAACAGTGTTGCTAGCTAGAGAGAGTTGTTAGCTTAGTTGCGGGTTTGTTTTGCTTGCTCGGCCAAACTACTTATACCATCTTCTTCGTCTTCTTCTTCTGTTTCTTGTTTTTCTGTGTTTGTGTTTTCTGTTTCACTATGCATATAGTTTCAGACCCTCCTTAACCCTCCTCACTACACAGCAAAAAAAAAAAAAAACAGGAGCTCACTGCTACGCTAGTCATCGTCCTCTTTAGCTTGTTAATGAAATAATTTCTTATACAGGCTTAATGACTTGCGGAAGAAGTCCTTGCGGAAGGTTGCCAACTTAATTTTTCGTTTATGTTTTTTTTTTTTTTTTTTTTCTTTTAGTTGAAATTCTGTGTTATATTTTTGAGAATGGTTGGCTTGGCTTTATGCAGCATAGAGGCTAAACACAAAAAAGAGAGGAGAAGAAGAAAAAACACAGGAGTGTTATTTACAAGCAAAAGGTATGAACATAATTCACAGTGAAGAATGAATGCAAATCGGAAGCAACATTTATTCACAACATTCAAGTCGAATCGAGCTTGAGGTGGCTTTTGGTCGGTCTGGAAATGTGCATGTTCAGTCGGCTACAAAAACCAACGACTCTATCTATACTATATACGAGACGCGACGCGACGGACAGTTTCATTTGGCCGACAGTTAAAAGCGGATGGGGGTAGTTTTTGCTCATTATGTCTTCGCATCCTGTTCCTGTTTTATACTCTGTGTTTCCACTCAAGTGAGCTTCTCAACTATACACAACCAACCTATGTATATACAACCCTGACTCTCAGTCTCGGGGGCTTGTTGGGGCGCAGATATAAATAAATTCAAAATGTTGAGTTTTTATATAAAGTTACCTTCGTGTGTTTCTTTGGTGAATCCCTCACTCTTGGGGATTCACAAAGGTTCTTACTTATATAAATTTCTACTTCCATAAACATACAACTATATATTCCTATGGGTTGTTGAAAGTGGAATGAGTATCATTCATGAAGGACAACTAAATCAATTCCAGGAAAGTGTCATTTTTTCAAATGAATGCGTTTTGGTTGAATAGAAAGTGGCTAGTTAGTTTTTGTTGACATTTTCTTCCATTTTATTTCTTTTACTTTGTTTTTTGATAAGGCTTTGGCTATAGAGAAGTCAACAAACGGAGCTTGGTTACAAAAAAAACTATATACAAACTTTTGTGGAAGGAGTTAGATGATGTTGGCTTTGAAATTTATCGGTGATGGTAAACTAAATTGAAAACTTTACTTTACGAGACTACCATTTAAACCCTAAGAAAATTCGATGTTTTATTATAAACTTGAAATGAAGTTTACTTCAAATTGATTTGGCCATTACAAATGCGAAGTTTAATCAAAATTACTTGAGCCGTTCTCGAGAAGATTTATAAAAACAAAGAAATCATTGTATGACAGCTACCAGTTTTAGATGAGCGAAAATTTAAATTCGAATTTTCTCTCTGCGAAAACAATAAAATGATCTGTACCAAATTTGAAGCAAATCCGTCGATTTGCTTACGCTCTACCACAAAAAGCAGTGTACGCGCAGACCGTATTTTGTCAAAACGTTCGCAAGTTATACGTTAATAAATAAAAAAAAAAGTCAATTTTCTCAAAATATGCCAAAACCTTGTTCCTAAAATGAGATTATTCAGTAAAAAAATTTAAATGCAGTTTTCTTAAAATCAATTTTATTATTACACGTGCGAAGTTTAATCAAAATCGTTGGAATCGTTTTTGAGAAGATTAGAAAAAACCGAAATCGTTGTATGGCATGTTTTAGATTTACGAAAAATAAAATTTGAACTTGCCCTCTTCTTATAAAAAATGCCTTTTTATCAAATTTGAAGAAATTCTATCCAATCGTTTAAGCTTTAGTTCAAAGAAGAGTGAACTCACGGACGGAGGTCGCAAACACTCCTAGACTGACTAACAGTATTACGAAATCCTTTTTTAGGACTACTTCATTATAGCGTAGTGTTAATTTTCATTACAGCCTCGAATTTGTTTGGTATGTAAACATTTATGCCAGCAATAGGGTTAATTTGAATTCCAGCCTTACGTGTAACACTTTCCGTGTCACACATTATGTGTTACACATTACGTTGTAATTGGGTAAGTTCAATAACGAAACTGCGGCTCTTGGACGACCATTGATTTTTATACACATCTTAACCGGGAGTCCCATCCAAGCACTCACATAATTTTTTTTTCCTATACACGAAAACTACAAATAAAAAAAATATAGCAATTTATTATCCTTTCGCAGCACCAGTCTACTATACAGCTCCAGTACCTACCTTCCTGAGGCCGGTTCTGCATTAAAAAATAGCCAATACTTATATTTTTCTTGATTGAAATGCCTTATCAAAAAATTTTTGACTGTATATAACATTAATTATATATAGATAGTTTTAAATATCAAGGCTGAGGAAGTATCTATGAAAATTTAAACTAGAAAATATTACACTTTTACCCATTTTTTTTTACACAATCATAGAATCTCTTTCATTTAAAACAGCGAATCTCGTTCGACTTTTTACTAAAAAAAAAAAAATCTCAAGGCTTGCATAATTATTATTATCGAATATGAATGAATATTTTTTTTCCAATTTAAACGACAGTGAATGTCGAACAAGAAATTCTGAACACAGGAAAAAGGATCCGCTTTTGCCTTTCGGCATCACTCGCCCCTTTCCTTCCAATTTTTCATCTAACTTTCCACCTGAAAGAAGTAGGTAGGTATTTTTTTTATTATTCTCGCTCGCAAACAATTCAACGGATCTACCGCGTGCGTCCTTTAGATTTTTCAAATTAAGGATAATGACTTTCCAAGCGAGTAGAATATAATCATTTTTTTTTTATTTTTTGCTTTGCATTGGTATTCTTCGTTTTCTGATGCTGATGCTTCCTTCGTCTCTAATATTACTCCTGTCCTTAAAAATACATATTCATTGCTTAAAAGAACCCGCACCGCCCCAATAAAGCTTTAGTGATTCTTTTGCGCTTAAAAAATTCGTGAAAAAAAAATTAATAGGAAGGACGAAGCTGACAAAAAAAAATCTTAAGAGGGTGGTATATATTTAGATAGATAGGTTTGGTTGGTTGGTTGGTTGGTAGGTATACGTTCAATCCCGAAAGAAACTTATTAACTTCAAACACAATAATAATAATAATTCCAAAATTTACTGTGCGAAGATAATTTTCCGGAATTTCCTTGCTATATAGTAGTGGATTAAGGGAAGGTGCTCGAAGGCTCGAGGACGAAACAAGATTGCTGGGAAAGCAACCAAGCGGAGTCAGTATAGTCACTCAGTTATACGGGAGCACTTGCTTTTGCTCCATGCTCTGCTCATCCTCATCAATGCCAATGACGATGTTGATGTTGATGATGATGATGACGGTGGTGGTTGAAAGAAGAATTCAAAGATTTTTATCCACCTCTAGCTGCCTTCCGGACCTGCCTTCCATTCCATATCCTTCCCCCACTCATATAATCGAAAAATGGAGCAAGGAAAAAAAAATTGTTGAAAGAAGCTAAAAAAAATCTGCACAAATTAATTTTACTATCAACAGCGAATTATGAAAATCTAACAAATAAAGGTGGCACGACAGCATCCAAACACTGGCTATCTATACCGTTGCACGCACCATGCCCCCACAGGGATGATGGCTGGGAGCGTTGATTTTAAGGGTTGTCCCCGGCCCGGATGGGCTATAGCGAGTTCTTGAAGTAAAAGCAGAGATTAAGATGGTGCAGAACGAAACGGGTGTCTAGGAATGGAGATTTTTGAAATTAAGTGGGTCGAAAATATTTGATGATGACGCGAGGATGAAGACGTCTCTTCATCGCGTGATGTTTATGATAATGCCATCCACGCTTCTTATATATTCTTTTCGCTTACCCCATCACTTGTTTCAAAGTTTACCGATTACGCAGTCAATGAGGTGATTAATAATGAAAAAAAATTATTATTCTGAGTTATGAAGAGGTGGTGGTTGGGGGGGTAGGGAAGAGAGGAAAGGAAAGGACCAAACAATAAATTAAAAGCAAAAAAAAAATAAACTTGCTTTTGAATGGATTATTAATCATTCACGATGGATCAACATCGGATGGATGAAGAATAAGCAGCGTTGAGAGGGGTGAGGAGGGGAAAGAAGGGGATGCTTAGGAGGTTGAGAATGATGATGACTTCGATGGGGATATTTCTTAAGAATTCTAATTTATGGAGCTAATAACAATTACGAAAGATAAAGGAAGTGAGATAAATTGAGAGTTGAAGTGATGGGAGTCTTTTTGAATTTGGCACAGACTTGATGAAAGTTTGCAAATCCAGTCAAGTCTTTAAACAGTATAAACTTGGTAGGTATATAAATGTCAAGAAAAAAACAAAGTGACAAAGTCATTATTCACAGCTTTAAAAGGAAATCCAAATCAAAATGTTAGCATATGGTCGAAGAGTAAATTATATCTTCAAATTAAAAGCATGTCTTTCAAAACATAACTGTTTTAATTTAAGATCGAATTGAGTGTCGTTAATCATGTCTGATTACAGGGTTGGATTAGAATTCAAGATTTACTTGAGGAACCTATTTTTTTTTTTATAAATTCTTACCGGATTTGTTCAAATTTGACCAATAAATCGAGTCGCTGCATGCAGAACTGCACTTAAAATAAATTAGCATTGTTTTGACATTTGACATTTTGACAATTGACGAATAAAACTTATACATTTAAATTCATTTATTGCTAAAAAAATTTGAATAGTTATTCCAGTTTTAAATAAAACCCGTTTTAATTCCTCGAAAAGTATAGGTACAGCTATTTACTGATTTTCTACGTCTTTACCTCAAAAGTGAAATTATTCTGCAAACTGTACCTTAAGTTTCATCATATGTAAAAAATGCTCTAAGCCTCATTGCTTTATAAAGTTCATCACCAACAACAAACAAAGAACCATCATAATTTAAATCACAAACAGTTAACACTAAAAAGTAAAATATATTTAATTGCACAACAATAAACTCTTATAAAACAAATTAATTAAATAAATTATTTGTGTAAAAAAAAATCAAAATAAATATTATTTCAATCGCAATCGTTAGTTCATTCTCATTTCTTTTGTTATTTTTGTTTTCATTTTCTCGTATTTAATTTTTTTTTATTTTTCGTTATTTATTTGCATTAATGGCAACAAATTAATTTTTCACAATAAATCCCATAAAAGTGCCATTTTACACAAAAGTTCATAACCAGAGTATTGATTCTACATACATAAACGAGTGGATGCTGCTATAGCAAACTGCTGCTCCATGAGCCCTGTGCTGATCCGCAATGCTTCTGATGTCGAATTCAACCTCATTATTATAAATTTTCACATACGATTTGACCACCCATTCTCGGCAGCAGCCGATTCGGCAGCAATATCGGGAATTATTTAATTGAAATTCATTACTTATTAAAGAGTTAATCAAACTCTTCATACGTTATTAACACATTGCCAGCCGACAAAACGACTACCACAACGACGACGACGATGGCAACGACAACGACCGGTTCGTGTTGGCCTGGGGGCTGTCAGCTATGGCCTTCATAGAAAAAAGGTAGCAACGAGTTATAGTGTTAGCAATTTGAATGCAATTTCCGATTAACTAATATCTAAACCATTTCCCAAAAACAACCTTAAAATTAATTTGACGCGCTTCGGTATAGGTTAGCCAAACATCATTTGGGATCCTGTTTTTTTTCTGTTGTATCCTTTTTGCTTGAATTTATTTATTTAACATTATTGGTAATATGGCTGGAACTGGGATTTTAAAATAATTTAAATTCAACTGACAGTTGGAATCTGTTGTCAGGTGATACGTGATGCCACGTACAGTGTGGATTTTGTCCCCAAGCAAAGCAGGCAGCACCCAGAACTTTATTGACAATTCCAGGACTCTATATAGAGTCTGTATCTAACGGTTGGACTGCATCAATTGGCAATTACATTGGACTATGCGATTTGCATAGCAATTAGAAAAGGTGTGTATATGGGTGATAGTTTTGAACTTATATTCAAAGAGAGGGACAAAATGCAGGGACCATCACCGTATATTTTATTGGAATAACTGTTGTAGGTGACATTCACAGCACATCATGGGATGGGTTTTGATAGTGAAATAATCTGAAAGGCTGAAGCTAAATTATGGTCACACAGCCTAGCTAAATTTGCTGAAAACTATAAATTAAGAGTTTAAATATTAGTTTCCCCAGGGTGGATTCGGTGCAAAGTGATATTATTTGGAACTATAAATAGTGGAATTTGGAAGAGAGGCTCTATAGGAGCATTGAATGATTCAACAAATAAAATTTAAATCTGGATTTTTGTAATTTGATATAGGTATGGGGTAGAAAATATTTTAGTTAAAAAACGATGAATATTAAAATAATGATGTAGAAATTCCGATTAATTGCTAAGTTTAAGTTTAACGTAGGTACCTAAAGTAAAAAGCTATATCGAAACATTTTAAAATTTAATCTTGTAATTTTAGTACAAATTTCTCATAATGTTTTCCAAAAAATTTAAATCTTCTCAGAAGAAATTTATAACTAATCAAAAAATCATTTCTGACTTTTCTTAAATCAATAGTCTTTTCCTCATTACATGAATAATGAGGGACTTTTTTATACCCAGACTCTTCTGTTAACACAGACAATGATGACAACAGCACTGAGATTAATCGCTGCATATAAATCTAGCTAATGATCGCCTTTTTAGGCTGAGTGTCCCTTTTTAAAACATAACAACGATATAGCAACGAACTGTAGGTGTCTGGACAGTGATACGACGTCAACGGATAGCCTAGCCTTGGACACACCATAAGAGTCTCCATCTGCATCTAAAAAACACTGTTTATTATGAATCAGTTGCATAAGTATTTTTCAAGAATTATGTACTTATTCAGCTTAAATTGCTTACTTCCGCGTTTTCATCATTTTTAATTTTAGAGCCTGAAATTATGCATCGAAAAGTACGTTACCATGTACTTCATTTTTATTGTAATTAAATTTGGGTTGCGGAATTAGCTATTTTTAATAGCAGCTTAGAGTATGCAATGATGATGATTAATTTTCATTATCATTCAAATTCATTGCCTACTTCTAGAAGATTTTCGAAAGTTATACCAAAAATTCAAAAAAATGGGGCTAGCGAAAATTTTTATTGATGTTTCAAGTCTGATAAAATTGTAAAATTTTTCATTTTATTGCTTTAATCTTGCATATGGTGTTGCCATAAATAGAACTTAAAGCTGAATCATAAGCTGCGTAAAACGTAAATTTTATAAATTGTAGCTTGTTTATAAATTTAAGTTGATAAAAACAAGAGCAAGTTCGTCAAATCCAGTCATGCATATTTCTTGAGTCTAAAAATATCTCAGTACCTCCTTTGAAAATAAAAGTATTCTCATTCTCAGGCAGTAATAAATAGAAAAAAAATTCTTTTAAACACCGCGGGCTCTGTTTAAGGGGGGTGCTCATGCAAAACTTTCCCCGGATTTAAAGATATACATATCTCCTTTATTCGCAGTTAAAAAAAGTTTTAGTAATTTTCCAATTCATTGGCATTGCAAACAGAATTTTTCCAACTAAATCAGCAAAAAATAAAAAAAAAAATAAAATAAAATAAAACCTCAAATACAAAAAAATATATTTTTTGTATACTCGTAGGTATGTGTGAGAGAAAGATGAATTCGTATTACGAAATACATATGTATGTAGCACCCGGTCGCTTCTGTCACATTGACAATTTTGCAATTTTCATTGAAATGTGAAAATTGTGTTTCATCCATGAAGATATAAGGTTTGGGTATTTGGTGGGAATTTTTGGTAAATTCTACAAAAAATATAAGGGATATAAAGGGTATCTTCTTGAAGGAGGAGTTAATGCCTATGGCACCGCGCCGCACCACCTGCAACTGGGAAAATTGTCGCAAATTATGCTGATCGTGCATCAGCACCAGCTCTAGCAAAAGCAAAAGTAGCAGATGATTCAAAGAAAAATGTCCTTTCCGCCAGAAATATTATTTTTTTTTTTTTTGAAAAATAATAATATTTTTTGTAGTATTTCCTGCTTCCGCTTGCAAAAGTGATGACAACGATGTGTGTGCGATGAATTTAAAAACGGTGCTGAAGACGATGATGATGCGATGGTAACGGCGCGGTAGCATAAATGCAGTGCAACTTTGTCAAGTCCTTGAGCGCTTGAGCTTTTCCTGTCTTCACTTCATCCATATGAATATGCCGAATTTATTCCGTCCGCATCGACTATACGGTGGTGGTGTAGACCAACCCATCCTAGTCTCAGCAATACCATGTGAATGTGTGTCCTTTTTTCTGTCCCTTTAGCCCATTGGCAAAAGTCTTGCACCTATAGATACCAAGGCTGAAAAATTGAGTTCGAATTGGATGCTTCTGTAGATGTACATGTTTCGTCTCGAAGAGAGGCTGGTGATCCTGATGATGATGACGATGGTCAGCACCTGCATTGCAATTGGATTTTTTTGGTTGCAGGTTACAATGTGTGTGTTTGAGGTGTCCAGTGCATCTCTCTCGCCTCTTGAGTTAATTGAAATGCAAAGAATATTTTCTATTTTGCAATTGAGTCTGACAGCGACCCTTTATGATTTTTTATTTTTTTTTTTACTGCAATCTACAGGGAATGGATAAAGCTACTGATGGAGGAAATCCTATATTGGACAAATTGCATAGCTGTCAGATACACACGTGTGGAATTTCTTAACAGATATTAAACTCTGCGGCAAAAAGCACAGGTGTGAGATATGTGACGATTGACCTTTTTTTTGGTTTCATTTGTGTATGATGCATTTTCGATTGTTTCTTCTGTTTGAATTGAGACTTTTGAACTTTGAACAGTATGTGTTAAAAGTAAGGATTAATTTATTTTCCAGTCTGATTTTTCGTCTTTGTTTTTTAAGGATTTTTTTCTGTAGAAAAAATATTTACATACTTGAAAATTAAAACTAAAAAAGTTTATTTTTTTTTTTAATTTATTAATTATTTAATAACAGAGATGCGAAGGACTTACGAACTAACCTATTGAGACATAAGAGTAGGTTGCTTAAAAATTGTATAGTTTTCTTAGAGACGCATACAAAACTCAATTTAAGGAAAACATCCTCACCAGCGGTGCATACTGTGAATGCCCGGCTCACAGACCTCGTATCTGCCTAATAGCCCAATATCTTCTAAGTTTCAATCACAGGTTGCTTGTATTTTGGTCATTTTCCACTTTGAATTTTTCCAGAACCAATAAAAGCGGAACTTGCCATACAGCATCTTACCAGAAAAAATAACGTTGACTTGACGGTATCGGTTCTTATTCTCTTTTTTAACTCAGCAGTTTTGATTATAAATTTATCTTTCAAAAAAAGTAAAGCAAGAAGGTAAATACAGCGTCGACTTGTTGAGTCTTCATGACTGATGTATAAAAAATCGTTTTCTTTAATTTAGTACAAGATACAACTTTATTTTTACTTCTTCTTCTATTTAATTTTACTTTAACACTGAGAGAATGACAATTGGCGAATTGATTCTTGAAAGTGAAGTTTATGCCCACTGAAGTGGGAACTCTGCCTTTAGTTCTACTTTACTTCTCGCGCGCCTCTGGTAGTGAAATTTGGACATGTTTATTTTAAATGGCGTTCAATGTTTAAGTTAAGACCTTAAGTTGTCTACACAAAGCCATCTATACATATTTTATTTAAATTAATTCTATTAATTTTAAAAACCCACTTTTTTTCTTCAAAAAATGTACTAATCAAATAATCATCTTTATTTCGAACTAATTGCGATACGTAGGTCGTTTGGAATTTTATTTACATTATTTTTAATTCACAGGTGTTTTCCTTGAATCAATACTTTCAGACACTCAGCAGGAATACTGTGTTTTTCCATTTTGTTAAAGAATTCAACTTTTGTAGAATCAGCTCCACGAAGGCAATATCAGGCTTCTGAGGCAAAAAAAAAAATAAAAGTTAAAACGGATTAAAAGCTTTGCATTTAGAATTTTTACGAAGGATTGCGATACATTTTTATACCCAGAGACCCCTGAGGAGAAGCATCGTTTTAAAACCCTTCGCTTTGCGGTCTGATTGTGTGCTGAAGGTTTGTTGTAGCTGCAGAGGGTGCAAATGAATTTTTATGCATAACCATTTTGTTTTTCTCTCAAACCCCATGCTGTGTGTATATTTTTCTTAATGAATTTGTATACCATCCAAATTGCATTACACCAATGAATGAATGTAAAAGTTGAACCGACTTTTCAACACCCACTAGATGGCGCGGGAGGTTGTTAGAGAATCGTATAGCCTAGCCAGTGTTATGATAGTGATGATGACGTTGTTCTTATTATATGTTGCACCTCGATGATACTGTCCTGGTTTCAGGGAGTGCAATGATAATTTATCAAACAAATTAACGGTATGCACCCATTAAATGTTACGGAGGCTGGTTTAACGGCAATAAGACCTAGAAGCTTGTGTAAAATTGCTTCATCCACTTACACATAAACATGAAATTATATATAGGGAGGAGGAGTTCACAGCAGCAGTGGTGTGTATTTGGACGCCATTGCCTGCCTCATCGTTTAATTTGTCTGCAGATTGAGTCGAAATCCGTTCATCCTCCTGGCTGCCGCTGACTGTCTACCAACTTGGCTATATACATTGACTATGCGTTGAGGCTTCACTTTTATGGTCGCTATATAGGCATTATGTTTGTATATATGGCCTTTATTTTTTTTGATCCTTGTTTCATTTTCGTCCCTTTACCGACTATTTTAATGCTTTTATAGTGTCGTGTACGATTAATTGCGGCTCATTAAACTTTATATGCATTGCTGCCGCCACCACCACCACCACGGCCGTCATCATTAATTCGACTTGGTTGGCGATCCGGCTCGAAGGACCAAACAGCTTTAGCCTCTCTCTCTCTCTCTTCTTTACGAAGCTGAGCCGCATATTTGTAGCGGCAGTTAAGTTTATTTTTATAGTTGCTCTTCTCGCGATGAGACTAAAAGGATTTCCTGACTGAACAGATACACACACACAAACACACACACACGTGATGGTAGAATTTTTAAGTGAAAACGACATCTATTAGTACTTATCTGGACAAGGATTTATCGGTTCATGTTTGTTCTTGTTGAAACTTTTTTGTTTCGTTAATTTTTTTTTTTGCTGAGGGGTCATATTGGTTTTGGATGATACCACAATAACAAGGTCTCTCAATTAATTCGATGTTTTTCGAAGCAATTTTCGGTCGAACTGTCCATTATGCCCTGACGCAATACCGTAGAACGAGTTCTATTAAAATTGCTCATATGTGTGGCAGGGCATGTGTGTCTCTTGTTTGTCTCTAAAATCAGGATATCGATGTTACCCCATCTCCCTGATGGAAATATCTTGGCGTCGGTGATTTTTCAGTCATCCCACTTTTTTGGATGCACATGGATTTGCTATACCACACCATCGCATCATATAATACTACTTCGGGGGGGTTAATCTTAATCGACTCTTTCACTGATGATGATGATGATGTTGGTGATGATGATCCTTAGAAGAACAATGTGTACGCTAGATTACCGTCAATATGCCATATATTGGATTATAGTCATTGAAACTCACGTATACACACACACACACTTAAACATAGCTTAAGAGAGAACTAGATGTTTGGGTATATATGTACGTGTATGCATTATTGGTATCAAAGGTGACAGGACAACGGAGGCGAAAACATTTAATTGGACTCTTCAATTCAGATTAAGGATAAAATATCAGAGTTCATAGCCAAGGGTGACATATGATGTTTTTTTTTCTTTTTATTTTATATAAAGGTTGGGTATGTATAGGAATGGGTATCTACATACATATATACATATATATATATACACTATACAGGAACAATATGTCTCATAGTATATCGAGCTTGAGAGAGTTTATTGGGTCATGAAAAAAGGAAGTGATAACTTAAATCAAATGGAAGAGATAACACTTTGGATATATTTTACGGCAGGCCAATGAGTATTAAAAAATGAAACAAGGGGATTCATTATAAATGATTATTACCGTTTAACATATTTTTTTTTATTAAATTCTATAGTAAAGCAGCAAAAATGGTATTTAGAGAACAGATTTTTGAATTAGTTGTAAATTGCCACAGAAGAACTATCAACAATATAACCAAAGATTTTAGCTTCCAGATACGATGATATCAACTATGGTGAGTTCGAAAATTGAATTCACAGGTATTTTCAAATGGTCTTAAAGCTGGTGTGTTCACAAAATTTAAGAAATCAACTAATTTTTGATATTTATTAAAATAACAAAATAAAATATCTTATAGAATTATATAATATTGAAAATTATAAAATCATAGGATGGAGATGTTTTATTATAACAACGCTAAATGTTTTGTTTGGAAAATTATGAATAAGATGTCCTGAAATGTGCTTTAACTACGGGAAAATGTTTTTTTTTCCTCTTTTGGAAATCTCTGTTAGGCGACTTCCTCGGCTTTGATCGGAGGAGAAAATTCCTGGAGATGGAGCCACTAAAAAAATTGCACTTTTAAATTAATTTTAACTCTGGGTTGATACGAGCAAGTAGAACTACTAGGATTGGATGCAATTGACTGCCTTTCAAAATCTCACAATCCTATAAACTAAAATATCAAAATCTTCAATCCCGTTAAAATAAAATAACTATGAAATCGCGTGAGATTATTAATTTCTTAAATCATTAATTAAGATCGAGAAGATTTTGCAATTGCAAGATATCGATAAGACGATCGATATTTTTTATACAGGATTGAATTAAAAAATGCAAGATTTTGTCACCGAAGATTTGATTAATCTTCTTTTTAAATTAAATCGATAAATTCAGCGGAATAGTGGCAGGTGCAGTTTCCAAAAACGAGTTAACACTTTTAAACAAGATGCCTTAGTTCCTGTTATGTGTCAATGGTCACAAAATGTGACTTAAACTCCATAAAATCTATAAGCTATGAGCTAAAGGTAAATCTATTATATACATACATTATAAATGTTTCTCCCAAGGAAAGAAGTTTTAAATAAAAAAAAAATATTTTAGTAAAAAATGTTCCACATACGCCACAGTAACCTACTTATAAAATAATAATATTTTACTTATCGAACTATGTGTGCATATACAGATTTGTATGTGAGTTATGTACTTTAAAAAAATAAGCATATATTAGATATACATATGTACATACATAAACTATATATTATTATGTATTATATTATACGTGCAAAAATGTCTATACATTATGTAGTAATTTGTTTTTTTTCTTTTGATTACGAACTTTCCTTTATAATTGGCGCACTCAAAAGGTTATGACTTCCCATAAAATGATCCTGTTTCACAATGAGTCATAAGTCCACGGGATAAAAATTCACCTTTCTATTTTGACCCATGTGATTAATCCTTTTTTTAAATTGAATATAATCATTAAACTAACATTTAAATCATCAAATATAATAATCTCAGTTATGATGTAAGAAATTATATATAATGCATTTTTGAGCAAACGACATCCAAATCCAATGACCTCTTGACGAACTCATCACCAACCATATGTCATTCTCTGCATGTATAAAATATAAAAACACAATTCATCGACTTATAAAAATTAAGCTCAACCACATATTTGCTTATCGTCATCATGCTGATGATAAATCCCCTCGAAGTTTTTATATTTAAAAAAAAAAAAAATAATAAATTTACTAAATGTCCCCATTTCGTTATATCAGTCAAACAACAATCAGAAAAAAACAATAGTATCCACACCCACGTCCCACATTCACCACAACAAATCCTTCCATCCTCGCACATTGAACCCCCACTGTGACTTAATGCCAAAACAATAGGCAACCGATTTATCGCATAAAAAGATTTTCAATAAATTGTCATCTGAATATTATTTCTTGATTGAGAAATCAAAAGCCCCTATCAGTAAACCCACTCTGCTGCTTCTACTTCAGTGAAAAAAAAAAGTCCTTAAACCACAACAAAAAAGATAATAACCATATTCCATATACAGATTCATACAAACAAACACACACCACACCAACACTTGAGCAGAATATACGCGACGAGCTGATGGGAAACGTATTAAAAGTCATTTTTCATCATTTATCTCAATTGGATTTTAATCGCATAAAATTATATCCTTTTTGTTTGTTTATTCCTTTCCAGAAGGATCGGAGGCACTGCGGTGGCGGGCGGGCGTTAAAAAATGTGATTTTCCGGTCCAAAAGAAAAAGAGTTGAAATTAAAAAAAAAAAAAAAAAAAATTAGCGAAACTGACAGAATCGATACACATATGACACAGCAGCAGCAGCAGTCAGCAGCCAGGATTAATCCCGAAGGATATTTCCATACGCAAAATACATATCTATGTACATATGTATAAAAAAGGACGTGGATTCATAACATGTCACACAATATGTGTGTGTGTATGTTGCATACAAAAGTTTTGCATATTCATATATGTATGTATGTATGTTTTCTCGATATTATTTTTTTCAGTGAGAATTGATGATTTTTTTTGCGAATTTCCATGAAATTAATCACAATTTCGACGAAATATTGATATTTAATAACCTGCACTTCAGAATCATGAGCGGCAGGTGCAGAAGTTCAACAAAACTATTTCGACACAGCATCGAACAGCTGACACACTCTTCTTCATTTTTTTTTGTTTAAATTTTTATATGTATTTCAATCAGGTTTTGATGGTGTTAATTTTACGAGGGGTAGGGGTTATTCGGGTTGGGTAAATATATTGTGACATAATTCCAATTTTAGTGGAAAATTTAATGAACGACAGTTCAGTTGGGCAGAATAAAAAAAATGATGCATGCATTTGCATTGTTGCTACAGCCAGCAGTTGAATTTATTAAATAAATATTTTTCTGTCATCTAACTTTTCGGTGCTTGGTCTATTAATTTTTTTTTTAATTTATTCTCTTCGGAATTGATTAGCATTTATGAAATGAATTTTATTTATTTTTATTAGATGAGCTCGGAAACATAAATAAATTAAATTATTCATTTTGACATAAGCTTTAAAAATATTAATTAAATGGATTTTTGTGTAGCTCGATGCTCGTAGAATCAAGTTCTTACTTTAAGTTAAAATTTATTATTTTTAGAATTGAACCAGTCTTCCCATAATTGCTTTGCTTTAGGAAAATTAAAAAAAAAAATTAAATATTTAAATGAAAAGAAAAAAAAAAAAAACTAAGTTTGAAGAAAGCAATGTTCAATGAAGCGACTTATACACGAATTACTGCAAATGTCCCTCCCATACATCAGAATAATCAATTAACATTACAGAGTTACAGAGTATGTAGTGACTCATAGATTAACAATTGGACAAAACATTATATTATCATGTATTAATATCAAATTTGCACTTGCTCTCTGGGCACGGCACGGCAAAGCAAGTATTGGTTTCGTGTCAAAAAAATGTTCGAGAATTTAATCAATTCTAAAACTTCGATGATAGAGAAGTCAACAAAAGTGATTTTTGCTATGCCATTCCTCGGTCGGTTTGTTTTTACGACTCAGTCAAAACTGGTATTACGGTCCCATTGGATAAAACCCTGTAAGGTATTTTTGTTTTATCCCGGGGTGTCAACTTCGTAGAGCTGACAGGTAAAATGTAATTTAAAGTAGCCGGTTTTGTCAAAAAGACTATTTTAATTTTGAAATTTTAAGGTGCAGAAGTTTGCAGTTTTTATTGACCATTGTTTCTATAAATTTTTATTGGAACAGAATTCTATGAATAAACACCTAGAAATCATATTGACTCAAGTATGTACAGGGTGTTTCCATATAAAACTTTAAGAAATTTGCAACTTATTCTTGAGCATGTTTCAAGAAAAAAATATGGCAAGTTGGCGAGGTTCTAATTTCCACCCGTTTAGGTTGTAAGTTGTAAGTAAACGTTGACCTAATAAAATGAATGAACAGTTATTTTAAAAACAACAATTTAAATATCATGCTTTTTATAACTTTTTTAAAGTCAAAAAACAAATCTTTTAATTTGTTAAAAACAAATGTTTCATAGACAGTTTGTTTTTAAGCAAAAAAAAAATTAAAATTAAAAAAAATTGAATAAAAAATTTATATAAATTTCTCAGTATTTAATCTCCTTGTAAATTTTTAGTCAAACACTTCAAACTAAAACGTTTTCAGTATTCTAGTTTTTGAAAAACTATCTTTTTTATTGAAAAATTATTTTTATCAACAAACTTTTTAACAAACTTTATTTTAGATTTCCTTAAAGTATTGTCCTTTAAAATATTGGATTAATGTAATTCTACTTGACCAATATTTAGAGGAGGGTAGGCGTGTATGATAATCTACAACTTAAACATAATAAGTTGTTTTGATTATTTTTGTCAAAAAATTTACCCGATTTGCCATTCCAGCATAGTTGAGGAACATTAGAAATGAAAAAAGCTTTATGTATTTATGTATGTACATTGAATGTCAAATTTAAATGTTGAGCAACTTTTCTGAACATAGGTACCAACATCATAACTTTCCTAAAAAGGGTCAAATACATGTGGTTTAAAAAATTATTGTTTTGTATTAAATTTTTGTTTCTATTAAATACGCAATTTAATAAGATTTTTCATATATAGTTTTATGTGACTGTGCAATGATATAATACAAAAAATGTAGTCCGATATTCTAGCTAAATTTTAAGACCTTAATGAACGGATTATTAGAACCGAAGTTATAAGCAAGCCAAACCAAACACAATGTATCTTTACAATTATTATACCGACTACAAATTTACGTAGGTACATATGAACATTTAGCATTTTTTTTCCGACGCGAAGCAAATTTGCCACGATTGTGGTTTTTTATTGCACAAACTCCGCCGCCGCCGGCTTTAGAATACTATATTCCTCTCGCCAATTGGTGGTTGAAAGTATTTTAATGCTTGTTTTTTTAATCAACTTCCTCGTTGAATTAAATTATTTGTCCGATATTTATTTTCATGTTTTTAGTATAAAATTTTGAATGATTTTGAAATTTTTTTGCTCTAACACGCCAGTCATTTTTCCTTTAATTATATACCTTAATATTGAAAATCGGATAATTGGATCGAAAGATATATGTAAGAATTTAAGTAAACGCAAATCGGATATTTTTCGGATTTCGCAAAAATCATCATCAAAAACATACCCATTTTTTTCCTACGAACATTTCTCCTTTTTTTCTGTCCGTTTTATCATCTTCTTCGTTTTCTGTTTCCTCAAACTAGTAACAACAAAGCATGAACGAAATAATTTTGTTTAGTTTGTTTATTTTTTTTTATTTTGTTGATTTTGATTATTTTGTTTATTCCCCTCACGTTTCGCCCCCTTTGTCTACTAGGCGTTTCATATTTTTTTGATTTTTTTATATTGTATGCCTCCGTTTAAACATTTCTAATGTTAAAATGAAAATGATTTTGGGAATTATTTATACCCTCTTTTTTGTTAGATACTTCACAAAAACAGTGCAACCAAAATATTAAAAATTTTATATCAGCAGACTAAACTAAAACGATTTCACAATAAAAAGGAAGGCAATAGACAACGTTGGGGGAAATATACGCCAATCAAGTATTTTATGCTCTGAACTTTGAACAAAAAATCAAAAATCCGTTTTTTTAATTAAGTTTTTTTTTAAACAAAACTGGTGATTTAAATTAACTCTAATTTATTTCCCAAAGTATTGAATCTTAACTTGGAAATACCTTGCATAGTTGTATAGATTAAAAGATAGACTTGAGAGTAGTTTCATTTACTTCGAATAATTTTTTGAGTATTTCTGTGCACCCAAAATCTTAAAGTCAACTATTAAGTTTTGGAGAAATTAAATTAAATTAGTTCAAACCCACTTTTTACATAGTACCTACATACCCTTCTTAGATATATAACATGCTGGTCAAATGGGTATGATGAATATTTAATGAATGTTATTCTGTTACATTATGATATTTCCCACCTTTAACAACTCAATTTAAAACAATACAAATTTCTTGCCAACCAATGATATGAGTAACATGAGTAGCCAAAGCACGTAGCTGATACATTTGTAAATTTCAACTATTTACCAGCATTTTTTTTTCCTCCCTCCAACATTATTTTAAATTCACATATGTATATTGCAAAAATAAAAATTTGCAACAAACAAATAATAGTTTTTACTAAAAAAAATACACACATTTATCTCTCCAAAAAGGACGAAATTCTTTTTCTAGCCAAACGTTAAATTTTTTTGTATATACAGACAACCAATAGCAACAAAAATATAAAATAACTCACTTGGGCAAATATTGCCCAGATTGCCGGACAAACATTAAACAGATACAAATGGTTGTGTCCTTCTGTGGAAGCGGTGGCAGCAAAGAGGCAATGGCGGGCGGTCGAAAATTTTATTGACAAAAAAGTATACAAAAAAATCTGTGTAGTAAAAAAAATAAAAAACACTCAATTGGAATCCTTTCTCGTGCCGCTTACACTTTTATTTTTTTTTGACAAGTTTTTACAAATATTCCCAAAATATGTTGTTTTTTTTTCGTTATTGTATCCTTATGTTATGTATATTATAGTTCATTTATTTTGTTTTAATGTTTTTATTATGTTTGATTTGATTTTCTATCATTTTTGTATTTTATTTTTTAAATATTTTTTTTTAAATTTTTGTTTGAGCTGTGCGAAACCATTCAAGCGTATTGCTGCGGATTTTTAAATTTACAAAATTCTTTTGTTTTCTGTTTTAGAATGTGAGTTTTGATTTTTTAAATTCGTATTTATAGGGTATGTTTGGAGAGTTTTTAATTAAATAGCAAAGATGTTCCCAATATAAATGTAATCAAATAAATGTAAAATTCAGGGAAACAATAAAAAAGTATGATAAAATAAAATTAAAAAAAAATCGTTTTGACATCGAATAAATGTAAAAAAATGATATTAAACAAAATAAATATTTTTTAGAAAACGTAATATCTCTTGAACGCACTGATGAATTTTTTTGAAATTAAATTTTAAGTGTATATATAAATTAATTCTTTAAATAGAAATATTAAATATTATTATTATTATTAAAACTTTATTGGAAACATAAATAAATTACATTAACAATAATTTAAATATAGCGCTAGCTACCAGGACTTTTCGCTATCAGAAATATTAAATATTTTTCTATAAAATGTTAAAGAAATAAAGTAGATAAAAATTATTTATTTTCCAAAAGAAATGAATCACTAACAAAATTGTATAAGTAAGCAAAATAAAAAGGTGAAACATTTTATTTTTTAACCATCGCTCATAACTTTTTTCTACGAAAAGATAGCCAACAGAAAAATTAAAAAAAGATCATTTAATTAGGTGAGATTTTCAATCAGAATTGCCAGAGATATAAAATTTTAATTTTTTTTTTTTGATTATTTGCTTCAGTTTTTACTTCAGTCAGAAATATTTTTAATTAATACAATGCAACACAATTTTGGAGTAGTAGCCCGTAGAGTATTGGTTAGTTCGTGGAACTGTTATCCCGAAGGTCTTGGGTTCGATTCCCAGTCTTACAATTTTCGGCTGGATTCGAACGGCTAGGTTGAGGAGCATTTTTGTCCTAACAAGAGATAATCAAAGAAGCATCTCTGTTTTACTCACATGAAAAAGTAAAACAGAGATGCTTCTTAGATTATCTCTTGTTAGGACAAAAATGCTCCTCAACCTAGCCGTTCGGATCCAGCCGAAAATTGTAAGTCCCCTAAATTCCTGCATTAATTTATTAACTGCTTATACACTATTTATTTAATAAAATTTTGCAATAAAAAAATTTCCCTCAAAATAATTGCTTTTTTTTATATAAAATACTTTGTCTACGTGAATGTAATCTCAACGCCTTCACATTTATATTCAAAAGTAAAGAGATTCGCCCCATTTTCTCTACTCCTAAATTTATACTTTACCTGGTTAAGTGGGTGTCCAACTTAAAGTACTTTTGAAAAACCCCCTGACATAAATCCTAGAAAAATATTTGCAATTTTAACAAAAAAAAAAAAACCTCTTAAAATCTTAAAAGTTTTCATATAAAAAGATTCAACCATACCTCTGTACCTATAATAAAAAAATAAATTCATTCTCCTTGATAGTCTAATTTAAATAAAATATTCTCAATATCCCTCCGTTTTATTTAACAAAAAAAAGCCATTTGTTCCACTAAGTAAGCAAATTCCCGGCAAAGTTCTCTTTGTTTAGCTTTTCAATACATATACCTCAAGGAGACCTCCCCTCGGCTTCTTACTCCTTTTCGAGGGAAAAACCAAACGCAATCGAAATTCAATAAAACATGTTCGCATTGCAAATTAAAACAATAAACACGCCCCAAAGAGTCATAACGACCAACGCGCCACTTTATATGCGACAAATACTTCTCTGCCGCGACAAGAGAGATACAAACGAAAGGACAAAGTCGGAGGAAAAAGCCAATTTATGAGGCACTATGGCCATAAGGATACTGGAAGGATACCTTCTGCGCCACCTTCGCCTTCACCATCACCGACATCTATTCTACATCCCTGTGCCGCAAACAAACAAAGACACCCACCCAACAACCATTGTTGCCACTTGGCTTTGCAATGAGCTTTATTGGTTGCAAATTTACGTAAACAATATTCATGGGTGTCCTTCCACCCCCTGAGACATCTTTCTGGCAGAGATGAAGGCGAAGACGAAGAAGCGGAATCCTTTTTCGCGAGCGGATTGAAAGGATTTCCGCCTCATTGATGCTTATAGCGAGCAGCGGCAGCGGGTGGATGGTCTGAATGGGTGGGTGTCGTAGCTGCGGCATATCGATGAATTGGTTTGTTGTCGTCTTGCACATTATCGTAAAAATATTTTAAAAACATATTTCCATATTCGATGGGAAAATTTCATATGAAGGAAACCGGAAATAGGCCTCACTTTGTGCATTTGGGCCAAATGTCCTTTGTGTCGTATAATCTGTTCTGAAGGAAAAAAAAAAATAAAACAACAATCGTTGTTGTCGTCGGTCGTCCTATTGAATCTGCAATTTGACTTTTCACTCAAAACCTGCTTCGGTGTGGGTAGCGAAGGCAAGCAGAGGGTTTATGGAATCCTAATGACGATCATCATCGAAGTTCGAAGGACGAATTGCTGTTAGGGTCCTTCGTGATGATGGTGGTGGTGGTGTTGTTGGTGTGTTTTCGGTGAAATTTAGTTTGGGAAACTTTTGCCATTTTGCCATCATATTTATTTATGGTAATTTTATTATCGGTCTGTGTTCATCGGCCCGCGGTATTTTGTCCTTTCCCGTTCCGCGGTTGGTTTGATGGGAGCAAAGATATATCCTTATGTTCGTTTTATAGCTTCCGAAACGGTTTAGTATGATTGTCCTGTAGAGCAAGAAGTCACAATTCTACATCTATGTGTGTAGCTACAAATGAAAGAAACTACTGCTCGTATTTATGTATATGGTAAGTCAAATTAATATATGAGAAATAGAAAAACTCATTTTCTCAAGGATACGAAAAGGAAGTGTATTTATTTATACTTTATCCAAAAACAAGGGAAATTATACAAGCAACTGCAATGTCTCTGCAGTTTTTGTCTTTATTTGTATTTGTATATTTATGTGTGTTTAAGTTTAATGCTATGACTGCCCTCTTATGTATGTATTTGTCCGCTTTTAGCGATATTCGAAAAGGACAAATATATAAACAAACAAACTGTGTGTTTTGCAACACAATGAGACATTGCAAATAGGTTTTGAAAAATATTTGCATAACATAAGCGGATGTTCTTTGCGAATTATAAGAGAAAAGTTTTCGTTTCAAGGGTTATTTTAGATGGTAGCTAGATATAGAATATTTTGTTATTTATTTGGTGATTCCAGTAGATTGGGGGAGGAATTTTTTAATAAAAAAAAAAATATGAGAAAAAATTAAATTAACATTAAATAACATGAGATCAGAAGTTCATTTTAATTTATTTTATATTTTTTTTGCTTGTTTAATATTTTGTAATTTTGTTTGTATATTTAATTTCATAAAATAAAATCAATCACTACCTTTATCTAACAATTTTTTTATAAAAATATCTTTGTCACTTATATTTTTATTATATCTTAAGTATTGCATTTGGATTTAAAAAAAATAAAAATGTATACAAAAAATAAATTAACACTTATGTATTACTAAACTTTTTATTTATGATTGAACTCCAAATAAATAAACATTCCAACTAAAATATAAGCCGAGAGTAATAAAGGAAAATAAACGAATAATTTGTTTTAGTTTCAAAAGCAATATCAGTCGATCCTTTAAAAAATTGTAATAAACTTAAACTTCTTAAACACTTTTAAACACTTCTGAATTTTTTTTTTCTTATTTGCTTATTAATTAATACTTGTAAGAACAAATTTTTTAAAAAAATATTTCAGTAGGTAAGTACATACTCTAATTTAAATTATGTATTTATTGATGTGCAATTAAAAATTAAATATCAAAAAACTATCCACTCATTTTCGAAATATTGAGTTTAATCATTTGAAATTTCTATTTTTATATACATATTTAATATTATTCAATTAATTCTACTTATATTAAAGAAATAATTTAAATCGGTGACTGGAAGACCAGTACCTACAGTATTAAGAATTTTGTGAACTATTCAATTATGACTCATGCTCATCAGATAGAAAAATTATTATTTTTTTTCTTAAACGTATAATTTTGTAAATTTGCTGTTCTTCTACTGAGAACTTAAATTGGTTTAACCGACAAGGATGGCGACGAAAATCAATGAAAATCATAATCGTAGAGAGTGAACTGCTTTCTAGACAAATAAGATTTTTCTTTCGCCGTTTTTTTTTTTGGAAATAAAATCAATTTTTTTTTCTACGGCTTTGCTACCAAATAAAAACAAACAAAAAAAAACGAAATAATAATAGCATAGGTATACCTATTCAATTTTTTGTTTAAACCAACGCCACGTTTTTTTTTTAAATATTATTTTCTTAACGGCTAAATCCGTATTTTTGAATATCATTGGTGCAATTTATTTGTAGGCTTAACTGAATAGAAAAAAATCCTTTTAGGCTTTTAAAAAAATTTAAAACAACAAACACTTTCTTACTATACCTACCTACCAATTGGATATAGTATTTAAGCGAATCCATCCATCCATATAATAAGGCTCTAACTTAGATCTTAACGAAAATATCAGCAAACTGCACGATAACTTTTGGTTGCCTTATTCATAATCATAATGTTAATTTTGTTTTCTTCAAGAAATTGAAATAAAGAAAATCCATTCAAAACCGTATAAAATAAGAAAAGTACGCATACGCCACAGTGTACAATTTCTTCCTAACATATTTTAATTTTTATCAGCAAAATTAAGATAATGCACAAATGGATATATGTAACAGTAGCTTGATTCAAGACTTAAACGTAGACGGTAAGCATTGATAGCGTATTGTTATAGTTTGTTAATAAAATTACATTTAAACGAACAGGCGTGAACAAAAGTCAAAAGTAAGACATTTTTATAGAAATGTTATGTTTTTGTGAAATTTAAAAATACAACTTTATTTATGTAATTAAATGTACAAAGTTAAATCAGATTCATTACAGAAGTATTTATTTTAGAAATAAACATTTGAAACATAAAACCGTTCATCAAGTTGCAGTGGAAAGTTACTTAAAAATAAAAAAGAAATTAAAAATAAATTAATATTTTTTTAGTTTTTCTATAGTAATATGAATTTTCAATATTTGTCTCGAAATTCTAGTAGATATAACATTTTTAACAAAATTTTTGGAAAATTTATCTTAGTTGTTTTTGATAATTCTCAATTATACCGTACCACCGTTTATTTAAATCGAAAGTCAATGAGTCTTTCTTTATTTTATTTTGAGTTTTGCATTTCTTTGCTTTGGTTTTTTAATGAGAAGAATTTGAAAATACATACTTAAGGAATGAGAAATATAAAACCAAGGTTATAAGAATTGAATTGAATTAGGAACTTTATGTTTTTACATTTCATTATCACGTAATAATCCATATTTGCATTTCAAAAATTAATGATCGATTTTCAAAATAGGTTTCAATGATACGAATTAATCTTCTGGTGTCATGATGATTTGTATAAAAATTAAAAACATTAATTTCAGAAAACTGTTAAAAATGGCATACATATACACCTACTAAATTTTATTTAATATATTTCAAATAAATAAATTAATTTTAAAAATTTTTGCAGCCAATATTTGTACTTCTAATTCAAGGCTACGTTAAGATATAAGTTTATCAATACAATTACTACACTGTTAAGAGTAAAGTGTAAAACCAAGTGAAAAGTACTTAAATAAATTGTATATTTGCTAATGTTGTTTTTATTTCATTGGGATACTTTTTACTTTTAAAAAGCTTAAATTTAAAAAACAATCAACCTTGAATTTAAGTAGAATAAATAGACTCTTTACTGTAGATGAATTAATTAAAATTGTATTCGTAAACATATGCAATTTAGAGAAAAATAGTATTTTCTACCTTAGTATTAAAAACTTATATACATATCTTCGATAAATAATTTTCAATTAAAATTAAATAAAAAAAAAACAATTTGTTTGTATTTTTGTAGAAGAAAAAGCTACCAAAAAAGACTTATTTTAATTTTCAAAAACAAACATTTACATTAAAATTTCAATAAATATTTATATAATTTTTGATCTCATAATTATATATAAATTACAAAAAAAAAAATAAAAAGATGCTAAAGTAGCCTTAAATCAAAAAAATTTAATCAGTAAGTAAAAATATTAATAAATGTATTAAGAAATAAATAAATTAAAAAATAAATGACTGAATGGGTATAAATAAGAATAAATAAAATTTACATCACCTTAAGTTTTTAAATTTGATAACAAGAATTTTCAGAAGAACTACATGCAAGAATATACCTAATGTTTATACCTGAGATGGGTGAAGCGTGTAACATTATGCTTTCATGAATTACTTTGATTATTATCAATTTGCTTTTATGTTCAATTTAAACCAACGATACATTAATGCTTTGTTTTTTTCTCAACATATTAAGTTAAGTTGGGTTTAAATGTTTCTTGAAATTACAAATGATTGTTCATCATTCTTTAATATTGCAGATTTTTAAACCCATTGATAAAATGGAAAAAACCAAAAACTACAAACTTGATATCGACTAAATTGGTTTTTCAAAAATTGCCGTCGTGGAAAAGGAATATTTAAATTATAAAATGGTAAGACATGGGTAAGGTATTTTTCTATTCTAATTTTAAAATTATAAAATTCACCACGATCAAAGATCATCTTGATTAATGGCAAATTAATTCTAAAATTTAGACGTTTCCCGCTTTCAAATTTTAAACAGTCATACCTTGATATGTATATGATTCTTAGATTATCGCGAATTTTTTGTTTTTATCTACGTCTTCCATATATTCCAAAAACAATTTCACTCTTAAAATCAATCTATCGAAAACCCTGCTATAGTTTCATGATTGAAAACTTGAATTCTTACCCAATGATATATTTGATTCAAAAAATGTTGGTGTAAAGAGATCCTCATGGTGCTATAATTGGAAGTAATAGAAGAAAAGCCACGATTTTTTGCATAGAAAATGCGGTGGTAGACATATAGAAAACGATCATGGAGTCCATAAAACTAAATTCCACCTGTAATTGCCTTTGGGGCAACATGCACACATAATTGTTATATATATATATAAATGATCAAACTATATAATAATAGCACTGAATAAAATTTTAATTTAGGTAACGTTTTCAAGTTTAAAAAATATCAAAGATTTCTGTAAAAAAAAATCGACCTAAGCCATATACGTTTTGAGCAGAAACTAATTATTATATTGATGATTATCATCATAGAAGTCTATATATCTACAAGCAACCATCAAATTTTTTTTAAGATATTTCTTAACAACTTATAAATAATTAGGAAAGAAGTAATTAATTTTTGGAATGAATATAACATATTTTCGAAAAACCTACCCTACAGTATTCTGAGATTTTCTATAAAACACATAATTAAATTAAGTTTATCCGAAGATATCTATAAAATTATTCAAAATCCATTTCAAAATAAACTTATAACTTTCTACATACATCCATTTCATTGAGCTTATATGTTTCAATTGTTAGACATAAGTACGCACAACTTTCTTAGAGCATATATTGTATTTTTTAATTAAATCATCTTTGGATTAATTAAGTTGGCTTCCTTTTCACCCAAGACAATACCAGACATCTACATAAAACTATAAATGATGATGAAATCTGTAACTCAGAAGTATGAATATCTAGAGAAGTAGAACTTGTGTACTATCTCAAATTGAAACAGTTGTTCTACCATTTCATGAAAATCTTAATTAGGTAGAGAGGTACATATTTCCCCTTTGACCTAAATGACCTCATTCCCATTTATCAAATATCAATATTAATTTAACTTTCCCCAAAAACTTCGATACATCAACTTGTTTAGGACAATATGTCAGAAAATATTGAATAGATTCCATGATTTTCAGAACCTCATTCCCTCACACGCAACTGACATACAATATCAGCTCCTTTCAATCTCTTTAAAATATCCTCCGACCTCACATTACTGTCCAAATAATACTCCTTCTAAAATTGAATACAATTCCCATGCGAGTTCTGCTAACTCCCATTGAACCAACTATACTCGTACAATAATAAACAGCCTTACTATTATTGCTTCTAATACAACTTATATAGATAACAATAAAGTGGGGTTATGAATGATGTGTGCTGCAGATTTTCCGCCTGATCTATTCATTTTAAATGTTTGCATTTCTCTGCTGCTGCTGCTGTTGTTGCTGCACTCAATCAAAAAATTCTCAATTCATCTAATGATGCAGAATATGTGGAAAATTTTCATTCAAAAAAGGATTCATCTACCGTACAAGGAAAAATATGTGTTTGTGTGTTTTTTTTTTTTGTATTGTATTTATTTACTCACCAAAGTTCCACGGTGCATTCCAGCAGGATAACAGCACCACAGCAACAGCTGAATCGCGCGAAAAACTCGTCGTCGTCGTCGTCGGTCGTACACAATATCGAGGAGATTCCGTTGCTTATTTTGGTATTTTCTTTCTCGAAAAACACAATTTTTGCCGCACAAAAAATACACACACAAAAGAGCACACAAACAAACAGAAAATACAAGACTGAAATACTATAGTAGACACAAAAATGTGAGGGAGGATATTTTTCCTCGAAACGAAAGCAGCACGCTACGTTCCTTCCTCTCAAGAAGTGAAGTCCTTTTTGCTGCTGCTATTTGCCTTCCACATCTATATACTCTCGCAGAGCACGTGGTTCAAGAATTCTTAGAGACAACTTAACTTTCCCCCAAATGCAACAAGGACAAGTTTATTATTATTATTTTTTTATTATTATTTCTTATGCTTAAATCTTAAAAATATCAAGAATTATTGTCGAAGGAAGAGAGATACAGGAAGAGGAAAAAAATGAACAGTGTCCTATAGGTAGAATAATGATTATCAGGATATCGCTTACAATATTTCTCACGGTTCGCTGGATACGAGCCAAAGTTCTGTGTGACAGTCACGATTGTTCATTCAATCGAAAATATTCTCCATCTAAAGCAGGATTTTTTTTCCTGTGTGTGAATGTCCTGGATTTTTATGTTCTATCTTTAAGTATCGATAGCTTAGTAATACTATATGTGTTCACAACCGTAGCACTTTAAGCGAGCGACAACAATAATATTCAGAGATTTACAGAAAGAGAGAGACAGAGATAGAGTAATATAAATAATTCAAAACGAGACACTACTGTAGATCAAGGATATTTATTAATTGTAGAGGAAAAATATTTATTTATTTTTATTTATATTTACACAAAAATCAAAAAGGATATTTTTGTTTAATTTATATTTTTACATTGAAGTCAGCCCGACATACAGCACACAACAATAAAAAAGAGTAAATAAATAACCGCCGCGAATAATTTCGTCCTTTTTTATTTTCTTTTAGTTGCAATTTAAATTTTAACTTGAATGCACTTATAGAAGAAATTTTGGTTTCAAGCAAACATTACAGAATCCCATTGCATCCTCTCGCAACCGTTATTCACGCTCAACTGTGTTTGAATTTTTAGAAAAATATACACGCCAAAGGACGACACAAAAATTTTTGCACTCAATAATGAAAATATAATACGCGCCCCGACACAGAAAATCACAACACACACTGTGATTGTGCGATTGAAAATGCAAAAATTGTTGTAAAAAGGATATCGAGTATCTACTGTGACCGAAGGATGTCGGTGATACACTAACGTTGGCTTATTACAACTATCCAAGCTGCTATCTGGTGGCTACAATAGTCGACGACGAATCGTTCGTGTTCGGTCGGGGGGCCATATAGTGGCGTTGAAGTTGAATCCTCCTCAGCCATCCATCGGCAGCAATAGTAGCAAATTTTATAAGTCGGAGCAGCAAACTCAAAACAGCAACGACAACGACAACTCCAAATGCAGTGTATTTGTGTCGAAGGATGTAAGCAGAGAGGTGCCCTTTTTTACTCGAGGTTCGATTGGATCCTATACCTACCTATAGAGCACCTACTTTCCTACAGGACCCTTCTTGCAAAAAAAAAACATACTTTCTACCAGAGCACAGTTTTTGGCATCCGAAACATGTTCGAAAGGACACAAACCTGCTGCGAATTCGCCGTGCATATTATCAAGGATACCTATGCTGATACCTACCTACTTCAAGTGGCTTTTTGTGATGGTATGTCCTTGATGTGGACTGCATTCTCAAAGAATCCAAAACCTACCACAGGGCAAAATAACTGTCGCAGGACATGGAGCCGTTTTATCGTGCTGTTGGTTGCGATGTGTTTGTTTGGCCAGAATATTGAGGTCATGGTATATAGTAGCAGGAAGTTTTCGCTGCAAAGAAGTTGCTATGGCATCAAACAAAATTGTGCGATAAGGATATTGTGCATATGGATTTTCAAGAGCTTTTTGTATAAAATGGTATTGTTGTTATGGCTGGGGAGCTTTTTGTTGGCAGCCAATTTGTTTGACATGAAAAGCTTAGAGGCACACTGAACAAATTTATTGATTTAAGTTTGTTTAACTTTTAGGATTTTTTTTGTGGGCTTTAGAAGCCCTTCCTTGTAAACAAAGGACTAGGAATGAATTTTGACAATTTTTCGGTAGATTATTATTATAATCTCTCCAGTCTTTTTTATGGATTGGTCATACATCTGCACATTCTTATATTTTAAAACAATAAAGCACCACTTAATGAATTTGATGCCTTCCACGAAAAATTGTGACTTTTGTGATATTTTCCATCTTCGAATTTTTTTCAAACTGATTTGAGATGCTGTTAGAAACCTATGTTCCTATGTATTTCATATCACTTATTATCTATTTTTTTTTTTTAAGAAAACAAGCTAAAAGTTGTGTCACTGAAGTTACCTAATTCTGCAAAAGCTTGAGTGATTCTTTAAAAATCAATTAAAAAGAATACCAATACCTAGTTGGCTGGGTACTGTCGTGCCATTTTAGAAGTCCACTAGTTTTAATAATTATATTGGTCATCGATAGAATTGAATTTTTGTAATGAATTTTTGAAGTTTTGTTTTTCAAGGTAGAAAGTTGATTTTTATAATCAATAGATTTAATAATTAAAGATTTAAGAATTTCGTGGATAAAACAAAAATTATGAAAAATACCTACATGTTTGAAGGCTGGACGAAAAAATTACTTACAAAAAATTAATTATCAACTGATGAGTCTAAGTTAGATCGGCGGGACGAATGCTAAGTTTTTGTGGACTAAAGGCCGTTAAAAGCTATTTTGAATCAACAAATTAAATATTCAAGTGCTGGTTTTACATCACAGATCGCCGCGGTGAGTTCGAACTGTCCACCATATTTCAACCCAAAGGAAGGAACGTTTCCAATATACATCAACGTATCGTAACGTGTAACAGCACAGCGTAATGTGCTACAGAAATTTCCTGTTTTTAGTTTACCCTACCGCCAGCATAGATGTTTACACATAAAAAAAAAATACTTTAAATCAGGATAATGGTTTTTTAAACTATCAATAAAATACCATATAAATGTGTTTATTTTGATGATTTTTCACAAATCAAACACAAAGTGCCCAAATGGTTTGCATCAAAATAATAATTAATTTTGCTTTCCAAACGTTTCAAAATTAAATGTTAAAACATTAAAAAGTTAAATATTAAAGGTTATTATCAAAATTTAATATATTTAAAATTTAAGTAGGTAAAATACTTTTTTCACGGTTTTCTGAAGGTGTTTTTTTATAAATTCAACCTGCCATAAGCTGTCAAACTTTTTTTGACAAAACTTATAGTTTGTATCAATTCTATTTTTTCCCCTACGTCCAACAAAAAATCATCAAAATTAAAAAAAAAACAAATGCTGACAGCTATACCTTTAACAAAGGATCATCAGTTGAAGATTTAAAGAGTTTAGTTCTTCCTTTGATTGCAGCTTACGAAACAACATTTATAATGGAGAATTTGTCCCATTTATTAAACTTAAAAATTCAAATAAATCTTAGTCTAGTCATCTTTTTTTTAACTTTTATATTGTATATAGATCCTTCAAAAATATTTAAGTTTAATTAATTAAGAAATTAAATGTTTGTATTTGTTTTGCCAACCGAATCTCAAAATTTAAAATTTTGCCAAAACAATAAAATTAATGTTGTCAAACTAATTTCCAATTGTATTACCAAAGTGTTATGTCAACCATATTTGGAGTATGTCATTGACCCTTTATTACATATTTCTATCAAAAATTCAGTAGGTAAATATTTTTATTGTAGTAGGTACATTGAAATTAGTCCAATTTTATAGTTAAAAATCGAGATTAGGTAATCTCTTCATACATATTTAACTTTCGAAAACTAAGGCGTAGAATGTGTAGATAATTTTTTCTTACAAAATCAAATGTTTTGAGGAAATTTGATAAATGGCATTTATTACTGGGAATTAAAACCTCATCAAGACAATGTATTTTTATTTTTATATTTTTTTTATTATTCTCCATTTACTCATACACAATATTTTTTCTTGCAGTACGCCACTGCCCTTCATCAGCCCCAAAAACACCATCCAGCATACCCCCATTAGAAATATATATATATATTACTCCACCCTGCAATGCAAACAAACCAGCAAAACTTTCGTAACTTTCACCCCACACCGCCATCGTCGACAAATCAACCCCAGCCGAAGCTAACACAATCCAAAAAGCCATTAACATGCGCACTAAATTCCATCATTTGCCCACAGCCAATCATTTGCCACCATAAAGCCGCGACTCCTGCCACACTCAACCAATCAGCGCATTGTATATCTGCAGGCCGGAAGTGTATTTCGAAGCTCCAGGGACGTTCCTAAGGAGCTTTCGCTCATTAAATTCATAAACTCATCAGTTTGACAGGTTTATTGCATGCGCACGAAATGCATTTTTGTTGCATGTGTTTTTGGAGAGACGCCCCCCATGCCTATATCTATGATGCGCAGTGAAGTAACTATACCTACCTACTGACTAGCACGAACAGGACGACGAAAATGACAGCGAGGACGATATGGCACTCTCACAAACACACCTTACTGCATGGATGTCTGGTGTGTGGTCGTGTGAAGGTGACAAATCTCTTGGCCCACAGGGTCTGGGTTTTCGATTCTGTTTCCTTTTATGGTGCATCGTACTGGAGTAGTATACTAACCCTTTTTTGTCTATGTCGTTCTTTGGAGCCTTTTAGTTTTTTTTGTTGTTGTTATTGTTGCATTTCTTTACTTTATACTTTATTTTTAGTTTGTTTTGTTTTTTTTTTTTTTTTTTCATAGATGCAACGCGCCCACTTTTTGGTGTTTTCAAACACACGTCACAGAGTGGCGGCCCTGCTATACACATATTTGTATAAATAGAATGTATAGAAAAAAAGGGAGACATATGCAACCTCAAAGATTCTGATTGAAAGGACATTGCGGGTTTATATGTGTGTCCTGTATTTTTCCTTTTTTTTCTATTTTTGCTCCTATTTTTCTAACCCTCTCTATGTTTGCAATCCTAGAGTATGACTGACATATCTAGGTGTCCATTTGTTTGAACATACTTTAAGTCCACATACAATTCAGGACACCATCATCATATGTGAGCTGATCAGTGTTAGCATTGAGCGAGCATATCATGAGGTTGAATTTTTATCTATACAAACATTGCCGGCTTATATGGAGCGACCGAGCAGCTCGTATAGTTGTACCAAACAACCAACATGAGTCCGTGACAGCTTTTCCAAAGAATGTTGTACTTTTTGAGAAATTATAGTACTTGTAGATACAACTGCGAATTGGGTTTTCTGCCATTTATAATGGAAAAATGAAAAATCCCTTTAAAAAATATCCACAGCGCTACACCTGCAACAACGATGAACGATGATACATCTCTATTTTCCGAGGGGGAGAAAATTTAATTTAATACACGCCACCAAATAATGAGGTTTCAAAATGGGATTTGAGCGCTGAATTTCTATATCTATGAAGAGGGAATGAGACTTTATTATTTCAAATTTGAATTTTGAAATTAATTTTTTGGGGGAGAATTAGCTAAGCAGCTATATAAGCTGATACTTTGTGGAGGATTTAATGAAAGAAAATGAAGTGTTATTAATTAGTTGGTGTTGGTGGGGTCTTGAGATTGACAAACCAAATTGGTTGGTTTTTGTTTTTTGTGTGGTTTGCGGAAAAGAGCTGTTTTGGAATTGTTTTTTTTTTTTTTTAACTCAAAATCTAATTGTTCAGATAAAATTAAAAGGGAGCATTTTTAGGATGACTTTGGTAGGATTATAATCCCACTTTAAGGAAGAGAAGGTTTTTTAAATATACAATCTAAAGAAACTGAAAACATTATACAGGTATAAAAAAAAAACATAAGCAGGTATATACTCAAGTATTTTCATAACCAAGATATAAATTTATGCTTCAGAGAGTTCAACTAACTTATTGAAATTCATATGATTTTCGAAAGATCAAAACTTTTACAATATTTCTTTAAAAAAATTGCACAAAATTTCTGGTGTTATAAAAATTTTCACTATATCACACTTAAAATAATATTCTTTAACAAGTTATGATATTCCCTACATTAAAGGAATTTTCATTGAGCCAACGAAAAAATTCATTGGCCCAATGAAATATTTTATTTAAATTATACCATGCGTGATGAAGGTTTCATTATCTGAATAAAACTACAGTTAGATATGGCACTTTTTCGATTAACTTTGAAGCGACTTATTTATTTTAATGAAACCTTTCATAATTTTGTGAAAAGAATTCGTAATAATTTGACATAATTCAATTTTATTTTTGAATCCTTCATTTATAGATCCTTTGATAAGAGTCAAGTACATTAAATGAACTACCGCAAAATAAAAGAAATAATAGTTTAAAAAAAAAATAGTATATTTAACTAAATCATTGACTCAACGAAAATTTCATTAACCAACGAATGAAAATGAAATAAATTTAATAAAAATAAAAAAAAATACGTTTTTAAAGACTTACCAGAATATTTGATTGGAAAACGATTGATTTTACTCACATTTATTTCTCAGAAGATCGATAACTTTTGATAGATTAAAAAAAAAATTAATTTAAAATCCTGGGGTCCATGCAATAGTTTAATACTTGCGAGACTTGCGTTCGTTTAGTAAACTCATATCTACAGCAATTGATATTATTTGCCGTGCAAATAGATTTTTAGTGACTTAAATAAAATATTCAAGTCTCAATTATCTATTGCATGGGCCCTATATTTTTCATTTAAATGTATGGAGCTAAGAAAAATTATTTAATACTTTTTAGGACAGTTTCAAAACAAAGTCTACTAACAACTTTTTTGAAATTGAAAATAATCAAAGAAAGTTTTCCTTTCAGACTTTGTTACATTGCTTAGTAGATAGTAAAATTTTAAGACATTTATGCGTTCAATTTAAAGTGTTTAACTTAAAATTAATAAGGGCATTGATTTAAAAAAAAAAAATAAACAAAAAACAATTTTTTTCTTCAAAATTTTGAGTTTGAAAATTTATTTTTCAAGAATTATTCACTGAAACATCATTATTCAAAAATTAAATTTAAGAATAGATGTTTGGCATTGTTGCCGTTGTTTTTATTAATTTTGTTTTTATTTTAAATCAATTTTTTACAAAATTCCCTTCTCACCTAAAAGGAGGGTGAATAATCCCTTCCTCTCCTTTATGACTTTTTCAAATATTGTAACAAAATGTTACAATTATTTAAATTATTCAATAGATTTTTAAAATTTGTTTTTGAATTTGTTGAATAAAAAAGATCACAAAAAATTATTTTTAAAGTAATTTATTTTATTTTAAACATTTTTTATAATTATATTTTTTGTATAATTTAAGTACATATGTAGTTATATATGTATTTAAATTTTAAAATTCTAAGCAACTATTAATTAATCATTAATTAATTAATTCATTAATTTTGATTAAATAAATTAAAATTTCATGAATATTATACGAAGTTAAATAATATCCATTGACTGGATAAAACACATATAAATAGGGCAATCAGATGAGCTAATTAATTTTTATAAATGAAATATTATAAAACCTGCAACGAAAAAAAAAAAAACAATTCTGTATCCAATTAGTGGTTTGATTCATTCCTTCTTTCCAAGGAACCAACCAAAAATTAAAACCATGAATAATTTATTCCATTAAAAAAAAAAAAAAAAGAATTAAAAAGGCTTTTTGTTTTCGATAAATTGTACCTATATATAAGCTGTGCGGAAGTTCAGGAGATTTTTTAATATGAATATGTTGAGGTTTTTACAGTTAGGGAAATTTTATTTGTCTTATATTCTTAAAAGCGATATATTTAATCATCTTACAAATCATTTTAGTCAATTTAGACTTGAAAATTATTCGAAGTTTTAGGATTTTCTTTTATGACAATTTGGGAACTTCAATAACAGTTGATTGCTTTAAGGCTAGATTTTAATTGATTGATTTATTAAATTATAATTAATTGCTAATTTATTGAATAAAAATATCTTTTGGATTTTAAATTATAGCTACAACCAGACTCTGGGATATGATCACTATAGACGCGAATAAATTTAATTAAACTCAAACAACTAATGATTTTTTAGGTCAAAATATCTCAAAAACCTGAAGTTACTGATATGGAACAGTTCTGACCTCGAATTCAAATTCAAGTGATCCAAAACTTTCCGAGAAGTAAACATTCCAATTAAAAATTAGGAAATTTTTTTTGAACAGTAATTATTCCAAATTCGATGATGAGATGATAAATAATAACAAAACTTTTCTTTGACGATCACACTTTATTTAAATAAATACATTATTATTTCAAATTTCCTCTAAACTCTCCTTACTTCCATTTCTAGAATACTATTAGATAACTCTTCTTCTTCACCATCTTTTTTTATGGTTAAAACAGTATTCGAGCGATAAACTCCATCTATCATAATAGCAGGAACGCTGTTTCTATCAATTTTCATATTTTTCAAAAAATAGTGACCCTAAAACCAAAAAAAAAAGAATAATTAAGCAAAATTTATATTTTACACATTACGCAAAAATATTTATTGTATACCTGTAAAATTGGACACACAGCTGGAAAATTACCGAATTTCTTTAGATTTTTATACCAAATTCTTGCAATAGCTTGACTCATAAAACCATCCCAAAGTCTGCATACATCAAAATCATATTCGAAAATTTTATCGAAAGTATTTTTGTTATTTTGAAGGTAAACACCAATTCGTGCAAATAAATTGCTTGTGATATTTCGTATTAAAACTGCATCGAAAGAAAAAGCTTGACCATTGAACTCAGGAGGTATGGTAGTTTCACATGATTTTAAAAATGTTGGTTTAAAAGTTGTAGTGAAATTTTTGAAATGTACGATAGATGGCTGTTTTAAATTTAAATAAAAATTAAAAACAAAATAAAGATAATTAGATATTTAGGTATAAATGAATAGAATTTGCCTTTCGTTTGCAATTCACCGACATCAATACTACGAGAATAATAACGATGAAGCGTAGTTGTACTGCAGCAATCATCCTGATTTAAAATTCAACAAACACTAATAAAATAATTTTTGAAAATATTTTAGGAAAGTCATTGTTGATGTATAATTTTTTACATCGCGTGTTAAATAATTGATATTAAGATAAGTAAATAATTTTTTGTATTCAAAAAATAGCAATTAAAAATTATATAATCTCTTCATATTTGATTGCGAACAATTAATACAATTATGTTCTGAGTGGATTCCGCTTGAATGATATTTGCAATATTTTTGTTTATTTAAGCAGACTGAAAACATAATTACTTAACATACAGTTTAACTGAATAACAGTTTAAAATCAACATAATTATAGAAAAAAAATTATTACACAGCTTCTGAAATTGTTTCAACATCAACGCAATGCACATACTTCTATATTTGAAATGTTTAACTAATTTTAATTTATGAGAAAAAAATGTTAAAATTTTTGGTACACCATTTTTTTAAATATTTATTAAAAATTGAATTTCGAAAAAAAAATATTTTTAAAAGCGTAAATTTTGAAATATTTTTTAAAAATACAATTTTGTTATATGGGCGAATTCCTAAACTCAAGACTTGCGCAAATTGTGGAAATGCTAAGCAAACAGTTTCAAAATGAAAACGTAGTTTTCCTTGCAAAGCAAATTGTCACAAAATGTAGTAGATTTTGGTTTTCTTGCTTTTTGGATTTGCTTTTCAAATGTTGCGATTATGAATTTTTCCTATAGGTACTATTTAAAATTTAAAATAATTGGAATTGGTTTATAAAAAAATAAAATACACGACTGGGTCGGATGAACACTGTGGTTTTAAAGTATACATGGCTGAAAAATATTTGCAGTTTTTTAAAAAAATAATTTTTTATATATGTATTTATAACATTTTGAAAACATTTTTTAATAAAAAGAAAATAGTATGCCATTTTTTAGTATTTACTAATACGGAGTTTAAAAATTAATTAATTAATTTTGAAGAAAAAATATCCAACCATTTTTGAAATATCGAATTTTCCAAAAAAAAAAATTGAATTTTTTTTTTAAATCAAAAATTTGTTTTTGAAATTTTTTATATAATATTATTCAAATTTATTAGAAGCTCTTGTGTAAAAAATTTCATTAAAATCGGTTTAACAGATATGTAATGAGATAGTCTAAAACCAAAAAAATGGTTCTATAAGAAAGAAGTACCATTTTTAAACCATAGAAAATTTTTTTTTTTAGTAATATAGTAAATCAAATTTTTATGTGAATTAATATTAGTAATATAAATTCACATAAAAATTTTAATCAATTAAGTAGGAGCCATTTTTGAAAAAATGATATTTTCCATTCCGGTTTTTAAACACTTCTGTGGGAGGTACCGTTAATTTTGGTCACAAGAATAATTTTTATTGGTCAAAATCAGTTGAGCAGTTTTTAAAAAATCGAAAAGCAAAAAATTGTTGTATGGGAGGTACCCCTTATAACCTTTTTTCCGAAAATTGTTGTAAAATAAATAACTGATTTTGTTTAAAGTTGTGGGCACGTTTTTGAGAAAAATGAGATTTTCATAATTTGTATGACAGGTACCGTTATTTTTGGTCCTAAAAGAAAATGAAAAAAACGTGTGGGGGTTTTAAAGAAAATCGACCCACCCGTTTAAGCTACAGCCGGAAGCACAGGCAGACAGACAGAATTTCGAGACCCACTTTTTTCTACTTCGCTATCATCGTAATATCAACTTTGGTTCTGTGAGAGATACTGCAGATTAATGTAAATAATATTCCTGTTAAGTGGTAATAGATCGTAATAGAATAAAACATATTATGTAGAAGAATTTTAATTGAGATGGTAGAAGTCGTTTCATGAAATACAAGATTTTGTGTAATGTTTTTAAACAGTTATATGGAATGTACCGCCAATTTTAGCAAAAAGAATACGTTTTTTGAATCTTCCAGATATTCACCCTTATTGCGAAGTTCAACTATCATCCGATTGACGGTTGATAGAATTTATCAATTCAATTAAAAATTAAAAATTAAAAAAATTTTAAATTTTATCACTTATCTATTTAATTCGAAACTAACATTTTTGTACTTATTTTTTTAACAAGCAAAAACTCATCAACTGCAAATTTACGATTGAAATCAAAATTGACAGCTGACAAGAAAATCGACGAAAATTATTGTTCACAATACCGATTTTTTTCATTCACAACAGATTAATAAAAAATCACAATGGATCAACAATATTGACAGTTTGTTGACAGTCACAATACTATTTAATAAAATTGATTGATAAATATCAATTATTAATTATTGATAGTTGATCTTCACATTAAGGGTCATTAATAAAAAATGCTGAGTCCAAATTTTCAAAAAGAAAAATTTAATTTTTTTTAAAAATCGAAAACAAACATTTCAAAAATTTTGCTTGTCAATTTTTTTTTTTTAGAAAAGAAAAGTAAAAGGGTTTGTGTGACCGTCCATTTTTTTCTTTTGTTATGGAAATCTGATTTCCCAAAAATTAAAACCGTTAATATCTTAATTTGAAAAACTCGCATTATCAAATTTGTTTTCAATGACTAAATTTAATATCCCAAAATCTCGAAAAGTTTAAAAGTTGAATTAATTAATTAATTTTAATTATAAATAATTAAAATATTAAAAATTATGTCATACTATAAATTTAATTAATAAATATGTTATTTTTTCAGTGATTTTAATTTACGATCTATTGTACCACTTCTCTATAAATTTAAATGAAATTTGTTTGCAAGAATTCAAAATACAAAATATGTATGCCATTTGGTTAAAAATAACAAGAGATTTTATTAATACTTAAACAACTTAATAAAAATTAAAACTTAAAGTTTTCCACATATAAGTAAATAACATTTAAATAAATCTTTAACTAAACTTGAAAGGCTAATATTGTTTCGGTTTGAGAATAGTTAATTCATATATAATATATTTTATTCATTAATCAAATGACAAAAAAGACAATCAGTACAATTTCACAATTTCACTTCATCCAAACCTCGGATTCCATATATGAGTCAAAAATCATCTCCTTATAAGTGTCTCTATTAATGTACATCAAAACTTTTGTAAAATAAACTCCAATGGGTGTGAATGGTGGTAAAGTTCCTTTATTAACTCGAAATTTCTTCAAATAATAATACCCCTTAAAAATAAATTAATTAAATAAATAAATAGTTTTCCAAATATTTTAACTAACCTTAGGAATTGGACATTTTCCTGGAAAATTTCCAAACCTTTTAATACTATTAAACCATATTCTTGCAAACGCTTGACTCATAAATCCATCCCACACTCGACAATAATCAAAATCATATGCAAAAAATGCTTTGTATGTATTTGAATTATTGTCTTTGGTCAGCATATCAACAGAAAAATGCAATCTGTTGGGAATTTCAACCGAAAGATTCCAGCTTATATCAAAAAATTGGCCTTTCGATTCGGGAGTTATGGAAAAATCAAGCCATTTTGATAATTCTGGATTGAATTTTGTTGTGATATTTAAGAATCGCACTTGAACTGTTTTCTATTTTCAAATAAAAGGAAAAGATAGATTTTTTTTATTTTCTGCGAATGAAAGAGGAAAAATCAATACAAAATTTATTACGGAAACTTGCCTTTCGAGCACTTTGCACTGATATTATGGCTCCAAACCAAATCAGTAGCGTAAGTAGTGTTAGTGCCATTAATGTAGTTAAGTATTTTTTTACCACAACGACACAATGATCGCTTTGATAGTTTTTGGTTTTTAAATTGGGTTTATAACCGAAAATTTCTCCAAATTTGTTTTATAATTGAACAAATGGTGGAAGCTATAGTAAAAGAGATGAAAGATAACGGCGGCGCCGGCGGCGATTAGGTATATTTTTATTTGAAACCCAATTAGAAATGAATTAGAATAAATCGCATAATTTAAAATTAATGTTTTTTTCAATATTTTTATTTTATCGATGTTGAGTTAGATAATTTTAAAATAATTTGGTACCTGAGGAGTTCAGTTCGTCATTATATATATTTTTTATATTTTTAAGTATCTTCCAACTAATAATGTTATGATTTTATTTATAAAATTCCAAGTCTGTCCTCTCCAAAAACAAAGGGTTTAGATTGACAAAGACACCTGAATGCAACTTATTTAACACCTTTGCAGGAAATGGTTGAATAAAGTCAAGTTACCCCATTGGTTTTCTGCCGAATTTAAGTTTCTATAGAAATTAAATTACAAAGCTTACTGCATGCTTTTTTTATTACAAAATTTTTTACTAATTTTTTACTAATTACTTCATTTACTCATTTTCTAAACAAAGATAACTTTTAAAACTACTTTGTTAATCGAAAAATATCAACTTTTTTAGTTAAATAAAATAAGATCTAAAAGCTCTTAAAGCTCATTTAAAATATTCTTCTTAATAAACTGAACCAAGTAATTTCAGAAGTTTAAATGGCAGATTTCTTATTGTTTTTAAAACTGAGTTTAAAAAAAAATAATTAAAATTACGCATTAGATTTATTTAGATGGGCGAGAAAAGCCCAGATTTTTACACATTTTTAATTTTGTTACTATGTATGTACATACATATATGTATATCTGCTTTACTGGAGATCATTTTGTTGTATTTGTATTTCGAAGGCTTCCTTCTTAACTTACGGTGCCAGCATCTATCCTGTGGCTATGTTTTATATGGATATCTGCAAACTATTTATCTATCTACAAAATTTAAAATAGAATTTAATAAATTGAAAATATTCTCATTATCTAAGGCCCAGTTTTACAGTTGAAGTAATAGCCACTCAAGTGGCCCAATCATTTCCCATGTTTTTCAGTGTAAACTTACCTGAATAATTTTCTCCAATATAAGATTCTTACATGTATAACTTACTCTGACCGTAACACTGGGCTAAAAGTGCCAATATGGGAATCTGGAACACCAAGTAGTCATGCATTATTAAACTAACCTTAAACCTTGTTATTTCGGCCGTAGGTGAAGAAAATACTGTATTCAGATAAAAGGAACTTTAATTTCGTCAAACATAAAATATTAATTTTCGCTAAGTCTATTAAAAACAAATTAACACATTTTCATCCAAACCAAACTTCTGTTTCTATAAGTGAATTTAAAATAATGTCCTTATAAGTATCTTTATTAATGTAAATCAAAAATTTCGTCGAATACAATCCGATGGGAACGAATGATGGAACACTTCCCCTATTAGGCTGCATCTTCTTCAAATAATAATACCCCTTAAAAAATTACTTAAAGCATTAAACAATTAAAAAAAACATAATTTAACTTACCTTAGAAATTGGGCATTTAAGTGGAAAATTTCCAAACCTCTTAAGATTACTGAACCATGTCCTTGCTATTGCTTGACTCATAAATCCATCCCACACACGACAAAAATCGAAGTCATAATATGGAAAAATCGTTTTGTATGTATTTGATTTGGCATCTTTTGTCAGCATTTCAACACTCATATGGATTTTCTTGGGAATATCAATTGATAGATTCCAAGCTAAGTCAAAAGTGCGACCTTTCGATTCAGGAGTTATGGATAAATTAAATAAATTTGATATTTCTGGATTGAAATTTGTTGTGATATTTAAGAATCGCACTTGCATTGATTTCTATTTTCGTAATAGAGAAAAAACATGTATTTTACTAGAGAAATAAAGAAATGAAATGTAATTGAAAAACTTGCCTTTCGAACACTATCCACTGATAATAGTGTTCCAAGGAAAATCAATAGTGCAAGAAGTTTTACCGACATGGATCCTATTTAAATTTGTTATAAGGTTAAACGACACTAATGAGGAACATTTCAATCACTAATGGCCATATTTCAATTTTAAGTTCTTAAATTGAGTATCACAGAAGCTAAAAAAAAAATTCCATAATTTAACCAATGTCATCCAGGGACGTATCCAGAATTTTTATTTGATATCTAAAAAATATATATATTGAGTATTAGAAATATTTTTCTAATGGGTTCTTTTACTAGCCGCTACGTCTAGGTAGAAAATAATATATGTAGATAAATGTTAGAGTACAATTTTTTATGGAAATTTCTGCTGGAAAAGACCGAAAGTTGTGTAAACCCGAAATTGCATATTTTAAGGGGGTGCTGCTGATATCTGGAAATTTAATGTTGTTTGGAAAAGTAAAAAAAAACTATGGCCCAATAGATATTTTTCATAGTTTAAAATGTAGAAGGTTCATATGGGCGAGACCTAAGCTAGCTTTAACTTCTCTATCCCATTTTTGTAACAACGTGCCTGTTGTCATGCAATTAAAGATGAAAGATAAAATATGTGGTGTTGTATTATGGTATACCTACTCGTTTATAATGAAACAATTTTGATTTCATAATAATTATATTAATTACTATTTTAAAGACCCCCAATAAGCTATGTATAAGCCCGGAAGTTGAAATGTTGGATGGTAAATTAAAGAGTAGTTTGTTGGCAGTTTGTTTATGTTTTTCTTAAATCGTAGTTTGATAATTTTAAACCGATTTTATTACAAAATGTAAGTCATTTTTTGAAATTCAGTTCTAGATTTTATTTATTTGTTTGTTAAGTATTTTCTTTATTAATTTACAAGCTCTCAATTTTATTTTATCTCGTATAGTAATAGCAACATAATTGATATTATGTCATAGCCCATAATAGGTTAAGGTATCTAAATAAAATTGATATATCAAACTGGTGTTAGTTCTATGGATTTTTTTTACAAGAAAAAGTTTATTCAATTACAAATAAATCTGTTACTTAAAAATTTGATCAACATTTAAATGACAAGAAATTTGTATAAGGAGAGCAACTCTGTTAGAGCAGAAAACAATAGTTTCTGAGGATATTTACTGTAATAAATCTACTGTTAAAAATAATTAACAAACTTTTTCTTTCAAACAAAACAATTTAAATAAATAACTTATTACGACCCTAACGACAATTATTTTTGTTTTGTATACTGAACATTTTTTTTATTTTCAATCACTGTAAAAATTAAAAACAATTTTTATATTTCTTAATTTATAGAATTTTAGGTTTTGGAATTTCTGAAATATTGAATTTTTATATTATATATATATATTGTAAATATATATATATTATATATATATATATATTGTAAACCGAATTTTGACCCTTAGGTACTCCAATTTTCTCGAGAACTATTACAATGATCTTTATTATCTTTATCTTTATGGGTACGTACCATAGTACATAAAACAATTACAAAAGCACTGCGTTTCAGGACTTTGCAAAAAAAAGGAAAGCAAAAACAATAAGTTCTGACATTTTTTTTTTTCAGAAAAATTTCCAATACTATAACTAATTTTTAATAGTTCAAATATTATTGCATCTTAATATATTATGAGTAATTTTTAATTTTTAATAAAACAAATCTAAAAACAGATTTTTTTAGTACTTTTAACATTTTTTTCACAAAACCAAACAAATATTCACGACTAAAGCGTATGTACTTGCTCTTGTAGTTAACAACTATGAAACGTAGCTACATATTCATTTCTTTAATCTTTGAAAGAAAAAATTCAAAAAAAGTTTAAAAGTACTAAAAAAAGTTTTTTGTTTTAATTATTTACAAAATTTTTAAATGTAATATTGTTTAAACTATTTAGAAACGTCAGATTTCAGAATTTTAACAAAACCGGTCAAATCATTGAAAAGTAGCTAATTTTATGAATAACTCATAAATATATCAATTTTCCCAAAAAAAAAGTAAGTCCTATTTTCTTATTGCGGACTTTTTTGGCAAAATTCTGAAATGAAGATTATTTACAAATGGTTTTGTTATTAAAGGTACAAAATTTAATCAGAATCGTTAAGGGCCAGTTATAGCTTTCATTGAAAACCATCATTGGATATTTTGTTTTTAAGTTTTGCGGCACTTAGAAAGCAAAATTAGTGATTATTTTGATGCCAATATAAAGCTGATAAGTGAAGTATTAATTTTTGCCAAAAACTTTTTCTTTCAATTAACCCCAACTTTTGACTTGAAATGAATTTCATTATTTCAATGATTGAACTACCTTACCATTGATCATTGAAAACTTAGAAGCCAGTTTATGTGGAAGTTTGGGCAAAAATGATATATTTTTTTTTGACTAGGAATTATAAATGAGTCATCAGCTTTTGAATGGCATAAAATAATCAATGATTTTGACTCTAAAATGTCTTAAAATAAGAAATTAAAATTTTCAATGAGAGTTTCATTGAGAAAGCTACAACTGGCCCCTTTAAACTGTTTTAGTTGTGTAAGGGACATAGTGCCAAATTTCGGTTTTCCAAAATCCTAACAATCCAGAAATTCTATATTTCAAAACTTATAAAACTCAGAATTTTTTAAATCATAAAAGAAGCAATTTATTTTTGGAATCTGTATGTAGAATTTTTGAAAATAGAATTTTGAATATACCTACAAAACTCTGAACAATTATTTAAACGTGCTATACTTTCATTAGATTGAACAGAGTCCATTAAATATATTACTGATCTTTGAATCTTGGCCTAGCTATGACCTATCCAAAATGTTCTTGTTGTTTTTTAAAGCCTTTACATATATGGCTATGCAATACACGTAGGTGGTATAGTGAGATGTTTTATTCCACAATATTTCCATCGCCCTTTGTTGAATAAAAATTTGATCAATTGAACAAAAAAATAATAAAATTCAAATTATATTTCTTTTGTTATTTCAATATCTAAAGTAACATTAAATACGATATCTTTCATTGAAGCTTTAATAATATACAAAGCCACTTTAGCCAAAAATTCTCCACCTTGTATCATAGGCGGAATGCTTCCTTTTGCCATATGCATTTTGTTGAGAAAATAATATCCCTAATAGGTAGTTGAAGAAATTATAACATTTTAATACTCGAACATAAATAAATATTTAAATAAAAACTTACTTTCAAAATTGGACAAGAAGTTGGGAATTTTCCAAATCTTTTTAAATTCTTAAACCATACTCTGGCAAATGTTTGACTCATAAATCCATCCCAAATTCGACAAAAATCAAATTCATATGGAAAGATCAAATTTCTTGAATTACCTCGTTTCAAAAAAACTTCAATTCCCATCATTAATTTGCTTCGAATATCCGACGAAATATTCCATTGTATATCGAATTTTCGACCATTTGTATCGGGTGCTACAGCGAAATTAAAATAATGTGCATATTTTGGATGGAAATTCGATGTTATATTGAGGAATTTTATTTCAGCTGCTCCTTTCTTAAAAGGAGAAATAACAAAAAATTATTAGGAAATCTTAATTAAAATGATAACTTACTTTACTTTTGGCATCAGTTAAATTAAGTAAACCAAGCAACACCATCACCACCACCAACACATGCAGGACTTTCATCTATCTGGCTTAATTCAGTGTTCTTCTGATGGTAACGCCATGAATTTGACTGAAAAATTCACTGGTAATATCATCAAACCAAGTATATTGATTTATAATGATTTTCAAAACTTAATGAGATTTTCGACTTAGATTCTGTTGGTTAAGTTACTGGTCATTAACTATATCCATATATAAACATTTAACTGAGTTTTTTTTTTTAAAGTAAAAATGCGATTAGGTTAACATTGACAACTACATTGGGGAAACATTTTAAAATCTGAATTGATATATTATATAGAGTCATTGTATAATTAGTCTCGATCTATGTTATGAAAGATGTGTCAGTGGAAGTTATTTATTGAGAAGATCTGCATGCTAATCAATGATGCTTGCTCTTGACTTTAAAGCTTATAATTGGTGCGCATGACTTTTCATATATGAAGATGAAGATATATCTTCACTCATAAATTCAAGGTCTCATAAAAATTTGTTTTTTTTTTATAAAATCTCAATATTAAAAGTTCTTTGAAACTCTGGTGATTTTCTGTCCAAAATTACACATTTTATTTTTTTATATGAACTTTCACAGACTTTTTTATATTTATATTTTTATATTTTATATTTTTCTAGGGCTTAGAGTTAACGAGTTTTAGAAGTCATAGAAGAATAGATCTATTCAATAAATTTGTCTGTGTAGGTAGATATCAGTTTTGTTGAAGAAGATTAGCCCAAAAGTATGCATTTAATTTGAATTTTCAGAAAAACGTAAAGAAATTGTATTTTTTTTTATTTATGCGTAGTTGTCTGAATTAGTTGTTTTTTTTTTCTCTTTTTTTTGTTTTCTATGACGGATAAATTAAAAAAATTGTTTATTTCCCTAACTACAAAAGCGTCTTAAAGCATATCATTGAGGGCTAAAAACGTTTTAAATTATTTTTAACCAAAAGATAAGCCTTGCTGAAATGAGGTAAATTTACACGTTTTTTTTTGACACTTTCATGGGTCAAAATCAAGGCCTCATTGATGGAACCGAAGTGTAAGACTGGATTTTTCTTATTTGATGGTCGAATTTTAATTTAGTTTAAATATTTTGATATATTAACCTTTAATATCCAAAGTAATAAAACTACGTTTAAGTTGTCGCAAAATTAACATAACGTTTTTTGAATATTTTTAAGAATATTGTGTTATTCTCAGATTATTTGCCGGATGTATGCTAACGACCAATAATTGTGTTCCAATGATGCAAATAGGTATCTCCTTCTTAAAAGAACAAAAATTATGGCAAAAACTGTCAAGTAAGTGTTAAATCCACGAAACTAAAATTCAAAAGCCAAAATCCACAAATCAAATCCACAAACATTCAATTCTCCAAAATTAAAATCCACAAAATCAAAATCGACAAACCCAAACACAAATTCTTAGATATTCTTGAAATTTGGAGAATCTTTGTTTAAGGATCCTCATTAAATTTCCTTTTTTGTAGAAAAAATAAAAACTTCAGTAGATATTTGTTAGTCTGTATTTACGATAGTTTAATTTTCAGTATAAAAATAATTTCACAAATCTTATCTCTAACTGCACTTCGTTTCACATACATAAATGCCTTGCTCATATATTTTCCATTGGGAACGATCGCCGGAATACTGCCTTTATCTATTTTCATTCTTTTCAAAAAATAGTATCCCTTAAAAAAAAAAAGAAAAAAGAATTATACAACACTACTTTCATCAATTTCAAAGTTAATACCTTTGAAACTGGACACTGCAATGGGAAGTTACCGAACCTTTTTAGATTCTTAAACCACATTCTAGCTATGGTTTGACTCATAAATCCATCCCACAATCGACAGACATTAAAATCATAAGTAAAAATTGTTTTAAACGAATTATCCTTCGCATCATATATTTTTAAATCAATATCAAAGTGTAATTCATTTGAAATGTGAATTGTGGAATTCCATGTTAAATCAAAAGAACGACCATTTGAATCCGGTGATACATCTATCGTAAACATTTCGACATTTTTCGGATTGAAAGTCACGGTGGTGTTTTCGAATATTACTACATTCGTTGTCTTTAAATTAAAAAAAAAAAAATATTTAATTTACCTATTAAAACATTTCTGTTTCTGTTTTTAAGTTTAAGATTAAAAACTTGCTTTACGCGCACAATAAGTTCGCTGAATCATCATCACTGCGAGAAGACCCAAGACTGGAGAAACTTTAAGAATCATAGATATAAATTATATGAGTTTCGTTGTGGGGGGATGAGAAAATAGTTGAAGCTATATGAAACTGTTCAAAACGATTGACCTTATTTAGATGGGGCATTTGGTGTGGACTGGTTGTACATGTTTTGGCTCATTAGGTTAGAATAAGTATAATTTAAATATTTTTTTCTTTATTCCCAAAGTGTAAATTCAACTATAAATACATGTAATATAATTACTACAATAATTATGATGATTCACAGTGATAGACAGCAACCATAAAAAGATATTTTAAACCGATTAATTCAAGTAGATTTTAATAATTATTTCAGAAAACTATCGAAAAACAGTACAACATGGATATAATAGAATAAATGAGAATAAAAATATGTATATCTTCTGCGGGCCTTACACCATGCAAGTATTGCCCAGTTATATTGAGCGTGGAATAACGTGAAGGGTGTTATTCATATATGTGAGTTTCCTATATTATGCTACTACTGTAAATACATAAATTGGTTTGAATAAAGAAAATGCCTTAAACAAAAATATTTTATTAAATCAGAACTTTATTTTTTTTAAGTAATATTATTTATTTTAATGATTTAATTAATAACTTGGAGGCAAAAAACCAAAATGAACCATAATTGGTGCCAAACCTAACTTTAATCGGTAAGAAAATTTTACAGAGAAATTTGGAAAAAGACATGGTGTTTCAGATTGCGTGTCTTATAAGCGAGTGTTTCTTATATCCGTAAACTACTGCATTTGCAAAAATATGTACATACGTGTTAAATAACATTTCAGTTAAATTTCTTTAAAAAAAGAAGCTTGGGCTGCTCGACTTTTGTTATATCTATAATGTGCCGTTTTTAGAAAAATTATAATATACCTTCATTATAAGGATATTGTTTTTAAATGGTTGAGTAGATATACATAGCCCTTTTCAGTTTTGTAGAATCAAAGTTGTGAGATAAAAAAATTTCTAAATTGCAAACTTTCAGAAAGTAAAATTTTAAAATTTTTAATGTAAAATGAAAATAATAAAATTGTTTAAAAGGATAAACAAATATATGAAAAAGAAAAAAACAAATGTTCCTTTAAAAACTCCTTTTCTCACAAAAATTACCCAAATACCTACAAAAAAAAAACAACTAAAAACACTATAATCATCAGCACAACATCCATTCCTTATCTTTCAAATAAAACAGAGATCTCAAATTCACTTAATGTAATTGGCTCTTAATGTTAACCAAAACCAAAATAGTCAAAAAAGGTCTCCCCTCCTACCTAACTCTCTAACTTAAGAAATGAACTGCATCTAGTAAAGAAGAAAACCCTGCAGTTTTGCAGTAAATACTTTTTCCAATGTCATCATCATCGACATCCTTTCTTCTGCTGAAATAAAATTAAAAAAAAAAAAATACACACAAAAATATTGGATGAAAAAATAAAACTGCATCAACCAAAGTTTTTCGGTTTTCTTCAAATGAATTTGTAAAATTGTTTCCCATTTTAACTTTCCTCAAAATAAAAAAAAAAAACTCAAAAATAAACCTAAGAGCAGTAAGTATACGAAATGTATCCCTTTTATTGTCAAGGATAAGGAAACAGAACCAAAACCAGCACACAACAGTTTTTTATATTTATCCTTTTCTCGTCCTAGCTTCGTCCGTTTGTTGCCAAAAGACGATGAACAAGACAGAAAAAGTTTGTATTTTTCTTCAAAAGTACAAAAAAAACAAGGCCAACCACCATCATACCAAAAAACCGTTAAGCTCTTGACAATTTCTTTAAAGATTACTCGAAGGATGCGCGCCAATCGGCTATATGTATAAGGATTCAAAAGTTTATTCTTTGCTTTTATATTTATTTATTTTTTTAGTTTCTTTTGATTCACAGAAAAGTTTGCTTTTCTATTTCGATTTTCAAAGTGAAAACAGACGGCGCAGGAGGAGATCTTCAAAAAAAAAATACCCGGATACGCAGTGTATACCAAGGACATGCCGAGGCGTTTCACATTATTTCGTGCTTGTTTAACATGTTTCGAACAAAACATATGGCACGCGAATTTCGGCAGAGAGGATTGAAAAAGAGAAGAGATAGAGATTTGGTTTCAATGAAAAATAGAAATAACATTAAAATTGAAGTTTCGCTCATTTTGTGTTCCATAAACGGGGCTGGATTAAATGTGCAGATTTGTATATTTCTAAATAAATAAATTCAATTGGAAGAAGATGCAATGAAAATAAATTTTTTACTTTAATTCTACATAGTTTACAGTTCACATGCAAAAAAAAACTTTAAATAGCAGTTTTCCAGTGATGGATTAAGTCAAAACTCTATGGAAATCAAAGGGTGACAAATGTTCTTTCACTACACAAACAGAGGGGCGACAATATTTGGCACAATGAAAAGATTGATTAATATAGTGCTGCTATCTCTTTTTCAATATTGTTTTTAAACATTTATGGCATAAATATCTATTCAGTTAATCCAAAGCAAGCTAAGAAATTTGGTCAGTTAGCTCTAGATTAACTCAATTACGCGTGATTCTGCATGCTGAGTGATGGAAAGGGTAATTTCTATAGCGTCGCACTTGAGTTTCGATAGATTTTTGACATTAAAAAGGCGAAACACTGCTTAATTAGTTAACTAGGATTTAATTTATTTGCGAAATAAACTCTGATTAACTTCAGAGTAAAATCTTCAAAAGATTACTGGTAACTAACAGAATACCGGAAGTTATAGTCTAGTTCGAATAAAATCAAGATTTAAATTGATTCAATAAACTTTGAATAACTTCCAGTCGTACTTATTAGAGTTTTGAATATGTTAGACAGTGTCTAAAATGTTCAAAATAGTTGGATATAACTATAATTAATTTCATTAAAATGTAGCACTAGTGAAGGTTTAAAGACAACCAATTCCGTTGTCTAAGATAGATAATTCTTAAACAGCAATTAAACATGTTTAGGCTTGTATAACTTGAATGGCTATCTTATGTTAGCCAACGTTTATAAATATAACTGCTCGTGCTTAACTCCTAAGCTCAGATGTTCTAATGTTAAAAAAGTGGGATTTACCAAAACCAATTTTTATTTTTTCTTAAAACTGTTATTGCTAGGAAGGCAAGAAACACCTTTTGCTAACTATAGTTGAACATAATTGTTTTTCATTTCTTTTTCTATTCAGCCAAGGCTCTGTGAACTTACCCATTTCGCTCCTCTACTCATCAAATTGTAGCTTTGTTATCAACTCTTTCTGCTTATTCAAACTCTTTTGTCTCGACAAAAGAAAAAAATAGCAATGATAGTCTATGCATTGCAAGCTGCAGTTAAATGATGGTGGGAGAAAGAGAAACTAAATAAGTTTTTGATGCGAAGCTATAAGTTTTCCGTTCGCATTTCTTCGTTAGAATTCATTAAATTTTTTTTCTGCCGATTTCTTCAGCGATTTATTCCTCCTCCGTGGCTGATGCTCAGATAATTCAGAAAAATTGTGTGTAGATACGGATCGTTGCTCAAACTTTTCCCATGAGCCACTTCCCACCACTGCACCGCCGCCGCTGCCACCAACGTCCGCTATTGCCATTTACCATTCCCAAGCCTCCATTAATGCTGAACATCAACTTTTTACCAAACTCCACTGGGCTGTGTGTGATTTTTGATGTTGGGCAATATCGCAAGGAATTTTGTTTTCTGTTCACTTTTTCAAAGAACAGATCAAAAGTTTCTTTTATTTCACAAAAAAAAACGAAAGAAAGAAAATAAATTACAAAAGAAACAAAATGAAAAAAAGAAATGTAACTGCATTCTCTGACAAAGAAGGGAAGAAGGAAACTGGTACAAATCGTCCAACCCCAAAGACAATTTTCTTTTCTTATATAGACAAGAGAGAAATAAATCATTTCTCCCCCGGCCGCCATTTTGTGAGGAACTTTGTGCCTTCATTTCGCGTGGCTATGAAACATAAATTGATACGTTATTTCGCATTTAATTTCTGAAAGCGTGTTATATTTTTTTTTATGATATCAACTCAACTGTTCGAGGGGTTGAAAATGTGGAATGGGGAATGGGGTCGGGGTAGTTGATGAAATTACTTTCATTCTCAAAATTGCACACATATTCCTATCTTAACACACCCCTCAGTCTTCAGTAGCAGTAGCACTTTCAAATTAAATGGAAAATACCTGAGAAAATTAAGAACCGACAATGGCGTAAAGGATGAGGATTAAACACATAAGAAGCAATCCTTGGTCCTTATACTCACAAAACTGTCATTCATATGCCAGAGACAAGAGAAGACCTGGAAGTATAGAGTTTGAGTGAGATAACAAAGCAGAGCGAAGTCGTCATAGCGCCATCGTCTTCGATGTCGTCCTTGGGATTTGCGATAAATTTAATTTAATAATAATATCCAGGCCCACCCCCGCACAACACCAATGAGCTATATCTGTGTTAAGGTATAAAAGGATAACCCACTTGTGTCTGTAAAGCAGGTCCACATAGTTGAAGTAGTTATCTAGGAAAGATCTGTGTTTCCACCGTTACCGGTGCGGTACAGAAAATCAACAAGGGCAGTCAAGAGTAAAAAGGTTTTCGCAAACGGGCCGCGGCTTAAGCACTGAGATGCGGAAAGAAGGGGTATTTTATGGATTTCGGATATGCGTCGAAAGCAGATGTCTGATGTGGATATAACTATTTGAAAATTTTCTTCTCACACACCTGTGGAATGAAAAGTGTTTCTGTTGGTAGAGGGGGTATAACTGAGAAATGTCTAGCCTCAGCCGGTAGTAATAACCGAAGATGTGGTAATTGGACGGAAAATTTCACTTAATTGGTGGTTCAGTCTTCTGCAGAGAATGTGGGTTTATTGAAGTACATATATAGAAAACAGTCGTGCCTTAAAGAAATAAATTTCAATGTATTCACACCATTTTACACTTGTTAGTAAGTATGGACTTGGGTTTTGTTTAAAGCTTCTCTTTAAGATCTGCAAGTTTCATGAATTAAATTCTATAATAAAAGGTAATTCCTGGCATGTCTTAAATGAACCAATTGAGGGAGCACAAAATATGCTATGTCAACATTTTTATTCATTCCACTCAATCCAAAGATTCTTTACTTCACTCCACCTTTCCGAAAACCCATATCTTTCTAATAAATTAAAAATTCATTTAAAAAGAAAATATCCACTCAAGGTAGATAATTTCCTCCAACTCTAACCAATTTATATAACCTCCCGATCCAATAAATTAACCAAAGCGTATCTTGTTCCTCCACCCGCATGAACAGCCAACTCTAACTCAACAGTCTGTAAAGATTTAATTACCGCATTCAGAGCCACAATATTAATATCCTTAACACGTTTTCTATTTTTCTAATTTTTTTTTTAATAAATTTGTTGGTGTGATTAATATTCCGTCCCTCATTACATGATTTCCTTAAAGATCCCTTCGGGTGTAAAAATGATTTTTTTTTCTTTATTCTCATAAACCAACTTAAAACTTAAAACAGGATTTGCATGAATAAAATCAAAAATCTCCAACAGCAAAAAAAAAAAGAAGACGTAATAAAAAAAAAAATTAAAGAAAAAAAGATACTTTCTCCAATTAAAGTTTGTATCCATATATAATTCTCATTAGGATTTCAAGTATATACATAAAGTCCCAACAACCAAAAGAACTCATCCATCCTTTTATGGCCATATAATCTCACTCTCGCCTGCGTCTTCTTTTCGAGTTATCAATGGAAAACTTAAACAATTGAAATCCCAGCTTAGTAATATTTATCCTAATGAGATTAACGAAAAGGGAGGAGGTTGGTTGGCAACACAACCAAACCAGTCAGTATAGAAAGAATTGAAAAAAAGATATACCATATCCTAGGAAAAGGACAACGTGCCGCAACGAAAAAAAAAAATATTGTATAAAAAATGATAAATGAATAGAAGGATTCATGTGAAAAAGGGAGCAGGCTCTTCTCCGCGGATTTTTAAAATATTTTTTTTTTCTAGTTTATAAGGATACGAGTGCGGGAAAGAAGCTTTTCGATGGAACGTCCTGCTTGGTATCTTAATTATAAATCTTAAACCATCCTTCGGTGACGGCACGGTGTGCTGATGCTATACTGCACGGATGCCAGTGGTTATGGTGATGGTGGATACCGGTGAAACAAAAACACAGCCTGATGGTGGTTCTGTTCAGATTCTTTTTTTAGCGTTCTATATTTTTTTTTCTTCTACCGCCTTGTTTCTCTAAAAATGAGCGTTGCAACTGTAAATGATGAAGCAGGTTTCAAAAGTTCGTCGGCAAAAAAAAAAAAAATGAAGAACAAAAAAAATATAAATTTCTTCACGCGCCCGCAGGCTGTCACATTTGCAGTGGCAGTAGTAGCTACTTTGGTTTCCTCTGCCAGTTCCGTTCATTGAGGGTGACATATTTTTTAAGGATTCTCACAAACCGAGAACAGGGTAGCCGCTAGAAAGAATTTAATGGCTGAATTTAGAATGCAGTAAACTAGACAATAAGGCGAACTCAGTGTAACTGGGTATAAATGAAATTATAAGTAACTCTGTAAGACAATGGTGTTTTCTAGACACCTTTACTGAGGTAAAACAAATTAGCCCACTGCTTACTTAAAAATTTAAAGGAAAATAACGATAGGAATCTAATTTGAGCTCAAAATCAGCGTTGCCGAAGTGGTACAATCGTGCTTATTTGACACGAAAATTTCATCGTGACACGGTGTCGGCGTGAAAAAATTAAATATGACACTTTCTTCTTATTTCAATATTGTAATTCATAAAGCGAGTTTTGCAGAAATTCGCTCCAAAAGTCCAAATGGAGCACAAACGGACAGAATCTCTTAGTTTTTGATAATACACGATAGGAGCAACTTATTTCTTCTATTTTTTTGTTGTATTTCACCCCACAATTGAATAATATTTTTTATATAAGAATTTGCATTTTTTAATATGGCACGAAAATAGCACGAGAACGGAATGGTTTTTTAGAAACCTTAGCGAGAGTAGCTAGGGTTCTTTAAGGCCCAAAAGATTTTACTTTCACTTTCACTTTCATTTTCATTTTTAATTAATTTTTATTTTTCATTTAACTTATAACTAACTTAAAGCTAGACAAAAATTCATAAAAACTAGCCTGCTTTTCAATAACTTACAAATAATTTACTTGCCCCATGCGGGCGCTCTAAGTTAAACTATAGGTATAATAACTTAATACTAATGCCTTTCGTCTAAAAATCTAAATTAATTCTACAATTCAATATTGGCTTTATTTTTTCCAAGAAAGAATTTACAAAAAAAACTTGTATTTCTGATGGTTTTTTAATTTTAAGATTTTAAGATTAAGATTTAACTTTATTGCTAGACGAATGTACCCAGTAAAGAAACCTGAAGCTATCGTCAGCAGCGTTGTAAGGTAAATTTACTCCAATTTTAAGAAAGGAAATAAATCTACTCCACTCTACTCCGCTTTTTCGAGATCTACTCCTTTTTTCCACAGTGAAAAATCAAAGAAAGTGGCAGCACTGTGTTATTTAATTTTCTAACCAACTCTGACGCTGTGTGTTTAAATCTGAATTGGTATTCTGTTGTGAATCGAATGGAAATAAAGTGATTTATTTTTTTTTTAGTTAAAATATTTTTTTATTAAAAATACAGTTATTGAAAACTTGAGTTTTTCTTTCATTTTCAAATCTACTCCGGAAATTTTCAATTTACTCTACTTTTTTTGACAAATCTGCTCCGAAATTTTGCTTCTGAGGTTCTAACCCCTTATCATCAGTTACTTCATAGACTGAAATCGGCTGTAAACTTATTGCCTGCTCTTTTAATTCGAAAACAAGAAAATTATTAGTCGATAAACAACACAACTTCGAATTGTTAATTATTGTTAGTTAATTGCTCAACATTTTATCAATCTCGGTAGGTACTAATCTAGGCATTATTATTCGCCAAAGTTTCATAACGGGGATCTTTCATTGTTCATCTTTCAAGGCGGTATTTTTTTAGTCCAAACGTTATAGGAAATTAAAGAGATCTTTTGTTTTCTTAGCTTTTTATTATTATTTTTTAAAATTGTTAAACAGCAACCCTAGGATTAAAACAAAGAAGAGAAAGTTATTATTTTGTTCTGTGATGTCTCTTCTTTTTTTTTTTATTTTATTTTTCAACCTCTCTTGCAATGCTAATTGCTGTGAGATTCTTATCGAGATATACGCTTCCAATTCGTTCTTAATTTGTGACAGGTGACCAGGGCAGCACGTCCAAGATTTAACGTGTGTTTCTGATTTATTTTCAAGTCATGACTATTTATCTCTCTCTCTTTTATACTCTTCATAAATTCTATTTAAAAAAAATTTAACTGAACAATAAAAAAAACTTTATAGGAAAGTCAGTTAAAAAAGTTGGTCTTCCGCCACATTGATCACTTACAAAAGTTCAGCCGTAATTTTGATTCACAATTGTTTGGTTCTGTTCGTCCATGCCGCACCATACCATACCGACCCCATACTTTCTTCCAATGCCCATTAATTCTCACCAATTCATATACCATACCAATTCACCGATGATGCGGCCAACAATTAACAATTGAAATTCACTTAACTGTAAAACAAGAATTTATTTAATAATAATTTTTCTACCCTCACAATATGGCTGACCTGTGGGTCTCTCTTGGTGCAAAGGGTGCAGAGGATGTGGATATACATATGTGGGGGTGGACGGTTATGGTGATGGTGAACTCGTTATAAAAATAAATTTCACGCGCTGCCAGGGAGCACAGTATAGCTTCAGCAAAATGTAAAGAAGCACAAAAAAAAAAAAAATAAAAATAAAAAAAAAACGGAGCAGTGCACTCATGCATACCCAATAAGTGTAATCACTAAAACGTAATTGGCCAATCAATATTGTCATTGTTCTGGATGGTCGGGCGTATGCCTGAATCCTGACTTGGCAGCCCAACAACGACGACGACTACCACATGCCCCATACAGACTCATTGTGTGGTGTTGTGTTGCAGCATCATCATAAAAGTAGCGTTAGCGTGCATTAAAATGATGACGTCGATGATGGTGTTGGTGGATGATGGTGCTTCCACATGCAAATGCTATAACCAGGCTGTATAAGGATATTCAATATAAAAGACCCAAAGTTAGAATAAAATGGGTGGGGGGAGGGGAAGGGAGTAGGTGTTTAATATATATATATATGTAATGTTTACGAATGGCCAAGGTTGTGGTGCAGCAAGCCCAAGTTAAGTCATTGTTTCTAAATTCTTTGCATGGATCGATGAAAAAGGAGAATTTCGATAAGGAGTCAGGAGGGCAAGGAGTGTGTTACTGGACAAAACAGTTTGGTAAAGAAGCAGATCTTATATTTGATTTTAAAAATAAATGCATCGGGGATTTTTGCTCTTTTTTTCACCTCGATGTGATCATTTCGCAATTTTTTGTCTTGTAATCTAACCATTTCGCATTGTTAGGAAAGTGTTTAGTTAAATTTTGCATCGCCATTTGTATCTCGTATTTCATTATTTCCCATTATATTACTCTGCTTAACATAATCACACTTTTCTATTTCTAATTTCTAGTTCTATCAAGTAAATTTAAAAAATTCAAAAATTAATAAACCAATTTTTAAAAGTTAAAGTTTTTTTAAACGTTTATACCGAACGACGAAGCTTGCTCTTAGGCTTAGAAAATGAGGTAAGTAAAGTATTTTGGAGTAAAATATTTAAATATTTTTAAAATTTTAATACCTTAAGATAAATTGTAAGTGATTACTGAATAAAAAAAATAATAGGTCCTAAGTGACTACCCCGAGGTACTTCTTAATACATTTTTTATATTTTTTGATGTGCCACCATTTAATAGCACCGAGTAAGATCTATCAACTTAATAAGATTGAAGAACAAAATATTCACAGCCTACCCTAACTTTCCTATTTTAAACAGTGAACTGGATATGAGAGTTGGTCAAACAAAGACTTTAAAAGCTTTTCATTCTAAATGATTTCACAGTTCTTAGCCCTTCCAAATGTATTAAAGTAAATACATCAGTAGACTAACAAGCTGTATCCATTCTTTCAAATCCAACTGTAACACCGATATCCTGCTATACTGCCTCTGCTGTCCAGATGCCAAGTATGTCGATGGATGGGCAATAATAACATTGATGCTGAAGCTCTGATGGTGGTTGGTAGCGGCACTGACCCATTACCGATATAACCCATGCACATTGTACTATATGTGCTCCCATTTTATGGCGGCATTGTGCAATTCCAGCAATTAACTTTAAAGGACGAACAAGTAATCGTTTTGGACGTGAGCACACTCACATATACACATAGTACAAGAGCTCTAGCAAGCAGCACAGCAGAGTGACCTCCCTCCCCCGCCCTTCACTTTAATTCCTGTTGTATACTGGATGTCGTCTGCTGATGATGACGACGATGACGACAATTGCTATGTGTGTCCAGGCACATCCAGGCAAAATGCCGGGCTATTCCTTTCCTTCATTCAAGTCAGTCAGTGCAAGTCTCCCAGACTTGAAAGCCTGAAGGGGTTGATGCGGTTCAATTTCAATACACACGTTCGTTTTGTTACTGCACAGGCAAAAGGACGGATGTTAAAGTCCTTTAAGGACAAGTGGATCGGTGTGTGTGTGTGTTCCAGCCAATGTAACGGCATATTAATCTCGTTAATGATGAACTGAATCAGCGTTTTAATCGACCGAACCCAATTCAAGGACCAAGTATCCAAAATAGATAGATGGATGCCATTCTCCTGTCTGATTGCCACCAGAACCCTCAGACCCTTACTCCCTTTCACATGCTTATTAGTCCCGTCGAAAAGAGAAAGAGGAAGAGAATATATGAAGGTATATTAACCTGACTGAAGTTTTGGAGGAAGGAAAACAAAGCCTCGTGGTGAGTTATAAGTAGTAAAACGGTTCCATTATAAATATATTTTTTTGTTCCAGTTATTCTATCAAAAAAAAACCACATTGACATTTAGTTTCAAACCTCAGAGAGCAATATGGCCGCCGCCTTCGCCACCGTGCTGTCGTGGTATGATGGTATGGGGTGTGCAACAATGAAACTGATTACGGTAATATTGATGACTTTAATCCGATGGCATTAGTTAACACAAAATGATTGTGGTCTGATCTCCAACCGGGCGCCATTCTACCTGTCAGACAAGACTTAATTAGATGGATGGGAATAGGTGACTAAGCACACAGAGATTATTAATGTCGATATGACTTTTCTCACGTAACACTGGAGATAACTCTCCCCCTTAAATTAAAAGTTGTTTAAGGGATGCGATTAATTGTCAATTCGATTCAAGTTGACAGCGGCAATTTGAAAAGTTTTTTTTTTGTTTTTTTGTTAATCACTTCCTTTCCTCTTTTTTTCTTTTTTCCTGTCAAACTTTGACTTTTGTTTGGGCGGAGGGTACATCGTTTGTGTGTGAGAATATAATATGTAGGTACCTACGTAGATGTTGAAGTTTTTGAAGCACATTCTAAGTCTGTGCGATAAAAAAAATATATAAAAAATAATTACCACTGACTTGCATATACGCGCCGTCTGGTGGTTGAGGAGTTCATTAAAATTCCCTACAACTAACAAAGACGCGATATCTCTTCGTGTCGTCGCGTGTGGCTTTTGCGGGCTTGAAGAAAAGTTTTTTTTTGTATTCTTATGCTCAGAAAATGCACTGCACATTTGCCTATATCAGAGCCATCTTAGTTTTATCATACTTTTCCTTTATTTTATATTTTTGTTTTTTTTTTTGTTTAACTTGTCTTGGTTTTGGGATGAACACGAAAAGATGAACCAAACTTATTTTTGTCATTTGCGCATATTTTATTCAAATGTGACGCCAGAACATGGCATGAGGTTGGGCTTCGTTTCGGCTTCGGGTGGACTGGTAAAAGTTAAATTGAAAGTTTTTGGCATAAATTCAGGCGCGCTGTAGAAAATTCAGGATTAAGGAAGATGGTGCACACAGTAGCCGGAACATTTTCTTGACGAAAGAATAATTAACTCGCGCGTAACAACTGCTGTGATGGTGGGAAATAATATAATGGACTATTCTTGAGAGTTATGTTAGGCAGCCTGACGGTCATTGTTGTTTGCAAATAATGGTGACTCAAAAGGCGTACATAAATTGAAACATTATTAATCTTTAAATGTGGTTAAATGTGGTTCCATTCCGGCTTAAGATTTTTAAATGATAAAAATATACAGAGACAAATTAAACCTGAAACGACAGTTGCCTTCAAAAAGGAATGTCAATAAAGGTTTTTAGATAAACTTGTGAAACGAAATATACTTAATTAAACGCTGATGTGTATACCAGTTCGAGGATTGATCAGTTCTTTAGCATTTTACAAGCTTTTTCAACTTCTATCTGATTTAAATTCTGAACATCTGCCATCCACAATCAAATATCGGGCTGAAACAAAACCCTTAAAATAAATAAGGAGCTTCAATGGGAGATAGACATTGCTTAGCCGAATTTGATCGCACTCAGCTTGAGAAGCGACTAAGCGAGTATTACTAGGTACATTATAGCAAAAATAGGGCAAGCATTAGCTATCATTATTAGTATTATTACTTAGTAATTATTTATAAAGGGATGTTCGTAAGAATTCCTAAGTGTTTCGTACCTTTGAGTTCATTCTTATCTGAGAATTCCAAACATTTTGTTCCCTAGTTTGCTTGCTGGGGGATCTAGGGTTTCCGATAAGGCTCTCCCCGTTTTGCTTCCCTGGTCTCCTCTCCCAGTAGGTCACTTGATAATCTACCAAAATTAAAAACAAGGAATGACGTGACCCTTAATTCCTAAGTTTTGTCAACGGGCCTGTACAGTATACCAGCAGCGTTAGAATCTTACTCCAATCGGAGTAAAATTACTCCAATTTTAAGAAAGAAAACAAATCTACTCCACCACTCCGCTTTTCTGAGATCTATTCCTTTTTTCCGCACTGAAAAATGCAAAAAAAAATTAAGCAAGGAAAATCAGATGGAAATGACAGCACTGTGTTATTAATTCAAATTTCTAACCAACTCTGACGCTATGTGTTTAAATCTGAAATTCCATTCAATTCTGAATCGAATGGAAATTTACGTGATTTATTAATAAATTTTTTGTTAAAAATAGAGTTATTGATTTATTCCTTCGTTTTCAAATCTACTCCGGAAATTTTCGATTTACTCCACTTTTTTAACAATAATTTGCTCCAAAATTTTGCTTCTGAGATTTTAACCCTGTTTAATTTTTTATGAATCTTAAAAGGCGTATTTTTAACTGAAAAATGGTACAAATCATAAATACAGTACAAGTGTATTCCTAAGCAAAAAAGTCGTTTCATATGTTTGTCGATTCGCTACGTTTAAATTCGACTTTAATCTAAATTCTTTGAAATCATTACTACAACTTTGAGAGACATAAAAAACACTAATTTGATCAATCGAAAATGTCCTTTTTATCACTTCTTACACATTTAACACTCATTATAATGTTTCACCTGAATTGTCAAATAATGATTTTGGCTACAAAATCCCAACAACTGACCAATATCTATACTTGAAGGTAAAGCTTATATAATGTAAGGTAAAACAATTCATCCAAAAAGAATCCCACAATCAGAAAATGTCCTTTATTTCACTTCCATTAAATTAAACACGTCTTCTTTCATTCTCAACATCACCTGAGCTAAAGGAAATAAATAAAATTGCAATTATTTAAGGAATCTATCAAGCCTCGACTCTTCCACTTTTATATTGCTATATCTTCATGATATCGAATCGGCAATACGAAATTGACGACGACGACTAGCTAGCTATATACGAATGCGATGAAGATACAAATAATTGCGTTCTCCATTAAATTTACCCAGGATTGTCACCTTTAAAAACCGTTTACCCTCCCTTAACAGAGACAGACATGTTGGTTCTTCTGAGGGCGAAGTACTTGTACAAGAAGTATACCAGATAAATCGATAGACGACGGATGGATGATGTTGATGATGATGATGATTCCATCTCGGTTGTAACGCCATTGGAAATCCACTCAACACCGAAACTTTTCAATCAGTTCACACTTTTCCGCACAGCATGTGCCTGATGGGATGGTTTGGATCGGGTCGAAGCCCCCAATCCCTCTCTATCTCAACTCAATATCAATCCCAATCTATCTATCCACCCGTCAAAACGATTGTCTCCTCTCAAAACTTTCTCTTCTCATCACGCATAGACAGATAGATGTATCTATAGAGCAGGGATACACACAACAAAGATACACAGACACGAGGAGACACGGCAGTAAATTTCGGTCGTTATACCAGTTATGCGGGTCCCCTCCCCAGACTCATCCTCTTATGGAGCTTCATTCCTCGAGAGGCATGGTGGAGGAGCAGATCCCAGATGAAACAAGAAGAAGATCGAAAAAGTATTTAAACGGAAATTGGCACCATTATTGTTGCGCACCGTTTCGTGTCGTGCCGTGCCGTGTCAGTGTCGTGTTCGGGATGCGTCTTGTATTGTACCCGGTGAACAGGAGGAACACCATCATGCTGCTGGGCAATCTCATCCGCCTGGATCTGGATAAGACGTTGGTTGGAGGGTTGACAAAAGGCAAACTACCGGATTCTATTGATCTCGGTAGAGCTTAGAGTTTAACGTTCTTGACACTTCCTGCAATCACAGTTTAGAGGAGGATATAAGTACCGTTGCGAATGATTTCTCCATGGATAATCATATCCGCCGATTTATTTATTTGCCATCACTTCTTCAACCTTTCTCTTGGTTTATTATTTTGCCGAGGGCAAGGAATAAGATTGTGATGTGTCACATATTTATTTGACATGATTGGGTTCAATTGGGGTCGGAGGTTGGGGTTGATCCTGAAATATATAATATATGGGGTAATGGGGTATGTATGTGAAAAGAATGTCTACAGCACGTCATTGAAAACATACACACATACACACACACACTAATCCTTGATCTGCTGTCCTGACTGAAATCCCACTGTGATAATTACGATTCATCGAATTGTATATTTCTGACATGATGCTCGCTCTGACGACAGAGAGAGAAATGGGTCCAATGTGGGGAGGCTTATACTTTCCTATATTTAACTCCTCACATCATTTGGTGGTAATTTGACATCCTTTTGGATTAGAGATTTGTGTGTCCAATTGATGTTCCTAATTGGACGAATCTTCTAATTGTGATTTGGAGATGATTCAAGAAGTCAATTGCTTAATTATCACCAATTTTGGTCTCCAACACACGATAATATAATGTCGAGTCATATTTTGACTTTGAAAGCAAAAGCAGCAGCAGCAACTTTAAGTATATGAGGTGAATGATTGGCCCTCAGGAATGAGGTATAAGACATTTTGGTTGATTTGGATAATGAGGTCGAATTTCTGTGAATTTTGAGAGAAAGACAGATAATGGACAAGTAGCAAAGTAGATGTCTGTCAAGATGTCTGTCAATGATTTCTTTTAAATTGAAGAACATTAATAATGGAAAATCTCAATAGAAGTTGTGTTTCGGTGATTACACAGTTAAAAATAACATAACCAAATTTTTGAAACTCTATTAACGTAATAATACCTACCTCCGAAGAAGTGAATGCGTTCGAGTCCTTCTGTGGTAAAAAATCAAAATTAAATTTTTCAAGAAATGAAATGACAATAAAAAATTGAGATTTTTCCGATTTTTTTAATATGTTTATAATTTTTGAGCTTTTAGATAGATGGCGCTCAAAGCGAAACAATAAAAAAATAATAATAGATAGAAATAGAGCTGACATTTTGTCATTTAATTTGTTATTAAATTGTGAAATACACTTAAAGTTATATGGGATAGATAGCGCTGATGAACACAAACATCAAAATAAGATTAAACTCAAGAACCAACCATCCCATTAAACTAAAACTTCAACAATATGTGTTAAGAATTTTACATGAACATTTTTAATTTTTAGGATAGATGGCGTTGAACACCAACATCTAATGAAAAATTTTAACGTAAACAAAAAATTAGTATTTTTTTACAAAAATGCTAAAATCCATATTTCTGTACTCACATAATACTACTTTAAACTAAAATCGGTTTTTGGCAGGCGCTATAAAAATATAGAGCAAGTTAAAATAAACTACGTTGAAGAAAATTATTGTCAGACATTTATTTAATTGCAAAGTTGTACATTTTTCCCAGCTTACTTGGACCATATTACATCGAGCGTAACCTTTACAACTGTTTCATTCTGCGAACCAGGCTTCTTAAAATATCCATGTCCAATTATTCTATAATCTCCGGGTCTAAGATACATAGCTAAGCTAGTCTCCTCCACTGCTAATCCTCGCAAATAGTAGTAACCCTGTTAGGTATGAAATTATAATATTTTACTTATAAAATTCAATCTTCTGTTTTTTTTTTTGTTTTATATTTTTTTTGCTTACCTCTGGCACTGGACAATTTTCCATAAAATTCCCATAATTCATCAAATTCCGATACCATCTTTTCATTAAATTATTTATCAAAATATTATTTACCATTTCACAAACATCAAAATCTTCCGTGAAAAGACTTTGATATCGTTTCGAATCTCTTAATTTGATTTGAACATCAACAAATGCATAAAAGTCAATAATAATTGGTTGAATTAGAGTTATGTCGACATTAAGTCCGTTGATGGGTTCTTTTTCAATTGAAATCGTTAAATTTGACACATACTTTGGATTGAAATGTCGTGTTGTTGCAATAAATTTGACATCAGTTGAAACTTCTTTTAGATATGATGATGCTAGCCAAAGAATCACTGCGAAGCAATATAACATGATGACGGAATAAAATTTTAAAACAAAATCGTTTTTTAAATGGCTTCAATGGTAAACCCTTGAAGTTAATGACAGTGAATGCTCTAATGAGCGTATATCATCATATAAATCTAATAAACACATTCATAATGAGTTCAATTAGTTTTATATGCGGTTAAGAGTTATACCTTGAATAAGCTTTTCCAATTGAAATGTGAAATCTGCCAATAATGTCTAGACCATTGATGATTGAAAAGTTAATAATTTTTTACTTGTTCGTTAGTCCAATTGATTGTGCGAGAATGAGAAAGGTAAAAGATTCATTCATCATCTTTCGAAGAAAAAATAAGAAAATATATGAAAATAGTTAATTAATTTCTTTTAAGAAAATATCGATTATAAAATTCACAAACATCACCAACGACTTCAATCCGAAAAATTCAGAATTAGTTACTTTTGCAGTAACTCCTGAATCGAATGGAAGGTCTTTTGATATTTATTGGAAATTGTCTAGAACTATTCCGAATCACATGAATTTAGGTGTGGATGCTTTTATTAAAATAAATAAATTATATAGAAGTATTTATTCGTATGACTTTGATGTTTGTCGTCTGTGGGATGGATTTATGAGTCAAACAATAGCCAGATCGTGGTTTAGAAATATCAAGAAGTATGGAAATATGTCGTTAACATGTCCAGTTAAGAAGGTGTCATAATTATTAGTATTATTAATGTCTAATTTTTTAATATTTTATTTGTTTTTTTTTTTTTAAATTCTTTTTCTCCTATTTAGGGAAATTATATTTTGAAAAAGATGAATATTGATATGACGAGTGTTCCACCATTTATTGCAAGCGGACAATACTTGGCTTTGTTTCGGCTTTATATCAAGACAAAAACTGAAAGGGATATGCTTTTCAATTCAACTATAGAAGTGGAGGTTTTAAGGCCGTAACACGTATAAGAGATTGATACATGTATTATAAAGATTTCAATTCCTCATTTCTGATGAAGTGTTGCCTTGATTTAAGAGAGAAATACTTGACAAATATTATTAAGCAAAAACATGTTTATTAAAAAAATATAAAGTTATCATATAAACAAGGTTTTTTTTATCCGTGTATCAGGTGACAGCTAACACTTGTACTGTCAGTTTTGCACTTTACAACATTAAAAAGAGATGTCAAAGGAGTTTAAATGTTAAGAGCATAATCCAGTTATCGTATTATCTTTCAAGGCAATTAATAACTGATAATTAAGATTTCTGAAATTTTCGAGCTTTTGATTGGCCAGCTTTTAAACTTTTTATGACAGCTGGCCAATCAGAAGCATGAAAAATTCAAAAAATTGAATTTTCAGGTGTTAATTTTCATATTTCAATCTCGTCGATTCTGTGTTTTACTCTGAAGAAAAATTTAAATAAATTTACCAAGGGTGCTCATGTAACGGCGGAAAACTCACCCACAGAAAAATCTCCACAGAAACGAACTGTCAAAATATATACATATGTAAACATTTTTATGCAAAGTTAATAAATTTATTTCGCGCATTTGATTTGAAAAGCGAAAAGATAAACCTGATATTTTATAAAACAGCAAAAAATCACGACCTGTCATTTTCAATCGGTGAATACAAAATCACAATCACGTCCTATTCACCAACAAACTGTGAGTGCCTTAAATATTATTTGATTACATTCTGTGGAAAAATCGCAGCTTCACAACCGGAGTTTTAAAATCAAAATGAAAACAAACGACTCACAAAAATAACAACAGTAGTCTGAAACGTGATTTGTTTCACAATCACAGTTATAGTTGCGATTGTGCTAAAAATCACGAATAATCTCTGCATTTTGCACGAGGCCCATTCACGATGGCACCTATCAATTTTCTATTGAAAATATTAACAAAAATTGCGTCCATTCTTAAGGGACGTTCACATTCAACGAAATGTGCATCAACATTGTGTCGCGTTGATAAATTTTTGTAATGTGAACACCAGTTAAACGACCGTCGACAGTTGTTCAATTTTTTTAATAATTTGCTCTGTCGGACGACCTCTGTAGTCAGTGTGAACTCTTAACCCTGTCAATCCAATCTTTACAACAGAAATGTCGCTTCTCTTTTTATTTATAATTGATATTTTTACAACCAGCTTTTACTGACATTTTTATTCATTTAATAAGTCTTTGACACAACGCTCGTAATTATTTCCAAGTTCAATATTTTTTTAAGAACAAAACTATCAGACAATTTAATTCTCGTTCGTAATTTTCAGATCAAAAGTCACCAAAGCAGACGAATTTCGTTTTCAATGTTCAAACTGCTCGAAGCTTATAACTTTAAGTTGCTTTTCTGTGTTTCTCATGTCAACCATCTGCCTTCCTCTTCATCTTGTACAAACTCCTACCGCACCACCATCGATGTTCTGAATGACATCCTATTTCCAGTTAGTACTATTTTGAAAACTCCCCAAAAATTTAGCATCAGCACACTTTGAATACCCATAAATAACCACAGACTTTGGGTCACCGCATACTTTGGTTCCAGAAGACGCACTCCACTTCAAGGATCCACAGAAGAGAGAGAGTATAAATATAAAGTATAAGAACAGGGCAACTCTCCTCTCTACATGCGGTGAACTATGACGTCTCTTAAAATAATTTTTGGTTTTGTTTTCGAAATCAACTGACACTCCCTGCTGGTGTTGCTGCCTACCATCATACCATCACTATTACCAACAGAATCAGAATGATGTGGTCAAACAGAGTGTTTGATACACACACTCTGAGAATTCAAGGAGTGGTGTGGGTGGGTTGGTGGGAAATTGTGGAAACCTTGTGAATTGCCACTTGAAAATGGGTGATGGTCTAGCATGGCCAATCGAAGTCGATTTTGTATCTTTCTCAAAGCGAAGTCTGGAAATGTCCTTAGTCTTTGGAAAACACATTCAAAATCCTTAAAGGATGGTTTTTGTGTTACAAGGAGACTCTACGTTTACGTACTTTGATGTAGTTAGTAGCCTGACTGTCTGGAATTCTGGGTTCCATGCACATTTGTATGCAACATAGTCGACGACGACAACGAGGACGGCATTAATGCAATCTCCTCGAAGCCAGACCAGACTTTATAGCAGGACTGCATCCTGCAGCCATTCCGGCCAGCCAAACAACAGAGCACCAGAAGCTGTACATATATGGTATTATGTAGCTGGTTATAGCCCCATAATCATTAATTAATTACGATCGTTGCAAAATTTGACAATTTAATTCGATAATGAATTTGAGGCGAGGTCAGCAAAGTGTCGCACTGTGTTCGTGTGCTATAAATCCTGGAAAATACACTCACCCTCAAACTCACACCCACAACCGGCCGCCATCCAACTCCGAGTCACTTTGCTATGCATAGAACTTTTTGACCAAAAATTAATTCCGCAGCTGTCAGATTTTGCGGGAGAGTATTTTTCATTGCATATATGTATGTACATAGTTTTGGCGGAAGTGAAGGCGACAGAGTGGGGACTGGGGTCCAACAAGGTTGCGGATTCTGAATGCCATCAGGAAATTGAAACTTTTTCGAAAGCCACGCACAAAATTGAAATTGGTTTCAAATTAAAAACATCTCTTTAGATTGCCAGGGACGGACTGATGATGGGTTAGTGGGGTGGGTTTCTAAATCCTAAGCTGGAACCAGAACCATCCCAACCGCTGAGCTATATATGGCCATTGTTCATGATGATGACGTTGATGACGTCATTCAAGGATGATGAAGTATTTTTTATTTATTTATTTTTATTTTTTTTCGAAGGACTTTCCATTTTTTTGTTAATGTCCTTTTGATGTCGTGGATTTTCAATTTGGCATTCACTTGGCATTAAATTGCTTGATTGGAAACTGGTCTCTTCAGCATTCAGATTCAGATGATCAAAAAAAATCACATAAAAAAAAACAGGGATGTCAAAAGGGTGTTCATTTAAATTCAGATTGCGAAAACGGGTGGGGATTGGCTCGGAGAACGAGAAGAATCATCATCATGATGAATGCAATTGTTGGGGATATCCGAAGATAATAATTAACATCCGAGGCGAGAGTCTATAGATTTATGGAGCATATTGCAAATGGACAATGATACGAAACAGAGATTATGCAACGGGTTTATTTACATTGTAACAAAAGCAATGCGATGAGCATTATGGACGTACATATATATATTTATATGAAGAAGCAACAAAAGCTTAAGGATTTGTGTTGGGAATGAGGAATGATAAATATATACATACATATATATATTCGGATTAAATATTGACTTTCTGATGGCGAAGAGCAAGCATTAATTTTCTGCATTGAAGGGAATATAAATATTAAAAGGTAAATATTAATATTTGCTTATTAATATGAATGAAAATGAGGAGGATGCAAGATTAAGAGATATCAGGATTGATGATGTTTTAAACCTTATCTGCTGTCGAAGGATAGATAAATTAATATTTGTTGTAATGTTAAGCAAGCTGACCACACTCTCAAAGAGGCATAATTTAACTTAATACTTCAAACAATAAAGACTGCTTTTGCTTCTTGTATACGATAAGATTTCTTCACTGCAAAAGGTACCGAAGTCCGAGGATTTAATTCTAAAAAAAAAAAATACTTTTTTCTTGAAAAAAATTCTTACGTTACAGAGATACTGTGTGATAGCTTTGGTCACTGTATGTGAGCGAAATACAATTTCCATACATTTCTATGGATGTTTATTTCTTTAAAATTTCTCAATTTATGATAAAAAAATTAAAAACCGGTGAAGCCGCTGCTTGAAAAAATTATTTGTATACCTAAACCCACAGAGTGGTTTACACAAGATGCGACAAAAAAAAAAAGAAAATGTAGGTTGGGTCGAAACAAGAAAAGAATTGTATAGTAAGGGGATCTATTTCTCTCCATTTATGCGGAAGGAAGAAATTTCTAAAAAATTGAATTTAAATAGAAAAAATATTTAAAAACAGCAGCAATTACAATATATAAAGCCTTTTTTAAACAATAAATTCATTATTTAATTTTTCTTTTTAACTTAAATTGTTTTATCGAAAAATTATTTTTGAAACCAAAATTAAAAAAAAAATTGTTCAAACCTTTTATTTCAAATTAACAGTTATACAAGTAATATTTTTGTTTTTAATATTGAGTCCACTTCTCAATGACTTCTAAGAGCAGTTTTTGAGAAAATTGATTTCTGGCTAAAAAAAGACATGAATTTGTAAGTGTTGCCGTTGTTTAAAAAAAAAATCTAAAACACCCGCATAATATTTTTTTTTTTAAATTCACCGCGAACAACTAGTTTTAATTTAAATAATTAAATAAGAAATGGTAATAATAAATTGGGTATGGCAAAAAGCGGACTTTGAACAAAATTATTTGTTAAAAGTTCGTCTTCAAAATTAAACAACTCTTGTGCCAGTGTAGATCACACATTTAAAGTTTTCTTTTAAAGGTTCAATTTTGTATTTCTTACAAATTTTCAATATAGGTGGTGTTGCAAAGCGTGAGCGTGGTAGGGATCAGCCAGTTCTCTATAAAAGACTGATCAAAATCGAAAAGAAACAAATATCGAAAAAATTGTTCTATGTAGATGCCATATTTTTCATACAATTTTATTTTATAAAAAGGTAGTAGATCTTTTTTTTTTAAAGCTAACGATGAGCTAAAGTGCGAGTCTCAGTATTCATTATTTTGACACATGCGCAAGCTTTAATTTTCAATATATGAATATATTTTACCATTATTGTGTGTACTGTATAACATCCAGAACGTATTCAAGAGAAAATTCTTCTTTAAGTGATCAGACAAATTATGTATTACATTATTATTATACTTCAATTTGTTTGCCTGTTATCTTTAAATCCAGCTCACATTCATAGTCTCATTTATTCCAATGACATTACAAACTTTTTTTCAAAAACAATTAATACCTCATGAATTTTAAGTCGCCAACAAAATATTCAAGTTAAAAAAAAAAAAAAAAAAAACTCCGCAGTTGAATCTGTGAATGTGAAATTCCATTTTTACATTTCACACTGATTAGGACATTTCATTCGCATCAATTTGTTTTGTAAATTTTCTTTGTTTCTCTTTTTGGATCTTCCCTTCTAATAATAATGGTCCCAGAATAACAAAAAAAAAATACAACACGTTAACTTTGTTTAGGGGAACAACCTACCAGCAAAAAAAAAATGAAAAAAAAATAAATACCTCTTCAAGTGGAGTTTTTCCAACAATTTTTCGTGTTATTTCTCGCGGAAAAAAAACTTTTACAATTTTCCTAGGCAGGTGAAATGATGGTTGAAAATAGCTGAAATAGCACTGAAGACATACATACATATACACGAGATGGAGCAGCTTTGTATGGTGGCGGCACTGGAATTCTTTCTCTGCAATAGCACTGTGCTGTTCAATTTAAACTTTATTTTCGGTTTATTGAGTTTTTGGGAGCTGTAAATGGGTTCTGGGATTTTTTGTTTTTTGGTTGTGTTGTTGATTTGTGTGTGTCCCTCAACTCTCCCATACCTTTACTTAATTTTACTTTGAGCGAGAATATATACAGAAGTATATTAAATTGTTTAACTTTTTCTAGAACTTTCATGTATAACAAAAAAGAAAAGTGCAAACGGAATGTATAAATGGAATTTTCGGGGGTGTACGTTTTAAAGGGACACCCTACCCAGGTTGGAGAATAAGTTGGTTAAGGTACTTCATACTTCGCTATAGGATTTTAGAGAAGCGCATGTAATTTCGTTTGTAAAGTGGTTCTGAAAAAAAAAAAACTTCTAATTGAGCTGCTTTGGAGTTGATTCTGAGTTCTTTTTTTTTTTTTGTTTTGATTGTTAGATGTGGTTAAAGCTGGTGCCTGTAAGTTTTTCGGTTGAAAAATGGAAATACATACTTATTTAGAATAATGTTGCTTTATAAGTGAGATGCAAAGTCTGGTAAGAATTAACAAAAATTTAATTTTAAGTTTCACGTTGGGCGCCATTCGATACAAAAAATTGTATACACTGTGATTTAAGTTAGTTTTAATGGTTTCAAACATAAATATTAAATCCTACAAAATAAACTTTCTCAACATACGCAAAAATACATTTTCTATCTCACCTCTCGTATTGATCCCTTAATTATATGTTATACATAGAGGACCATCCCTTAATACATCGTACAACATCGAAACAAAGCTAATTGTCTCCGGGGAGAAGGTCATGTGCATGTGAACTATGCGAACGTGCTCCTTTGGAAAACTTTAAATTTAAATAATTATTGCCCGCCGACATAAAATGACAGCACCATCTCAGTGCCAAAGAGCGCACACGTACCACAATAGACGCACAAACACAGACAAATTACTTCCTGCACGTATGCATACGTTGAAGTGAATCATTCTCCCATAATTTCAAAATATCCTGGAATTCTGTCTGTAGAATGGGAAGATACTTGGGTTGGATGAATATGAACCAGAGTGCCAGTGTCGGGACTCTATATATATATATACCTACGACTAGAAAAGGTGTTGACGCCACCGCTGCTATTTGCTTGCAGCATAGGTCTCGCTTCCCTCTGGGGAGTGAATTAACGTTCGTTAAGCTTATGGCCCTGAAGCCACAAAACGAACGGACTACGACGTTAGACCTCGAACTTGAGCAAATAATTTTCGAAATTTATTCTCGCTATATAGCTATGTATATATCGCCAATGATGTGACCTTATCATTAGTAGGGTATATGTGTGTGTGATGTCTGATTGTCTATAATGTTTTGCAATCGGAGAAGAAGTATACAGCAGGTGGATGATGGCAGTGGATCGAGGAGTACCAAGCAAGAGGAGGCAAAAGCAATCCTTTTGGGAAATTGGATGTTAGTTAGCCTTTTGCACCGGGAAAAGTGTTAATGATGATTAGAATCAATTTAAGGGATCATTAGAGATGGAGATGCAAGAGTCACTTTTGTATGTAGGTATATAAGGTTTATAGTGTATAGCAATGACAGGGTATATGTGCGGTTAGAAGACAGAAATTTCAATGACAACGATGGACGATAACAATGACAATACAGCGGAGTGGACAATATGAACTATCCAACCGATCAGATTATGGCAAAAGTAGGGTGACAGAAGACCGAAATAAATTCTTAGGCAAAATCAACCTTTGGTCACATGGTTTGGTGCAACTCATTAATCTGCAATTGCTGGCACAGAGTGGTTGGATAGGATGATTGTATTAAGAATGTGAATAGTGCTAGTTTTGTACACTGAGAGATAATTTTTGTTTTATTTTAGATTAGGAAAATATTTAAGAGCAAAACCAAAGTGAATAAAATCTTGTTTTTATTTCTAGTTCATCCAATTTTAAATATAATTTATAAAATTGTATGTTAACTTAAAATATTCTAAGAATAAAAAAATCGATGACCCCGCGGAAATTTGAAAAAAATCAACTTCAATTATATTTTTAAAAAGTCTTAATTTTGACGAAAAAATTATAAGCTATACTTACATAACATCAAAAATGCAATACTTTTTATATTTATTTAAAACGCAAAGAGAAACTAGGGAACACCCAGCTAAATTTATTTCTCAACAGAAGCCAACATGCAAACTTGTATTAAAAAATAAAGCAAGAGACTGCTAAGTACGAATTATTGCTTTCAGGATGGTTGGGAATTTTTGCTGATCGTTGAAACAAAAGAGCTGACATGCGAACTTCATTTTCTTGCAACGAGAAACATATTTTGTTTTTTGTTTGGATTCTGGAGTCCTGGATGAAAATAAATGATTTCGATTTCTTTTGATATAGGCACCCTGCCAAAAAAAAAAAACAATTAACTGAATTCGATTGGGCAAATGCCTTCGCACTTTATACAAATGCAGTAACTATTTCTTTAAATTTGTATATATGTATTTTAAAACAAAATATATAATGATTTCTTACAGTGTATTAAAAGTACTTAGATTAAAACCAAATTAGCATGTTCCAAGAGCAATACAGCCGAGCATACCTGAGAGCTGTATTATCCTTATGATGGCTAAAGTGATTACTAAAAACAAAAACCCGTCCACCATCCAGAACCACAGCAATGCATAGTAAAATACTTCTAAGCACACACACACACACACATTCACACATACATACACAAAAACATATTTACATTAGCTATATATACCCTACCCTTGGCCAAAAGTGGTCTTCGATTATTATCCTCGTTGAAGGAAAAGTAAAGCGAGATGAGGACAAAACTGGACGTGACCATTGTGTGTGCTTTAACTGTGTGACCTCTTTTGGCATAAATTTTCTCCCTTACATCCTTTTGGCTCGTTAAATAAATTTTGCACCCCATCACCTCGATGCTGTCACCTGAAGCGTGTTGCCTTCTAATTCCAGTTCTAATTCAAGAATTCTGCCCCTCAGCCAAACCCCAGAGAGCCGAGTGACAACAGTTTCCACAAATAATGTGGAGAGAGTAAAATGTGGGTATAGAGATGGGATGGTAAAGAATTTGTATAAGCAGGCGGAAGGAAATTTGCCTGATTTCGCATCATGTGAGTGTGAGAATGCTGGGTATATTTCCTGACTACATGTATATATATTTATATGGCTAAGGGCTATGGCCAGGATCTGCTGCTATAAAGGACTCAGGTTAGTTTAGGTCACTCAAGGGAACAGACAACTTTGTCCGGAATTCACTTGTTCTTTACTATGGCACACAGTTAAAGAGAGTCCATCCGTCGTCGTGCTTGTGTGTATAGCGGCGCATATCCTCTAATCAAATCAGAACCTAATCATAGAGGGCGTTGTTTGCTCATCTCCTGGTTGTATAAAAGTTCCGGTAATTCCATCTCATAAGTAGGATTTAGCTATAAGGTGAGGTGACTCTGGCTGTGGCTTATATAAGGTGCACAACGCATTTACCAACTCAATTAGTAACTATATCCTGTTTGAGTAAAATAAATAATTATTTCGTCCTTTATGGTTTCTAGATTTTGTGCACTTTTTTTATTTTTTAATGAAAAAAAAAAAAACTTTGCCGTCATCACAATTTTGTGCATTTAATTTGCCTATTAACCAAAACGATGTAACAATATTTCTCCATCATATTATGTATATCCTCCCCCTTTTTACGATGCATGCTACTCTGACTAGTCTTGTTTACTAGCTGCCCCCGAGGCAACCAGTTTGAGGCATCATCATCACACATCCCCCATCGCCACATCGTTCTCTTGTGGTTCTCAATGTTTTGGCCAGAACCGAAAACACATTGTGCACACTCGAGCGTAAAATTAATTGCTGACGAAGCTTAAATCGTTGCCGCATTTTGCTGTGTCGTATAAATTTCTGGGCAGTGAATAATATTGTAGGCTGGTGGTGGGCTGGTTGATGGTACGGATGGAACTCAGACCAAGCACAAGCTTGACTATACCAATCAATCAAAATGTTGCTTTATACAAAACGCTTGGTCCTTAATTACTATATAGACAAAGAAAGAGAGTGTGTGTTGTATGATGCTGGGAGTAGGTAGAGGAGAGGTGAGGCGATGATATGATGACGCTAAAGCATTGAAGTCCTTGATGATCAAAACTTATGTCTCCACTGCCGCAGCGAGTGAAGTGAAGACCAACGCTAATGGTTTCAATTCGGCGTTACACTTAATCATAATCAACATTTTGTGCATCGAATGGGTTTTTTTAAATGCGCAATTTTCAGACTTTTTTTTGCATATACGATAATCGGTTACGTTAGCTAATTAATTAAATTATTAATTGGCATAGAGGTTATTTTTGCAATGTATAGACTGTAATTGGAATTGAGAAGTATAACACATCCGAATTTGTATAGATATACAATTTTCTCCCAATTGGTTGGTTTTCTAAATAAAACAATGGATTTCATTTAATCCTCTGACTCGTTTTTTTTTTTATTTTTTTTTTTTTTTAGAAAAAATGAAGGTAGCTGCCATATATTTATTCATTGCATTTTTGAAAAATCTTATTTTTCTCAAAAGTGACTTAACAGAATTCCAATTTTTTTTATTTTTAAATTAAAATAATGGGCTCCGAAAACTTATTTTAAATTAGATGAATATATTTTTATATATTTATTTTAATATATATCCAGACATTAATACCGCAGTATAATCGAATATAAGAATATAAGTTGGTGCTATCCAGTCGTGCATTTTATTTTTAATAAATCAAAATTTAAAAAAAATAAAAGTAAAAATCATCGGAGTCTTGAAATTTGACTCTAAATCATATTTTAAAAAAATTAAAATTTTTCAAACATTTAAAATATTAATTTAATTTAATTATTTGTAGGTACCTACTATTTATTGTTATACACTTAATTATTTAGTTATTGAATTTTAATATTTTTCAGTTTATTTTGTAAATCCAAGAAATATTATTTTGGGAAAATTTTGATATCAAATATCAATTAAAAGGCATATATTGTTAAAAATGTAAAAAAAAAATATTTATTTATACTTCTGAAGCTGTAGGTTTTGTGTACAGATTTTGACAAATATCTGCGATGAAATAAAAATAAAATAACGTTTCTATTTATATGAGAGTTAAAAAGGTACAGTTGGTATTTTTGTATTATTTTGTAGTTTTCTTTTACCAAAACATAACAACTCTATTAATTTATTCAAACAAAACATGATAATTATCTTTCATCAACGAAGTTAAATCATGACTAATAGCTAATTCACCAAAAGATCTGCGTTATTGAGCAATAAAATTTATATATAATATTAAAGATATTATTAAAAATGCTATAGTTACACATTTGTTATTTACAAGCTCAAATGTGAAGCCGATGAGCAAAAGTTCATACTTTATTAGAAAGTGTATGTTTACAAAATAATAATCCTTTTTGTTGACAACCGTGTTCTTGTTGAATGAAATAGATTTCATTCAGATATTGTACTTAACGTCAGTAAGCAGTTATTTGATTATTAATAAGATATTTTGATCTGTGAATAAATTTTTGATCAACGTCCTAATTGATTTACGAATTAAAAGATAATTAAGAAATATTTATTTATATATTATGGGTGTACAAATTTCTCAAAAAAAAAATAAATCTATCTAATAGGAAGTTAAAAAATACTGTATTCTTGTCCATCCCTGATTGCAAAAATTATTTTTTTTCAAGCTAGACCTAGCTTTATAATTTTTAAAAATTTTAGGTAAATGCGTGATGAAATTCTTTATATCTGAATAAATCTCTATGGTTGCCCTCTTACAAAAAATTACATGTTATATCAGTCTGACCTTTAACCTTTAGAAGCTTGTCGAATATAAAATTGGAATAATGCATGAATTTAAGAAAAAAGATTCCGAATTCGTCCGCGTTTGGTCCTTATACAATTTAAATAAAAACTGTAGCCAAAGTATTTTTATGATAATTTTAATTATTTAAATCAATCACATATTGAACTTATAAACAATAAAAAACTGTCAAGTATTTAAAAATTATCAACTTTTTCGTCAATTTGAATTATTTAATGCTAGAAATTTGACATTCTAATCCTTATGAATATTATGCTGGTATTATATAATTTCAGTATTTATTTCCATCCAACTTAAACGCTGATTGATTTCCCGTAGAAAATATTCCCCCAATTCAAATACAAAAATAATCTTGCTTTTGAATATCAATCACATTGTAAACAAATAAAAAACATTGTCACCCGCCAGGATCATTTTCAATAATTTAGCCTTCCATATCTCTCTGCTGGCTCCTTATTTAACTACTCTATGAGTTCAACATCCAAACAATCTCTTGTTTATTTAACTTCAATCTTCCTTTCTGCGTGTCTGAATCTGCGTTTTTTTTTTTTCTTCGGCTTCTTGCGTCTTCTCCTTCGAACACAAATTTCCAATATATTTGATATTTTAAATGATAAAAAATCACTTTTCCAATTCCGTAATGCTTCCTTCCTGCCAATGCCAATATGACAATGACGATGACGACAAAACGACCGACGATGCTAAAGGGGAGTATAAGTGTGGATGCCAGGCGGTGGCATCGGTATTATTTCGTCCTTTGAACTTAAAGTGCGGGAATTTCTCTTTTATTTTATCTTTGGAAACAAAAAAATGAAAAATAGAAAACCTGTATGTTTGTGTGTATTTTTATTCCCAAAAAAGTACATTTACTCGTAAATCCACACACAAGAGAAAAATGATGATGCTCCTCTTTTATCTTCATTGGCGGCGGTGGCGGTGGCACCAGCGGCAGAAGGGGCTGCAGGAGTTAACATATAGAATAGATGGTGCAAAAACGTCCCAATTCTCAATTCTATGCAAGGACTTCAAAGGCAAAATCCTATGAATAGATGGATGGATGCAAAGTTATCCTCTGCCATTAGACCCGCACCACGCTGCTGCCGACACATATATTCAACATTGAGTTCGATTTTAAATATTATGTGATATGTATAGAATCCTTGCAGTATATTTAACAAGGATTTATGTCTCCATTCATCTGTCTACACATCACATTCACACACAAATACACACTTTTTATGTATAGCTAAACGATTTGCCCCGAAGCGACATTTATGAACCGAACTTTACCTCCTCGGCGGGCTTTGGCCTTTTAATCGACCCTCAAGTTCATTTTTTTTAAAGAAAAATATTGGTGCGGTAAATCCTAACACAAAAGTCTCGGGGTGTTAAAAATTCACAACACATAGAGCACGTCTAATCATCAGGACTTTTTTGTGTACGATTTTTTTTTGTTATTGCTTGTCTTTTTGTTGTTCTATCCCCCATCCGGCTTGACCCGTTTAACATTGCGTCCTATATTCATATACCTACATCCTTATCACCTTCGAAAATTTACCAATCTGCGAGCGTTCAATAGTTTTCTGGCTTTTCCTGACTCACTTCCGGCCGGCATCCTCGCCTCCATCATATAGACATTGTGATTGTCAATCAAAATGAAGACTTATCGGTCTATCTATGTGGGGGTTCAGGTCCATTCCATATTGTAGAATCGAATCGGCCGAGAGTCCGGTATTGCGCTGCGGTTCAATGCAGAGTTTAGGAAGATTTAATTAATTTTTACAATGCCAATTGAATTCGAGAACACGTAACTTGATTATGGTACGTGTTTGGGATTATTAATATGTACGAAGGCTAGATTTTTTATTTATGTTCTACGCCTTGAGAAGCCATGCGGAATTATTCTATCTATCTATTTATCTATCTATCGGTCTTTTGGGGGGTTTTGGTAATGGGGGCTCTGGGTGCTCTTCAGATAAAGAATCGATAATTTCGCAGTGATTTTTCTATTGGTTTTTTTTTTCTTACTTCTTCATCTTCTGCAGAAATTTATCTTCTAAGTTTGGTCAACAGAAAGGGAGACTTTGAGGATAGAAGAAAATTATTTCCGCAAAGATGTCCCTTTTTTTCCAAAGGAACGATGTAATGTTATAGCTGCGGAGGTAGATATACGAAGGTATACATGTATATGGATTCTTTTCTGATGCAAATTTTCCTCTTGAAAGCACGGAAAGGCAATTCCTTTCTCCCGTATTATTATGTGAAGGTGAGTTTGTGAGAAATCAATTTCCGGATGCAGTTTTGTGTAAAAAGGTTGATTACAATGATATGAGTTTTTTTTTTGTGTACCAAAGTCTGTTGGTATATCTACTGGTACCGGTATAGCTGATGTTGACATGTAATTAGGTCTTCAATGGAGAAATTTCCTATGGTTTCTTAAGAAGAACCCCTGTGGTTCCTTCATAATTATTCTGGTAGAAGTGTATGTTAGAGGTTTTTAAAGAAGAAAAATTTAAAGTAAGGACTATTTTTCAATCTAAAAACTGTTTAAAAAAGAAGAGATCTGGTTCTATAGAAAAACTATTTCTATTTTTAAAAACGAGGTTCCCACCTAAAAATTAGTTTCTCCCATTTGAGCTGATTGTAAGATATGGAAAAACACTAAAATGGGAACAATTATAGCAAAAAGTTACCATAATAATTATTTATCTTAAATATCATGCTGCGAATCCAATATTGCGGATTCCATATTCGACATAATTCTAAAAATTTAAACTAATTTCTCTGCAAAAGCCATTTCTTGTTATTCGTATTACAAAGACCCAAAAATTGCGAAATTTTTCGATGCAAGATGTAAATGCGAAGTTGTTAAAAAAGGAGTTTGTTATTTAAAGATTATTTAAAAAAGGGATTATTAATTTGGGAGATTTCATATTTTGACGGTTTTGAAAAAAAAAACTATGCGAGATTTTGTTATTCGAAATTTTAGTTTGCAGGATATAGTACCATTCCCGTAGAGTTTTGATGGGTTGGCTTCAAAATATCGCAAAGAAAAATCTCACATTCAAAATCTCTCGTTACGAAATTTAAAATAAATAAAATCCCGCTTTTCATAATTTCGCAAATACAAAATCCCGCTTTTTACAATCAAATCAAAGCAAAATTTTGGATTTTAGCGCAGTCAGTCAGTTACCTACTTATGTATGTCAACAATTTCTTCGAACAACGCAATGCGAGATTTCGGTTGATATTTGTAAAATTTTTGGATGCGATTTTTACCAGATTGTTCAATTTTTTAATAGTGAAAATTAATTTGTGACATTTCGTTTTCGAGTTTTTTTTTTATTTAAATGCGAAATTTCATTATTCGAATTTTTTATTTGCGGGATGTCGTAGCGTTTCTATGGGTTGCTGCATTTTTCGTTGAAGATTGTTTCAAAAAAGCATACAAAAGTTTGTAGTTTATGTACGAAAAGTTTTATTTATCAAAATTGCGGTTATTTGTTCAAAATACAAATTTTTAAAATTGGTTTACAAAGAAAGTCATTAAATAAGTAGTAATCATGTGAGTCCATGTAAAATATTAACTTTTATATAACTATTTTAATACTGATAGCTTTCCATTGATCTCAACTTTAAATGTCAAATCAATTTTTTAATTTTCGTACAATTTTATTTAATAAACACCTCTAATAAACACCTTCCTTACAACCTCTATACCGTCTCTTTAAGGTTGGGTTCTAACTCACACTTTCCAACCATATAATTTTAAACTAAATAAACTGCTCAATCATTATTCTGGTTATAATATATGCGTTTGAATTTAAACCTCCTTAAAGTTTTGTTTGGTATACATAAAATCTTTATAATTTTCTGCGTCATCAATTCTATAGATTCCCCCACTCCAAATGTTTACAACAAAAATATGTCTATTACTGTCATTGGAATTAATTTCTCGACTTGTTCAGTAATTTTAATCAAGACCAACATACGCCCCTTATATCGATGTGACAACAAGGATAAAACAAATCGACTGTAATCCCCCCTCTACAACCCCACAGCTCCTTTGCCTATATATTTATACTTAAACACCACTCATTTCCGGTGTCATCCTTGTGAACGTTTGCGTTTATCTTATTCGCACGGTAATAAACAATCTGAACATTGAAAAGCGAAAAGCGAAAAGCGAAGACCCGCACCATCACCATGCTTCAGACAAAGGATAATAATGTGCGCTTTATTAAGTTTATATACGCGCGATGCGACATATTACTTTTCCTTTACCTCCGAGCATCTCACTCCAACATCATCCACCCAACTCCCCCATCCCACAAAACATTCATATCATATAACCTGCTACAAGGGCTATGGAGGTTTGGGGGATCTAAAACCAAATGAAATAATTTCCATTGTTAAATGATAACCGTAAATCAAGTGGCAGAGCGTTAAGTAGGAAAAACCAACCGAATATACAACAAAATAACTGTCTAAGGCAATTGTAGCTCTACAATTGCCTAACGATGAACCTTTCTCTCTATAATATGGAATCAAGTTTGTTTGTGTGTATATTTGTAGGTGAGGATGTGTGTGTGTGTGTTTTTATATAAATGTTATCCTGAAAACAATGCAATGTTGTTTGTTTGTTTGGTTGTTTATTAACGGTTAAGAGGGTGCAAAAAAGGGGGTCGCTCCTCATGCTCTTTGTTCGGTGTCGGAAAATTCTAACAGAATTAATGTGTTAATATTTCGGTTGCGATTGTAGCGCCAAAGAACACTTCTATGCTGTCGTACATTTTGTCGTGTATAATATGTACCTACCATAAAGTATGTACGCAATGTTTAGACAATAATAACGAAGTTATACTATCGCTCGGAGGATGATGCCACCAACAAAAACAAGGACGACAATTTCCTTTCGAGGACGACAACGACGAATTGGTTAGATTATCTATGGTATTTGACATTGGGTATAAGAACAACAATTTAGAATGATTTAAAATGTGCTAGAAACAGTGGCGAGTGAATGTTTTGAAATTGAATATATCAAGGAAAATTCGAACTTAAACAAAAACAAGCAAGAATAGTTCAAAATAATATCGATTCATCGAAGAAATATTTAAGGTACCTGATTTCTGGCTCTTTTTAGTCAAAAATGTAAACACGCAACATTTTTTTTTACTTTTAACAGGCATTTTTAGAAAAATTTTATTGAAACTAGTTTTTCAGAATGTTGTTCCTTCTTTTAATAAAATAATAATTTAATTTTGAAGCAAATGCCCATTTAAAAACTTAAAAAATATAATTAGTTAAAATTTTATCTCAAAGACGCCTCTAACTCCTCCGTTTTCGAGATACATAATTTTAGGTACATTTTACATAATTTTTATTTTCGAACTTATTAAATATTTGTAAAATAACTTCTTTAAATCAAGTTGTTTTAGAGAATAATTTTTGTAAAATAAATGTTTAAACTAAAAATTTTAAATTACAAAAAAATAAAAAAAATAAAACTGATTTTCTTCAAAATTTTACGTTATTAAGTACAATTTATTTTTGTTTTAAATATTCAATTTTCAAATTTTAATCAAACACTAAAAACCGAATGCTAAAATTTCATCTAGTTTTTAAGAAAATTGAAAATAATCAAATAGTTTTTCTTTAATTTGAGTTTATTCCTATTTCCACAACTTTAGTTAATTTAGGTAATTTTTTTATTTTTATTTTTTTTTTTAATTAAAAAACATTTTAACATCTAATTTTAAGTAGATATTTGATTTAAAATTAATAAGAGCTTTGAGTATTAAGATCCAAATTTTTACTTAATTACCTAAAATTAAAAAAAAAACAGTGGTACCTATACCTACCTCCATAAAGTTTTTATTTTTATTTTTTTTTATTTTTAAAATTTAAAAGAATTTGAAAAGAATGGAATTCTTTTTTTAAAAAATACTAAGCATAATGTTGTTGTCATTTTTTTAAAATTCGTTTATACCAATTTTTTGTCTTGCCTCGACCCAAAATATATTTTTATATGTCACATATTAATTAAATCACCCTGTTTAGTGTTATAAATATAAATCGCACTCAAAAAAAGACTTCTAAAATATAGCTGGTAAAATCTCCGAAATAAAACGCAACTACAACTTTTAAATTTCCAGTAATTTATTAATGCCCTTCATATAACCTTAATAGTTTGATAAATTGGTACATGGCTAAGTGGTATAAATTGTGTGGGTTATTCCGAATACGTCACATCAGCTGAATTTAGAGTGAGTGGATGACGTAGGTGAAACAGCAGCATCCAACACACCCTGTAAAAATCAATCGCAATTAAAAATGCAAAAATTTAAAACTTTAAAAATTCAATTTTAAAATTCAGATTTTAAACTTTTCAGCACAACTGTAGATCGCAATGCCACAACATTAATGGCGCATTCACTATATTGTTTGCAATTCATTTAATTTTCACGAAAACAATGCACCATTAGTCAGTTTTTTTCTTACAACTCTTTATTTTATTTTAATATCATCGCATCTTCATTCTCATTCCTAAAGAGCAAAAGTCAACCTTTACGTTTCTAAAACAAAAAGCCTCCAATCTCTAAAATATCCTTGCTTCTATATGTATAACGAACAAAACAACCATCATCATGGATTCCCACATGAAAGTGAAAAACTTTATTTTTGTTGCAAGTAAAGATAGTATAATTAAACGAAACAATGAAAATAGCGCACACCTTATATTCTTCCATTTTATAAAACAAGAAGAAGAAATTCTTCGTTGGTACTGGGAGTTTTGCGCATATATTTTTTAGAAAACATTGATTCTGTCAGGATGGCAGAAAATAAATGTTTTTAAATCCTTACAACTACTTCATACATATACCCGAACCGAACCAAACACCTCTTGCTATATACTTTCCATCAAAAAATAAAACAGCATAGCATTTTGTGTGTCCTTATAAAAGACAAGATAACTGCTTTTCGAAAATGTTCATTTCACAGGAGAGTCGAAAACTACCCAAACTCAAAGCTCCATAAAATATCTACAGCCAACGAAATACCCTAAAGTTGGTAATTAAATTGTACAGAGCGGTGTTAATAGTTTAAAATGGCTTTGCAAAGACGACAAAGCAGTAGCAGCAGCAGCAAGCAGCCCCCATTGTTGTTAACCCGTTATTAGAAAATTTAATTATACTTAGAACAAGGGTTGCCATAGACAGAGAATAAGAGGAATACAGCCACAGAGGCACCATAACCATTCCATCGCGATTAGATGTCTCAATTCCAATTTGTAACGGTAGACTAACGTGCCAGTGAATATTTATCTGAGCTTGCTCCTTGATGGTGCTTCTACTGTTGCCATACAACCATATAACAGTCAGAGTGCCTATGACGCTGATTTACGCTGATGTGCGACACTGACACTATCTCTAGAAAAAGAGGGCAGAAAAAAATGGTCACACTTTATGCCAGGCTTGTGTGATGACGACGATGAAGACTACGTTGTCATCATTGTCACCTTCACGTGGCTCCAGGGGGTTTCTGAGAGGGTGCATGCATGTAAGTTCATATACAGAGAACACCTTTTTATCTACTCTACCTACCTACATAGCAAAATAAATATCACCCTGGCTTGACTTCGATGAAGTGGAACGTATGCAATTTTTCCAAGCTTGATGGAGTCAGAACAAATGGTTGGTTGGGGCGGTTTAGAATAATGATGGCTAAAAGAGTACCCACAAAATGATGATATTTTTTTTATTCTTTTTGCAATTCGCCCAGTGATAGAACGATGCATGTATACGTTCATTAGGACTGGTGAAGTACCGGAAAGTTAGCCATCCATTCAGTGGAAATAGGTAGACACACACGGTAGTTACGCCATCAACTGTGTCGAATGGAGAAAGGATACCATAAGGAAACAGTGTTAAGGACGACGACGATGGAACCATGGTATATAGTGGGGTGGTTAGGTGGTTGATTGTGCTGGATGGAATAAAAAAAAAAAAATATAAATTTGGTTACCATTATGCTTGGGTATTGCAAGTCTCTAAAGACTTTTTTAAAGGTATATATTTTGTTGATCAGAATGGAATATCTCTACATACAATGAATTATTGTATCATCATTTACTTCTTGAACTTACACATTTGATACTGACGAAAACTATAAAACAATTTCTTTATCCAATTTGGCTTCCCCGGATAAAGTTTTCTACACAGACGCAATATGAACTAAAAGAAGTATCAATATTCATATTCAACATTACATGCTTGAAAAATAAATAAAATAAAATATACGACTGGGTCTTCTGTGAGGTCACACTGTGGTTTTAAAGTATATGCATGATTCTAACACTTTAGACTGAAAAATTGTTAAAAAATCAATATAGTAATTAGAAACAAATTGATGAAATAACTTCTGAAATTAATTTGACACTAACGCAATGTACACTATCCGATTTTTAACACAAATCTCAATTTATGAGAAAAAAAATTTAAAAATCGTTGGAGCCATTTCTTATTTTTTATTCATACAATTTTTAAAACATTTTTAAGAAAAAAAATGTGCACGCCATTTTTTTAGCCTTTAATAATGCGGAATTAAAAACTAATTTTGAAAAAAAAAATCATTTACTCATTTTAGACATATCGTTTTTAAGAAATTTTTTTTAAAATCCAAAATTTTTTCTTTGGAAAATTTCGATAAGTATGCAATATTATTCCAATTTATCAGATGCTCTTGTGTAAAAAATTTCATTAAAATCAGTTCAACAAATAATGAGATACTTAGTCGAAAACAAAAAAAGGTTCTATGAAAGCTACCATTCCTAATCGATGGTAGATCGTATTGATGTTAGTTAACATAAAATTTTTATTCGAAATCGTAGGACCTCGTTTTAAAGAAAATGAGATTTTTCTTACCGGTTTTTAAACACTTGTATGGAAGGTACTGTTATTTTTGGCAATAATTTTTATTTAAAATCTGTTAGATAATTTTAAAAAGCTGCAAAATACCAAGGTAAATAAAAATCGGCCAAGTCGTTTTCGAATTACATATTAAGTTCTCAAATACAAATTTTTCAACGTTTTTTAAACATTAAAAAAAATGTGGAAAATACTTTTAAAATTTATTGAAACATTTTCTATAAAAAAAAGGTCAACTTCAGTTGAGCCGTTTTTAAGTCCGAGGGAAACCCAAAAAATGGTTCTATAGGAGCTACCATTTATAACCATTTTTTTTAATTTTCTTTTATAAAATTGTAGTCTTTTTGTAAAAAAAATGACTGATTTTTTTTTAAGCTTTGGGCACGTTTTGAAAAATTTAAGATTTTCATAATTTGGTAAAAACATTTGTGCGGCAGGTACCGTTAATTTTGGTCTAAAAAATGCCCAAAATACTGCTAGATACCAGGTTTAAAGAAAATCGACCCACCTGTTTAGGCTGCAGCTAAAAGAACAGGACAGACAGACCGAATTGCGAGACCCACTTTTTCGAATTTGCTATCATCGTAATGTCAAGTTTGATCAAAATCTTGAGTTCGATTTCTTTACGAATCCATAACTTGCCATATATGTTATTCCTATATATCGCAAGTAAAAGTATAAAGCTTGTCCACTAGGTGGAGATTCTATTTCATACCACAAACAACACGGCCCTCTCGTATATCTCAAAACAAGAGCTCACTATAGTATAGATTGTATAGGTGGGTATATCCTTACGCCTGATGCACCACACCACACATTGCTTTTTAAAAAATGACAATCACGGGACCGTTTTTTACGTTTTAAGCGTTTTTTGTTATTTTCGTTCCACCTCTCTCTCTCTAGCTAGACAAAAAAAATAACAAACCAGGACTCTTTTTTCGTATATTCCAGGTTAAAATTGGTTATCTACCGATATATAAATGTATGTATAGCCCCCATTTCAGGAAGGCAGCACATGCAAAAGACCATCGAAAGCTATCGATTGTGTCATGGGATCCTCGTATAGTAAAAAAAAAAAAAACCTGAACTGAAACTTCTTCTTTTTTTTCATAGCTTAAAAAAAAAGAATAAATACATTCTCAAAAATTGGCGATTCATGATGATACCCCAGAGAGCACGGGTGGTTAAAATAACATTTCATAGGTTTAGGCATCAAATCACAGAGGAGAAGAAGATTTATAATATACCTATGCTGCAGCAGTTCAACGTGATAGAGATATAGTTAGATGAAAAAGTAAAGAGAGAAAATAATATTTAAAGGACAAAGGACCAAATATTTCATATAAGAATTTCCAATAAAGGTGAGTGCGAGTGAGATTTACTTCGTTGGGAAGTGTAAACACGGAAAATATCTAGATATATGTAGAAAACTACTCAACCATATGAGAGAAAGCCAACAATGTGTACCATCATCATCGTCTTGATGGGAAGTTATAACAGCCAATTTCATTAAAAGCTATTGCCTTCGATATTTTCCCGCTGACATCCTCATTTTCTGCAGCAAAATAAAATAAAAAAAACACAGATTTTTGCAGGGTCTCCTAACAAGAGCTAACAGCTAATTTCAAATCCAATTCATACAATAATTGCTTCTGGGCACTTACCGCAGGTGCACATGATCTGAAGCCGTTATGGTATAAGGCTAACCCGCCTCCCTCCCTACAACTTTATGATCCGTGTATGCTTGGAAAATAATTGCTCCTTCACCATAAAAGAGTATCCTTAATCCTTCTGCAACCAACTGCAGCAGGACCATAATACTGCAGTGTAATTGGATTTCGCAATCTACTGCCGGACATAACACGTTCCGCCATTACATACGTTTCATACAACGTTTCGCATCTAATATCCAATACTTTTCAATACCTACTCGTCGAAATGAAACAATTGACGGAAAGTTCCTTTTTGATATGAGAAAAAAAGGACATTATTCGAAGAACATTTCCTTAATTTTAAATTCTTGTATCTACAAAAATTGAATTATGTTTTTCTCAAGACACTCTGAGCAAGTCGAACTGAAAAAAAAAAGAAAAAGAAAATCATACCAAACAGAGCCACTTATGTCCTTCGTATTCAAAATTGAATTTTTGGTCCTGCTGGCGCTTTATTTAGAAATATATTTCGTTGCTCCTTTTGTAGTACATCCCGGATGCATATATTTAACAAGAGAACAGGAAATATACTCAACTCACTCGAACTCTAACTACATACTCCGCATATTGTGTGCAATATTTTCGCTCTCCTCGAAAACCCAGGTCCTTGTTAATTTCATAGTTGAATGGATATATATTTTGGGTGATGTTGATGTTCATTCAGAGAGTGCTTGTGCCGCGTCCGGGTTGAATTCTCATGTTGAAAACTTATGAACTGTTCGAGCAAATGTACCGGCCGGCTCCCCTCTTCTTTAAAATCTTTATATCCATTTTTGGCCGCACCACTCTATTGAAAGGGTGAGTGAATTTCTGTTGGCCACACTCCATCAGGAGGCACATGTATATAGGAGTTACTTCTTCACTACTTCTTTCGAATAACCATTCAATTTGAATTTGCCAGACAAAAAAAAAACATTATATAGAAAGTCCTTCGGCCACTTCAGAAATATTTGGGGGAAAATTTAGAGAGAGTTGAAGATTCCTGTGAATAAAATAAATGAATTGGCTTATTCGTTATTTTGTGTTCGATGTCCTTTTTTTACATTTATTTGTTGAATGAGGGAAAATCGTTTGAATGAATTGAACCAAATGTGGGGTTTAAATATGTTTCCAAAATAATATTGGCGTAGAGAATGTATGTACGTCAATGTCTTTTAAGGATACTTTTGGTAGAATAATATTTGAATATGTGTCTTGTTTTTTTATACGTGAATGACGGGAATTTCTGGAGGATGTGTGTTTGGTTAGAGGGTGACATTTTGAATTAAGTTCGATGTCCATCTTTCTGTCAGTTGTAGTTTTTCTTTTCTTTTCTTTTTTTGTTTTTTTTTTTTTTTAATAGAAGAATGTCAATCAGAGTAAATAGAAGATATAAGTTAAGATCTATAAGGCTATCAAGAGTAATTGGAAAAACATTGGAGATTTTATCACTAAGAGGTCAAAAATACACAACAAGTCAGTTGTAAATGGACACATCTTCGGTCGCTCATTGCTCTTACCAATTACTTGAGATGAGATAACAAAAATTGATATCATTGGACAAGAAAGTCTTACATTTAATTATAATTTTTTTATGAAAAACTAGCTGGACCGCCTGGCTTTGCACGGAATTTTCATTAACTTTGATGTTTTAATATTAATAGACCCTTCTTTTCGATGCATTTCTGGAACATATTTAAATATACAATATAAAAAAGCTTTAACAATGGAAACATAATTTTTGTTGGTTAGAATATGTCAAATAGACAGAATAAGGCCTTTATATTTGTTTCTATAAGTTTTTGGAGATTCCTCAATGGTTCTATTTATGATTCATTCAAAAAAAAGAACTTCATTTCATGTTTCAGTCTGGAAAGTTCTTGTCTTCTACAATCTCGAGAAGAAAAGCAAACTTTCAAGAAATTCATCCTGAAGCGATGTGAATAAGAATCTCCCATGATGCGTGATAATACAGTGGCACATGCATGTCTATACAATATAATTTATTACAAAAGAAAAACATTATTTCATCAAAATTTCATTTCACCAATCCAACAGGCAACAACTATTTAAAACTTACACTTAGCAAAAAAAAAAAATAATACTTATCCAAAACTAATGACCAAACTGTGAATAATTTATGCCCTCAAGGATAATATCATTACAGAAAATGTTCGTTAGGTATAACGATTTGCAAAAGTTCTTGGAATCCCCAAAAATTTGTTAGCACCCTTGCCTTTCTGCTCTATTGGATGGATGGCTACCGCCTGAAGGCTTAATTAAGTTGTATACACAAGGACACTTCGAGAAACACCATCAGAACAACACTGCACAGATTCTAATGGAACCATGGATGTGGTGCTGCACGAAGCTAAAATGGTATACCTCTATATATAGCGCATTTTCTGGTTTGCTATAGCTGACAGTAATTGGTGAAGTTTTTAACAAGCTTAATCGATATTTATTGCGAATTCGTGAGAGAATCCTTTTTAATCCTTGTTAAGTCAATCACATTCGATTAAAGAGGAAATAAATGTACACTTCCTATTTGGGAAAAGGAGTTTGTTAATACATATACAATATTTTATAGCTGTATAGGTATATCCCTATGCAGAATGAACAATCTTGGCTGTAACGAATAATAAGGATTTATATTTATATGCATTTGAAAGTTTTACATTTTTTTTTCTTTTTATTTTCCTTGTTGTTTTGTTGTTTTCTCTTTTAAAGCCTGTCGACCCGTTTAATTTGTTAATTATTTGTGGTAAAAGTCCACTATATACTTTGTGGTAAGTATTGCTGCCGGTTGAAAGGCTTTTAGATGGGAAACGTGTTAAGGAGTTGATTTAACTTAATGAAATACAAAAAAAAACAGAGCCTGGAGAAATAAATAAAACTGCAAATTTTTCGTTCTTCTTATTCGTGTGTGAGTTCAAGCGAAACAAAGTCAATTATAGCTTTTTTGCCTTTACTTTTTTTTTGTTGTAGTTTATAATGGGTGATTTTTTAAGAGGTTTAGAACTTTTTTAAAAAAAAAACACAAAAAATTCGAAAAAATGAATAAAATATTTATTTGAATCGATAGTTTGAACCTTGCAATTTAATGTTTAAAGATAATTTCATGCAAATGTTGACCGCGGCTGCGTCTCAGGTAGCCCATCCGCTGAGTCCAATTTTGGCATACTCTTTCACACATATCGGCCGGTATCTCACGAATGAATGCATGGATGTTGGCTTCCAGTGCGTCAATCGAAGCGGGCTTGTCCCTATAGACATTAGCCTTGACATACCCCCACAAAAAATAATCTAATGGTGTCAAATCGCACGATCTAGGCGGCCAATTGACCGGCCCGAAACGTGAAATTAACTGTTCACCAAACTCGCCTCGCAATTGCGCCATTGTTTCGCGTGCTGTGTGGCATGTGGCACCGTCTTGTTGAAACCACATATCATGCAAGTCAAGAACTTCCATTTCGGGCAAAAAAAAGTTTGTTATCATCGCTCGGTAGCGTTCACCATTGACAGTAACGCTGCGATTCGCATCATCTTTGAAGAAATATGGCCCAATAATGCCGCCGGCCCATAAACCGCACCAAACAGTGGCTTTTTCGGGATGCATTGGTAGCTGTTGCAATGCTTCTGGCTGATCTTCACTCCAAATGCGGCAATTTTGCTTATTTACGTACCCATTCAACCAAAAATGAGCCTCATCGCTGAACACAATTTTTCGATAAAAAAGCGGATCCTCGGCCAGCTTTCCAAGAGCCCATTCACCAAAAATTCGGCGTTGTGGTAGGTCGGCTGGCTTTAGTTCTTGCACCAGCTGTATCTTAAAAGGCTTTACGCCCAAATCCTTCTGCAAAATTTTCCACGTAGTGCTGTAACAAAGGCCTAACAGCTGGGAACGGCGCCGAATCGACATTTCGCGGTCTTCTGTCACACTAGCTGATACGGCCGCAATATTTTCTTCACTACGCACAGTACGTAAACGTGTTGGTGGTTTAATGTCCAACAAAGTAAATTTGGTGCGAAATTTGGTCACAATCTTCCGAATAGACTGCTCAGAAGGTCGAGAATGCCGACCATAAAATGGAAGCAGCGCGCGATGAACATTTCGAACCGAGCACGAATTTTGATAGTAAAATTCAATAATTTGCAAGCGTTGTTCATTTGTAAGACGATCCATGGTTAAATTGCAAACCAAACTGAAGCTGTTTGACAGTGACACAAGGTACTAAACACACGTCAGCTGTCAAAACCAGTGTTGCCAAAACCAAACCAGCTAAAAAATCACCCGTTATAAGAAGAAAAGTTTTAATTTTTTTGGTAGAATAATTTAAAAAAGATGAAATAGCTCTTCTCTGGAAAATATAAGACGTATTTTTTTTTTGGTTAATCACAAATTTTATTAATTTCAATTTAAAATTTATAAAGAATTAAAACTTTTGTTGGCACAGCGCAAATAGTTTTGGTATTTTCTTCTTTTTTTTTAATGGTGTCTTGCCTCGCTTGATTGACGGTATTAAAAATAAGAATGATTATGTGAGGGTTTGTTTATGTATTTCGAATTTTTTAAACATCAATAATGTAGAGTGAATACTAGTGTAAAATTTCCAATCTATGTCACATAAAAAAACGAAATGTTTTTATTCATGGGTACTCCACTTGACAGAAATTCATAAATCCGCTAAGAGTATGTGAGTTCCAAAACTCATCAGATGTGAATTTGATACAAGGTCATGAGTTCCAAAAGTCAAAAGAGAAAATGCCGAGAGAGTCATGAGTTTCTAAACGCATCCCAAACTTTAGCGAGTGGGAATCGCATCAAATTTTGTTTGAATGATTTCATTAGTGTCCGACCGAAGGTCGATTTTCAGCCGAAGCCGAAGCCGAATTATTAGGCTAAAAGAAAATCTTCGGCCGAAGCCGAAGCCGAAGCCTAAGGTTGAAAAAAGTCAAGAATTCTCCTTTCCAATTGGATAAAAATATTATTTTTATTAAAATTTATTGCTTAAAAAACATAAGACAAATAAAATAAAAATAACTAATAACTAATTAGTAATTATAAAGAAAAAATAAATAAATAATTCATTTTTAGTAATAATTTTTATGATGGCACACATGTGTTTTGAAATTTTTGAATACCTACCGAAGAAGAGATTGCAATCTTTTCTTCGTAATTCAAAAATTTTAAAAATTTAAATTTTTTCCGGCGCCTAATACGATGCTCGATATAATAAACAGATTCTTCGGCTTCGGCCAAAACTTCGGCCTAAAATGCCGAAGCCGAAGGTTTGGCCGAATGTTGTTTTTTTGGCCGAATTCGGCCGAAGCCGAAGGCCGAAGCCGAAGCTTCGGTCGGACACTAGATTTCATTTTACAGTTTGACGTTTGAACTAAAAGTTAAACAAATGTATGGAGTCTCGATTAAAATATATTTCTATTTTTTTTATTATTGTCTTACTCGATATATGTAATTGGTACTTATTTCAGTGAAAAATTAGGATTGATTTGCAGATTGGAAATGGAAAACGAATTCATCAGCAACCGAAGAAACAAAATAATCTGTGGCAAAAGTGAGCTGCAAAAAATTCAAGAAATAAACCTTCAAATTCAATTTCCTAAAAAAAAATCAACGAACAATATATAAATCTTATCCGAAATGTCAAACTGATGCAAATTAGAATGTATGCAAAGCATCCGGGATGTGTTCAAGATGGATGTGCATAAATAGTGTTTGACGGAACTCGGAATTTTGCTTGTTATGAAAAAAGTGCATCTCACTTTAATTGTTCGGGTTAAAATTGGGTTAAAATTAGTATTCCTGTTGATAAAACACACACAGAAATGGTTTGGTGTTCTAAGTCACTGTTCTTGGTTTTACACGGCCTGTTGCGCCACCAAATTTATTTATTTTTATGTTTGACAGAAAAGATTTCTTGAAACATTTTATAAAGAAGCCCAATTTTAAGACAAATTAAAATAAATTTCTCAAGCGTGGCATTGAACAAGCCTCTCTCTAAATAATTAGTGTTCAAATCCCCACACAAGAAATGAACTTTTCAATCTAATTTTAAATTCGAATCTTTAAACTTACAGAGTTTTTTTTTTAAGCAGCTGGTGTTAGCGCGCCATCACTTCAATCCCTTACCTGACCCAAAAAAAATAAACTTAAAGTGAATGCATTTACATTTCCCAATTTGTAAAGTAATTTCATCAAAAATCCTCTTCAATCCTCACGTATTTAAGCTTTTCAACCACAAAACAAGAAACAGAGGAATAAGGAATCTCAGTTGCTCAAAGGCAAATTCCGCACCTGATGGTTTTCAATTCATCCGAATTCTGTGAGATTGTGACTGCCTCTGTGCCACATTTTTAGTGAATTCTTCAAGTACCTTTCCACACTAGGAGTTCTATTGAATGAATCTTGGGGGGGAATGACGAACAAAAAAAAAAAAACGAAATAATCTTAAACTAAACCGCTTGATCCGATTTATAATGACAATAAAATCGTCACAAAAGGAATTCATGCGAATTGAATGAAAACTCATTCATGGGATAAATGTCAAGATTAAGACCAAAGGCCCTGGCATGAAGCTTCTAACCCAACATCGACTTCGACACTGCTAAATCGCATTTCCTTTTCGTAATAAATATACGAGTATATATGTAAGTTTATGTGAATGAGAGCCAAGAAGACGAAAACCCCCTAAGATGACGAAGTAAAAGCATCACAAGAAGCTGCTTCACCCTTAAAATCAGTATTTGTACCTTTCATGTTCGCTGGACCATGCACGACTGTGCTGTGTGTTTGGTTCGACAGTGGAGTACTTCAAATGCGATCAGCACCCCCCCCCCCCCACATCTTCCCCTATACCCACCTACATATACCAATTCCCGAAATTGTGGCCCTTATTGTGTGTTAGTTAAATTCAATGTGAAAAGCGTTTCATGTTAGAATGCTGCGGCGCGCAGCATTCGATTCAGTTGTGTACTCAAAAGAGCATGAAATTTCTGTCAACTTATATTATTTGGGACAGGGTTTCGTCCGTTTTGTTTCTTTTTTTTTTTCATTCTTTTTTTATTCTTACATTGCTCCAACCTGCTTGTAAAATACTCACAACAGAGACGAAGATGTGGGCTGGAATTGATACTCATTAGTTGTCTATTTGACAACAAAGATATGCTGAGTGAGAGAGTATATTTATATTGAAATAAGAAAGTACCTACAACGATTACGATTTATTTGCGGTCCAAAGGATGTCATCAAATAGAATTTACGGTATCCTTAAAATTGGATTTGACTCCGGAAGGAAAATGAATTGGAGATATATATAGCGGTACTGCATAAGGTTTTCAATTTATGATGATGATAATGAATGAGTATGGATTGTATAGATTGATAAGGCGACGAGGAGGGTTCAAATTGCTGAGAGACCAATTCTGAGTATTTTGGTAAGACTTTCATCTTTAAATTTCATGATTTTACAATTTTTAAATCAATTTTTTTTTTCTTTTAAAAGAGTGTTTTCTTTTAAATAAAAAAAAAAACAAGAATATCTATACGTATAAGGCTTGTACATAAATCAATAAAAACATTTGGAAATTAATCCTGCGTGGTATAGCGATTAATAAATAATGATAAAGCAAAAAACTAACGAAGGAATAAGAACAGCTTTCTTTGAAGACGCCAAGATTACTGTTGGAGCGTTTCGAAAAATAATTTTCAGGATTGTAAAATAGATCACACAAATTTTTTTTTTAAAGATCCTCCATAAAATTAGTAGATTTTTCAAATGACGTTTCACTCACTTGCGCTCACCAGGCAACTTTGTTGCTATAGCAACTTTTCGTTGTTTCACAGAACTTATTTACTGGCAACATGAAGTAACTTTAGGTGTGTTACCTTTACTCTTAAACTCTGTGCTTTTCTGTGAATTTCTACACAATTTATTTTTTTTATATGAACTTTGACAGACTTTTGTGTAGAAACTCACACAAATGCACAGAGTTTCAAAGTAAAGAAAGTAGGCCTGCTCTGCTTTGTTGCTGGCAAATGTATATTTGCCAAAAGTAAGATACCAAAATGGCTTTTCGATTTGCCACTGTGGAATTTTTCGGGAATAATTATTGGTTAATTCACGATTCACGTGAAACATTTTTCCTTTACGGAGATAAAAAGTTCCCATTAAATTTACGCTAGGGCTGATTTTTATTTGTATACTACTTATAAGAACCTATGTTCGAAATTGGAAAAAAAAACTTATTAGCCATTAACGAGATTGAATAAAACCTCCAAATTTGATTTTCAAGCGAAACCAGAAATTGGGAAATGTTGCTCAGAACACACTAAGTTTTTAAAATAAAAAGTTCTATGGAGAACTTAAAAACTACAAAATAAATGTTGGTAGACAAAAGAAATTGTCTTTAAGAAAATGTCTGTCAAATAAATAAATTTTAACGACAAAACTTAAATAAGTTATTTTGTTTAAAGAATTTGAATAAAAAACATTTTCTCCTCAAACGTTGCACATTCATACAACTTGCAAGAAGTTATCAAATGAACGTCGTCGTTAATTTCAAAGCATACATTTAGACCCAATTTTTCAAGAATATATGTTCACACTTTTAACTACTACTTAACCACATAACAACAGTCTGCTTCTTAAAACTTCCATATAAGTACTATTCAAACTTCTACTTTTTAAGAACTCTCTTCTCCTCCACAAAACAACCATTTGTCACGGCATTTTTTTTTTTTTTTTATTTTGTCTCGTCATGCATCTATGTACATTCGTACCTATACACAGCCAACTCCAAATGAATTTTTAATTGTCCCACTATAGTTCCGACCACCATCATCATCATCACACCGGTTAACCACATCACACCCGAAATATACAAAACATACATTCTCGACCCGAAATTAATTAAATATGAAAGAGCATCATCATCATCAGGATCACACTTTTCCGGTCTGTTTTGCGGGTGCATGATGTAGAAAATTATATTTTTCCCTGCCATTGGAGGAGAGACCACCACCAATATGCCAAGTTCCTGTATTTTCCTATTGGTATATCCTCCAGCGTCTCTCGGTTACTTTGGATGACAACCGCAGGAGCAAAATTTAATGTTCACATTGGCGAAACCACAACAAGAATCCTCCTTGTCGTTGTCTACCTTAGTCTCTTGTTCTTGTTCGTCTCCTATACTTGGTTTTCTTGAAAAGGACCACGTGAGTTCCTTAAAGAAACTTCCGGCATCATCAGCAACGAATGTAAATTAGACGGGACACCATGGCGTATGTGAAACATCTTCGACTCCGGCAGATGCTTCCATAGACACCATCCATTGTCTCAGCCATTCAGGTGCGACAATTCGCAGGCATGCATTAGATTCCGATTGTGAGTTGGGATTGAGTGCAAAAAAAAAAAATAAGAAGGAAGTCTTCCGTCCTTAGCCTTTTTCAACTTACAACCCGATTACGATCAAGGCGAAGAATTGGACGTGTTAAACACTTCAATTATTCCCAAGAGCATTCCTTTCGCTCTGCGAGGGATTTTTTTTAACACATTTTTCTTTTTACATTTGCTAGGATTCGACTCATTTTCACCGGATTACGACAAAAAGGATATCGTTTTTTTTTTATTATCACTAAAGTGGTGAAATTGATACTCCACCAACCAACAAGTGACAACATACCATCACCATCAGCCAGCTCCTTATACGGTAGTGGCAGCACAGAGGGGTGATTGGAAACGTTTTATTTTATTTTTTATTTTATTTTATTCTGTTCGAATCGTCCTCTTACACTTTTCATGTTTTCGTTCGTGCATCCTGGCAAAAAGGATATCATCTCTGTTATATGCGCTCTGTGGATGGCGTTCCCATTCGTTCTCGACAACATTTCGATTCATTAAAAATTTAACAGTTCAAAGTGTTTTCCAGTCAGTGCATCCTGGATTTCATATCTCGCCTTCTCGTCGAGTTAAAATGAATTTCATTGCGGCTACGACACGGCAGATGAGAAGGAGCTGGGCCATCACCACCAGCATACCCATCACCATCAGCATGATCATTGTAGCAAACGGTTTTGATGTCATTTATGGAAGCAGAAGGAGGTGAAGTGCCTGTATTCAATTTTGAGTTGGAATCACTTGAATGAGATGAAATTTTGCAAAAAAAAATCTTCTTTTTTGTAGGTTTCCTTCTTTCTTTTGTTTTTTTTCATTTTGGTATTTTATTTTTCAACCAGAATTCGATGTTACACACATGAACGCTTTGGTTGGTGCAGAACTTAAACGATTCTGTTAACATATTTCATTTAATTGCTGTGAGATTTATGATGAAAAGAAGAGCAATTTTTGCATTTCATTTCTGGAGTAAAGTGTCCTTGCGGTAAGAGGCATTTGAGTTGTTTTCAATTTGAGAATGTTATGGTGTTGAAAAAAAAGGATAAAATTTAATTTTATTTTTTTTTATATATTTATAAAATGAATGAAAATTAATTTTAAATTTGAATTCACAAAGCAAGAAGATGATTTTTTTTAACTCTGCAATTTTGTTCAATATTTTTAATTTCCTGTTAAAACTTAAATTGAAGTTGCAAGGATGTTAATGTAAGAATTAAAATACTTTTGTATAATCTAAAAGTTCTACATCATCTGCGCAGCGTTGGAAAAGTACCTACATTTTTTTTTTTGTAAAAAAGAAATTAAATAATTAAACTAATATTTCTCACGCGTTTACGTACTTCTCATGGTCTTATCTATTAATCCTTGTTTCAAATTAACAAAGATTTTGTATCCTCTGTTATTATTTTTAATAGTTATGTTTAATAATTATCTGTTTAGTTTAATAATTTTTTAATTTTTTTTCAAAAAAATCAAAAAATTTTAAGAGTAAAAAACGTAATTAGTTATTATAGCGAGTACATTTTTTGTTTGTTTTAATATTTCCCAAAAACGTAGTAGTCCGTTGCGTAATCGTAATGGTAAGTGAGTAGGACTGTTACGCCGCGCAGAAGGTCTCGGGTTCAATACCTAGCTCACCGAAATACTGAAATGTTTTTCACGAGAGAAATTGAAAAATGCTCCAAGAGTAGCCGTTTGGATTTGGCAAAAAATTGTTTGTCCCCTGTATTCCTGCCAATATCGCGGACAGAGGAACGATTGACAGTTGCAAATCACTAGGCCCTGGTTCTACACAAGCTGTTCCACCACCAAATTTTATATTATCGAAAATATATAATCATGTCGATTATGAAATACGCAATACTGCATCCGCAGTGATACGCAGTGCAGTGGTCTCTTTTCACTTTACTCATTTGTCATGAAAAGAAAAGAGAACACTGTACTGAGAATCACTGCGGATCCAGTATTGCGTTTTCCACAATCGACATGAATACGATTTTGATGAAATTTCATTTTTTTTTAATTAGCATTATAATTAACAAATATAGATATTTTAAATCACTATCTAGAAAATCAAACAAAATCGTTTTTAAAACAAAAAATAACGGTACATACGATAATTTTTTTAAATAAACGTCAGGACACTCCTATGATAATGATAAAAAAATTATGAGTTGAAAAAAAAATGTTAAGATCTACTCATAAACAGGAACTGATCTAACTAAAAGTTCCTCTATAGAACCATTTTTTTAATTTTATACTTTCTCATTAATCTGCTACTTTTATTTAAAAAAAAATAAATATATTTTTTATTATAAAAAAAATTTTAAAAAGCTTTTTTCAATGTCAGTTGACTTATAAAATTGCCTAAGAAATTCTACAGTCTAAACATTCACTTTTATCGGTTACTATAGCAGTCATAAAACTTTTCCAATATAAACCAAATCTATTGCTACACCAACACCTGAACCAAACATAATTCTTATAAAATTAACGATTTCTGGGTAAAGACTTCAAATTCACTCCTGGTGACAGTTAATTTAAAGTACTGACTGCAATTTAACACCTCAATCCCTACATCCATTCCCCCAAGCCATTTCCACCACACTATAACCAAAGCTTATATACCCATTAGCTTAAATTTGCATTCAGTGCCACCGCAATTAGTAGCACTGATGGTGTTCGTCCATTTTGCTTTTGGTTCAAGTCCATTATGCTTCCGCATTTAAGGTGACAGTTAATTTCTCGACCAGAGAATTGCCTTCGAGCAATTAATCGAAATTTCATTCAACAAAAAGAAAAAGACAAAAAAAAACCATAAGCACCACAAAAAGTGCGGATTGCTTTTAAATTCCATTTTTCGCAAGACGCTGCTACTACTTTCATTCAGGATAATAATACTCAACACTGTGCTTCTGCGACATTTCTAGCGTGATTTGCAATTGTTTCTTGCAGCGCAGCACATCACCTTCATTATACCTACTGTTGCTGATGATGCTACCTCAGCAGACCTATACGTCTGCTGCTGCGGCTGCTGCTACAGACAAGAAAAGTTCAACTCGTTCCATACTGATGATGATGGTGTGTCTCTTCTCCTTGCATCTGCGAAATTACCTTTCATTTTCTCATCAAAAAGCCACTTGAAGTATTAGAGTATCTCAAATCCGTATCCTTGAAGCAATGTTTTTCCATCATCTCACCTCCTTTTTGCTTTATCCTTTTGGTTGATCTTTACTGCTCCTGATGTCGGGGTGTAATAATTAAAGACTACGCCGAAACGAAAGTGGATAATTTCAACAGATTTATCCCCTCGTTTGGTCAAGTCCTTAATGGAATGGTTGCCAGCCAGCAAAGTCTTGAAATATAGTCGGTTTGGGACGGGTTTTTTTGTTTTTTGTGTCGTCCTTTTTCTTCATCCTTAGCTGCCTGCCATCATTCCTCTTAATTTTTGCTCTTTATCCTTCGATTTCATTACCCCGGCCTTTGGTTCTTGGTTTTCGGTTTTTTCGTATCCTTTTTTTTCTTCCCCCAGCTGAAAAAAAATAATATAGAAAATCGTCTTGTTCATCCTGGACGACTATTGTGTGTTTCATTGTTTCCATAGCAAAGCGTCAGTCAGTCAGGGTGGATAATTGGTTTTTGGTTATGGGAGGCAATGGAAATAGCACTGGTGTGGGAATAGGGAATTCTTAGCCTCAGTCCTTGGTATTTTTTTATATTTCTCTGCATTTTATAAGGACGTGAAAAATGTAAAAAAAATAAATAAAAGTAAAAAAAAATATCAGAAATTAATTGCGATTTCATTACTCTCCGAGATTCATTCATTTCGACATTTCACAGGAAGCGCACACGGAATACACGATTCATGGAAGGATTCATAGATTTACAATGTGAAAACGCCTAAGGACTCGTCAGGGCGTTTTATTTTAGAGCGGTCGTATAGGACAATGCACATCGTTTGGATATTCATCATCGTCATGTGATGTGATGTGACACATTTGTGTACTAAATATGTGCTCTGCAGGAATTCTTTTTTTTTATTTTTATTTTTTTATTTAAAAAAATCCAATATCCTATAGAAAGTATTTTAACAAAATACACCACACGCCGACATCTAACAACAGGAAGGGAGAGGAAAACAATTTAATCCTGGATATGTGGGCGAAATTAAAAAAAAAAAAAAAAAAAACTTGCTGATGATGAAGAAGATGAGAACAAAAAAAAATGCCAGGGTTTTGTCAAAGTCACAAAGGCTACCTCAGTTCAGTCATTGGTTTGGTTGCTGCTGCAGGTCCTTCTGCTGGTGCATATAACACATATGCAAGTGTGCTATATTTGTTCTATTTGCTTTATCTCCTCCATATCACTTCGTTCTCTCTCTGCAATTTTGCATTTCAACTTGATTTTCAATTTATTTACTATTTTTGTAATTTTTTGTTCCTCGATTTGTGTTTGTTTGTTCTGCTGATGTTTTGGTAGCAAGGATAACCGACAGGACCGCGTTCATGGGGGAGCCACGATAACCCCAATGACGGGTGCGGCCAGATTCAGTTATTTCAACTCATTTCACGGTCTGTAACTCTTTCGAGAAAAGTAAAATGTACGGAAAAATACTATATGAGAGGACAAAAAGCAGGACTTTTGAATGACTGAAAGAATCAACCAACCCCTATTTATTGCTTCGTTGTTTTTTTTTTGTTTTTTGTGAAGTTACCTATGAAGTTTTTGGTGAGCTATAATGTTGAATGCATCCCAATTTTTTTCGTACCACAGCGGAGGTGGAAGTATGACACTTGTTTTAATTTGATGTACGCGATGGAGTTGCGTTTAAGTGGGTGTCATGGATTTTGATTATTTTTATATACTTTTTTGGACGGCTTACTTTAAAGTTAAACAAAAATTAAATATAAACTAGGAGAGTTATTTTAGAAATTTGAACCAGAGTTTTACTGAAATTAAGCCAAAGTTATTTATTTTGTTGAAAATGAACATAACATTATGTATCTCAGTAGAAAATAAATAGTGAAACACAGAAATATAAACTTAAATTGAAAAAAATCCATTTATAGAGAACGTAAGGGAAGGAAGATCTTTCGTCTTGTTAAAAATCTGACATTCGTGAATTGTATTGTATTTTTTTTCATTTTCTGAGATTTTATGCAGTTTCGCGCAGTTTCGGGGAGTTTCGCGCAGTTATAGTTTTTACTTTGTATATAAACTTTATAGTAATCTCATGGAGTCGTTTTTTTTTACGAGACATTTGGACGGTGGCGGCGCTCGTGCTCGCTGATGTTGAAAATAAAATTTTCAACATTTTGGCAAGAAAACGGGCAACATTTTCTTATTTGTATGGGAGTATAATATCATAAACAAGTTTATATACAAAGACAATAGTTAGAAAAGGTTGCTTTAAAAATCACACAAAAATTGAAAAAAAAAGAGGAATTTTCATCGACAAACAGCGAGTTTCAGTGCCGATTTTTAGGAATTCTGAAAAACAACCGATTTGCGTTTACTTAAATGCTTATATCTTTCTATCCAGCTGTCCGAATTTCAATGTGAAGGTATATAATTAAAGGAAAAATGACAGGCGTGTTAGAGCAAAAATAAAATTTTCAAAATCATTCAAAATTTCATACTAAAAACATGAAAATAAATATGGGACAAATAATTTCTTTCAACGAAGATGTTGATAAAAACAAAAAAAAACATTAAAATACTTACAAACACCAATTGGCGAGAGGGAGATAATATTCTAAAGCCGGAGGCGGCGGCGGCGGCGCGGCGGCAGAGTTTGTGCAATAAAAAACCACAATCGTGGCAAATTTGCTTCGGGTCGGAAAAAATGCTGTTTTTACATTTCTAGTCGGTATAATAATTGTAAAGGTACACTGTGGTTGGTTTGGTTTGCTTATAACTTCGGTTCTAATAATCCTATCGGTAACATTAAGGTCTTAAAATGTAGGTAGAATATCGGACTACATTTTTTTTATAAAATCATTGCGCAGTCACATAAAACTATACATGAAAAACCTCATAAAATTGAATATTTAAAAGAAACAAAAAATTAATAAAAAAAATTTTTTAAACCACATGTACTTTAACCCTTTTTAGAGAGTTTTATGATGTTGGTATGTATATGTTGCACATTTTTGTTGGTTGGTTTAGTGGGTAAAAACAAAAAAGGATCGATTTGCTTAGCTTATAGCTCCTGTTCTAATATTCTGATCATTAAGATTTAGGTGTTAAAATAAAGGTAAAATATCAGGATTTATTATCGAGTTAAAAAATAATTGCGATCACATAAAAGTTTATGTGAAAAACGTAGTGATTTGATTGTTTTTTCAATATAAACTAAGAATTTAATGGAAATGATAATAATAAACATATGTACCTATGTAGGTATACATAGCTACATATAGTTTGTACATTTATGGAAAAGGGTTGATATCGTTGGTTTTGTTGGCTTATAATGCCTGTTCTAATACTTTAAGATCTTTAAGATTAAGGTTAGATGTCAGGCTAAATTATTAAGTTTAAAAATCATTGCGATCACATAAAGTTGTATGTGAAAAACTTCATAATTTTGATTGTTTTTCAATTTAAACTGAAAATTTAATGAAAATGATATGTAGGTACATAATATGTACATATGTACATTTATAAAAAAGGGTCGATTGGTTTGTTTGATTGACTTTCCTATAACTTCGGTTCTAATAATCAGATCTTTAAGATTAAGGTCTCAAAATTAAGGTATAATGTCAAGTTTATTAATTAAATTAAAAATTCATTGTGATTACATACAAGTGTAGGCAAAAAACGTGATTGTTTTTTATTAAAAGTGTTTGGGTTTCCTCCTGGAATCATCACTTGGATTTCGTCCTATCTCCTTAATAGATATTACCAGGTTAAATTCCGTAATTCCTTCTCTAACCCTTTCATTGCCAAATCGGGAGTTCCTCAGGGAAGCCATCTAGGTCCCCTTCTTTTTATCTTAGCTATTAATGACGTAACCCTCTGTATACGTAATAGTGAAATTCTAATTTTTGCGGATGATATGAAAATTTTTAAAAGCATTAAATCTACCAATGATCGTTTACTTTTGCAAAATGATTTAAACAGTTTTCTGATTTGGTGTAATAAGAATGGTTTGAATCTTAATACTATTAAATGTCAGGCCATGACTTTTTCCAAAAAACAAACTCCTTCTTCGTTTGAGTACAAAATATCGCAGTACTCTTTACGCCGAGTTCATAGTTTTAAAGACCTCGGAGTTCACTTTACTTCTAACCTTAATTTTACTGAGCATATCAATTTGATCGTGAATAAGGCGAACTCTATGTTAGGGTTTATTAAAAGATGGTCTAAAGAATTTCAGGATCCATATGTTACCCTCGCTCTTTACAACTGTTTAGTCCGTCCCCATCTTGAATACGCATCCCAGGTATGGACTCCTTTTCACGCAACGCATAAAAATAGATTAGAAGCCGTACAGCGTAATTTCATACGTTTCGCTTTGAAAGGGCTACCGTGGTCCGATCCTTATAACCTTCCTCCTTATGAACATAGGCTTAAACTTTTTCAGGTCCAGCCTTTGTCACAAAGGAGGATTAATATGGATATTATATTTATTCATCAACTTATAACTGGCGTTATTGATGCACCTGATTTACTAAGTTGTATTGGTTTTAATTACCGTGGGGGAAACTACAATATTCGTAATGTGGAATTAATGCATTTATCCCAACACCGAACTATTTATGGCATGCATGAGCCTCTTACCCGCATGTGCAGGCTTTTGAATTTAAACTCAAACGTCTTTGATTTTAATATTAGTAAGATTAGTTTAAAACATACGTTAAGGACCAGTGCAGCACGATCTTAAATGTTTATAATTACAATTTAGTTTCTTATTGTAATTGTATTTTTTTTTATGTATTTATATTTATTCGTATATAATAGTTTTGTATTAATTGTTTTTAAGTGTATGTTTTGTAGTAGTTGATTTTTGCTTACTAACTACTAACACTGCACTAAGTGATGAGCCGGATAACACATATTTTGTGTTGGCAAATCTTTGGCCGCAAGATGTCGCTTGTACTAAGCTCTCTTCGGCAAAGATCTGATAGTGTGTTAAAAAAAAAAAAAAAAAATTTATCGTTATAATAATTTAATTAAAATAAAATTTTAATAAAAAATTGAATACAAAATAAATAATTATACTTAGGTTAGGTAGGTACATTATGCATCAGATCCTCAAGTTTAAGGTTAAGTTTAGGTAAATTATCAGACTAGAGGTAGAATTGTAAGTGATGTGACTAATTTCGGTCGATATTTGGGTTTTTTCAATTATGTGACCCAGTCCATATGGTTTTAGTGCTAAAAAAAATATCATAAAAGGAGATTTTATTTAAAAATTTGAAAATACGTGTTTTTTTAAATCGGAATTTCAATATGGTAAATTAGGGCAAAAGAAGAGAAAGGTCTAGATTCTATTTTTTAAACGAAAAGTGATAGAGAGTTTTTTTTCTTTTATCGATAGATCATGTAAATACAAGAAAGTCACATATATAAAAGAAAATTCTAGAAAATCTAAAATTCGAGATAAAAACGTTTTAAATTCAAAAAATAAAAAATGAAAAATGGACGTTGGAGAAAAAAAATCACATAAAATCAGGGAAATGTTTTCTAGAAATATTTCTGAGAAGCCGATAAAAAATGAAAAGATCCGTGTTTACAAAATTTTTTATTTAAGCTTTTTTATGGCTAGGTGAATTTTTGGAAAATTTATATTTTTTAAATCAATTTTTCTTGGTTTTTGATTTTTTTTACCTTAATTAATATTTTCATTTAAAAAACAGTAACATAAAGAGAATTTTATTATCATTACGATGGTACTATGTTGTTTTTTAAAACTGTTGGCTACTTTTAGAGTTGCCGAAATTTTAATAATCGACGTTTTTGAATTACTCATAGCTTTAAAGAATACAATTTTAATAGTCTCAGAGAGGTGTCAACAAATTCTGGGACAGAAACTATGTATAACCAAAATGTGAGTATATGGGTAAATAGGTACAAGTGTCATGATCTTCTTTAGCTCTAATTTACCCTATTTAAATTCCGTATTTTAAAATAAAGTTTCCTTTCATATATTTTTTTTAGTACTGAACCTAACCACATAATTGGAAAAAAAAAACCAAAAATCGACCTTTAAAGCGTTGCAACCCAATGCCTTGACCATATTTCGCCAGGCAACACTTGAGCAAAATGTTAGTTAAAACATTATCAAAAAAACTGCATACCACTTAACTCGATGTGGGTAGGTCGTCCTATGGCGGGATCTTAGACTGTATGGAAGGGGGAGTCTATCTCACCCGGAAATTTAGTTTTACATTTCACAATTTTGAGAAAAATTGATCCAAATATTTTGTTTGCGTTTTTTTTTATCAAAATTTTGAGTTTGAATGCAAACTATTGACACAAATAATATAATTTAAATGTAGGATTGAAGAACAGACTTCTGGCTTTTAAACCCGTTATTGTTTTGCATTTTAAGTATTGTCGTTGTTTTTTAATATTTGTTTTTCTATTTAAGTCGTTTTTTTCGAAAGTCGCCTTTACCTCCTAAACGGGCCCCTCCCATAGTAAAAAATGCTTGTATTTGAACCCTTCTATAAAAATCCGTTACCAATTTTTAGCGCCCAAGTTATTGTACTCTCCCCGCATACAGATTTAAGAATTATAACTTTAGTTCTAATGGCTAGATTTTCAAGGTTAAGATCTTAAATAACTGTTGACATTAGCGCCTGCCTCGCGACTGAACATACCCTAAGCGGAGCAACGGAGTTGCGTGAGCGGGACAGGACCCGCAATCGATTTTTGTCTAATAAGCAAATATTTGGTTTAGTTTTTTTTAATTATTTTTAGTTAGATTTATAAATAACTTGAGTTCAAATGGTCAGAATTTAATGATTAATGTCTTAAAATAAAGATAAATTATTACGTTATACTATAGCCGTGAAAGTGTATAGCAACTCAGCAAAATTTTTACACGCAAACAAAAAAATATTAAACGCAAAAATAACAAAATATTTATAAACTTATAATCAATTTTTGTTGTTATTGTTTACGTGTAAAAATTTTACTGAGCTGACTATTCATTTGCAAAAAATAGGGCTTATATACCAATAAACATATATATACTACCCTTTGCCTCTCCTGACATTTGTAGCAACACTTCTGTGGCATATTTAAACAAAAATGTATCACTTTAAAAATACCTACATAGTTGAAAAAAAACATCGAAAAGTTCTTTTTTAATAATATCTTACATACCTATCCTATATATAAAATTACAAAGCACAAAACATACAGATTGCCATTTTTCACTTAAATTAATCAGTCATTTTTATAAAGACTATTCTCTTCTATTTTTTTTCTCCTCGAACTCCCATATATTTTGTATATAAACCTACATGTATACTGTATAGTGTATAGTCTTCTTATTCTTGCCATTTTGCCTTTTATCTCAACTCTATCAATATTTGAACAAAGTTGCTCAACATTAAAAGTTGACATTCAATGTTGAGATGATAGAAAATGTTGAGAGTTAGTTAGACATTTGGACACCAATTGGCGCACCAATCGCCGATGCTGATGAGACTACTATAAAGTTTATATACAAAGGTTTTTATTCTTATTGTTTGCTGACATAATATATAATGCTCCCACTATGGTAGAAAACATATTAAAGTTTTTAGCGAGATGCGAACAACTCAAATGCATAACAAATCTATCAAAGAATTCTTCTATAAAAAGAAATAAAGCAAAGTTTATTTTGATCAATAGCACGAACACAGAAATGGTTGATAGTTGTAAGTCCTGGTTCTTCACGAGTTTTCGCCCTACCAAATTTATTTTTTTGTTTAATTTTCAGAAAAAACAAGTTTATTATTTTTCTTGTGAATGTCAGCATTTCCCATCATCACAGTACGCGCAACGGGGCCCCCGCCGCCGCCGCTGACGAAGGCAAAATTAATTAAAATATTCTCTAGCGAATAACTGAATATTAATTGGACTCAATCAATTTTATTAATGTAATCGACATCCCCCGAATTTCAAAATCCACCAGGAACTGTGTGGTTTTTTTTTATTGATTCTTTTTCACATGTAGAAGGCTTGATGAAAGAAGGAACATAAAATCGCTTGGGTTTTATGAAAAGCTTTTGAAGGTGTAAACTCTAGATTATACAGACTTATCTAGCATATACATATCCACCCAACTTTTACATTAGTGTCCTTGATTGAAATTTGTTATTTTTTCTTAAAATTAGTCCTGCATTAGGTTTTAATGGATGCGTAGTTGGTAATGTAATGCGTGTGTTTGTTTGTCGATGCGAGAATGAGTGTTAAAAACATGCACACATTATGAATAAGAATCAATTTTAATATCTAATTTATATGCACAAGGAGAGGTATTTAGAATGTCATTGCATCCAAAGATATACGAGTATATACATATATACGCACAGCAGAGCGCAATGCATTGCATATCCCTCGTATCAGTGTCCCAGGACACAATATATCCATGTGCATATATCTATTATATTTGTCCCTCTCTGTATACTAGCTGTGTGTGTTGGTCTCGTTGGTTATGGGACGAGTGCTGGTAATGGCAGCGGCACAATGAAAATTGTGTCGATTTGCATATTTAATCAAAATTAACATGGGTGATATAATCAATTACACACAACCGATACGTGTCCTGTTTTCGGTTCGATTGGTAAAATCCTTTAACATCTCCTCTCTCTCTCTACTCTCTCTCCCTTCCAACCCACACTATTGGACCACAATTCGAGACATTCCATGGAATGCTGTTTCAGTTTTGGGTGCGACACTGACTAAGGCTTCAGCTCAGCCCGTTCATCGTCGTCGTCGATGAAGGACAGAAAGTCTCTCTTTCCCAAGCGGACAGCTGATGGGTGGGAATAGGGGCGAACATACGATAGGATAAGAGAACAAGTGGTGGAGATTGGGGTATAGAGGCTGAATGGCGTTGGAGAGTCGAAGGAGTCGGTTCGGAAATGTTGGAAAATCCACACAAAAAAATTATTTTATCCCAGAATTGTTTTGTTTTATCCGTTTCTCTGTTGTAGCGATAAAAGCCTCTCGCTCTCCGTTTGTGTCATGGATGCAGAATCACACTGTGGGAATATGCACAGCAATCGCACGAATGGGACATGAATGCTAAAGTAGTTACCTACACTACAACAACCATACCAACTAGCCAGGATGAATATACAATTTGAATTTCGTGTTGTTTTGTCTGTAGATAATGTGGTAGGATAAGAAAAAAAATGCACTTCTGAGTTTAACATGTCAGTTTTATGGAAATGTACGTTTAAATTTTACAATAATGCATTTGTTATGAAGGTAAGGAAAGGAATATCCTTTGTTTTGTTACTAATCTGACTTTTGCACACTTCATTTCCAAATTGTATAGTAATCCTTTTCATTTTTGGAGTTTTCGTGCAGTTTCGCGCAGTTTCAGAAAGTTTCGCGCAGTTTTCTTTTTTGTTCCTTATTATTTAGGGACAAAATATATAATGCTCTAACTATAATTTAAACCATTTTGAACTTGTTAGGAAGATGCGAATATGCCTATCTGTACTTTTGAACCTAAAAACTCAAATCCAAATCAAATAATTCGAACATACCTTAAAAGTTAAGCATATTTTGGATAAATAAATAGTTTTTAGTTTCATATAGAATTCAACTATTGACTTACAAGAAAACATACAATCCTACTTAACAAAAATTGCAATTTTGGTTTGTATGTATTTTAAGCATTGTTACAAAAATGGTTGTTAGCTTTTTTAGCATTAAAGTTCCTTCTTCACTTAAAACCCCATTGCACCTACCGTTTTTAGAGTGCATATAAACAGAAACACCCAACAATTAAGGCGAGAAGGCAGAAAAATTCCATAGAATGAGTTCTTTTCGATATAATGCAATCAGTGTTGTAGTCAGTTTCGGAGATTTTACAGTGAATTGAAATCAATGCATTGCATGTTCCGAACATGAAATTTACTCTAAATAAAGGACATTTGTCCAAACCTGCATGCACACACTGACACACTGAAAAATATCGAAAACTCCAAAAACACACAAGATAACATGCAATGTTCTACAATCAAATGCATAGATAATGCTGATTCAGAGCAGGCAAGAGCACCAGATTCAGTATTTATAGAATCTATAGGAATGTCCTTGAACACATCAATGCAGGTTCAACCACCCCCGTCTCCCACGCCGCGCCGCCACTCCTTGTGTCCCTATCGGTAGGCTTTCATTACCATTCTGTATCTGTCTCACTTTCTGTATGTAGACAACGACGACGACGACGGTTTTTCTATTTACTCAATCGAAGACCGGAATGTTGTTGTTACAACTTTTAAGCGCTATGTTGTTGAAATCAATTCCGAGTGACAGATTCGATGGTTGATGCTGCTGTCTGGATGCCATTTGATGTGATTCTTCTGAATCTATGTCAAATTGTTGTCCTACTCTGTCCTGAACATATTCTGCAACTGCACATTCATCCGTGAAACAATTCCATTTAGTCGCTTAACAAAATCCAAACAGAGACACATTTACTGTTGGTGGGTTTTATTTTTGGGAGGGATAGGGTGGTAGTTGCCACCGGCAAGCCAAAGCCTTACTAACGCTACTAACAGTCAGCCAGCGCATATAGTAGTCACTATATACCGCTTGTGTTGGTAACTGTGATTAACTTGTTAGAGAGGATGGCTTAATTATATCGCCATTGCCGCTAAGTCCGGGCGATGCATGCCACACTCTCGATAATGTGTCATGTAACATGCTAATGATTAGGACGTCAATTGAAGGGTTATTCGGGCGTAAAGCTACTTTACTGCAACAATAATGTAGTTAAGGCTGAACTCTGACGTGAATTAAGGGTTTGAACATGCGTGTGCGGAAAAATAGGTTTTTTTATAATCCGAATTGTATTTTAGGTTATAGAGGTTATCCGCAGTCGTGATTAGTTGGTTTTGTAAGTTTTGTGATCAATGAAGAAATTAAATGTCACGAAGTTTAAAAGGAGTACGTGTTGGTCATTCATCATCCTAAGCAGGCAGATAGCTTTTAAAAATTTTAAATCGGACCCGAACATTTAAGAAACATAATTGCATGTTTTTTTTAAAGTTCTTTTTCTATCATCCAAAAATCAATGATTCTGCAGTCTCATGCATGCCGTTACTGAAGTTGGCGTTATGTTCATTTATTAATTTGGTGGATTTGCTGCGTATTTTGTGGTTGCTGGACTTCGTGACATTTGACAGGTAACAAAAACTAATTGTCTTACGCGACTGCGCACTTTGCTTTCAAATGGTTTTCTGTACAAACCTTGATTTGTCAGACATTGAGTTGAGAAATTATTAAAAATACCTCCAACATTTTTAATGCACACCACCTTAACGACCAAATCAAGTATATACACTGACACACGTCTCCAGTGACAACCGCTTAACGATTTAAAAGATATCTATTCAGCCTTTGGCAATCCTTTAATGAATCTAAGGATTTTAAAATAAATTTAAAAAAAGAAAATAACCATGCCTTAAACGGTTTGTGTAATTTTGCTAATTCTTTTGTAAACTTTCATTCCAAAAGTGAAGATTCCCTTCCTTATTATTATTATCCCTGCAATATATATACATTTTTTCTATCGTTTTTTTTTCTGAACAAAATCCTCCTTTTTTCTGGAAATGGATTTCTGGATTTCAAACATAACCGTTCTGTTTCTGGTGAAACTGATGCCAACTTTGACTGAATCGAGGCAAGCAAAATGCTTGATGTAATGCTTGAAAGTAATTCCGAACAATAAAACAAAGTAAATACCAACGTAACAAAAGAGGATATTTAAAGAAAGAAATTCATATAGGTAACGGCATGATGATGAGTATATGCATACATAGGTATAATATACAATACATTCAAGAGAGAAAAGAATAAACGGATGGTTGGATGAATGTGAAAAAGGATAGAAATAAATAAAAAGTAAAAAAACAAAACTTACTGTGTGAACTCTTTTTCTAGGCTAAGTATTTGAACTGAAGCATAACAAAAGCATCAGCCTTTCAACAGTCAAAGCTTTAATTAAATTAAAAAGCGAAAAAAGAACAGAAAACGAACGCTGCAACACAATCGGCTCTAAAAGTTATCCGAGTTACCAACCGAACAACCGTTTTATAGCTAACCCTGTATCATATACCTACCCATCGTTATAGTCAGGAGCGGAGTCGGAAAATAGTTTTGGAAAGGGGAAACGCTATAAATTTTTTGAAATTATTTATTTATTTTTATTTTTTATTTAGGTATTTAAGACGAAAGTGCAACCATATACAAACATACATTTGAACAAACATAATTCCCCAAAAACGATCTGAGAAATGACGACGTTATGGTTGGGGATGACATCTGAGAGTAAACTGTTACATATGTCTTACTTTCACACATGTCAAAAGAGCTTATCTATAAATTCTCAGCTTCTAAGCGACTTTAAACAAGTAGAAAAATCAAGTATAAAAAAAGTGGGCGTGCCAATGAGCTTAAAAAATTATACATATCATTCTTTAGTTTTGAGAGAATTTTGGCACAAACATCTTGCTTTAATGACGTTGAATACGGAGAATACGGGCATGACATTTGGCGTATTTTACTGATGCCTGCGAATCTCGCAACTTATAATTTCTCTATTGAAAGTACGAGATTTCGACAATGCCAGAATTTTTTCTTCTAGCGAAAGTTTGAGAGCGAGTTTTAATAATAAGAAATTTTGATGATGCGAAATTTTGATAATGTGAAATCTCGACAATTTTTTGTACTAGCGAAATTTGTATCTTTAAGAGCGCGTTTTAAATAATTTGAAATTTTTATGATGCGAAATTTTGAAAATGCGAAATTTTGATAATTCGAGATTTCTACAATGCGAGAGTTTTTTTTTTAATTACCAGATTTTTATTTTTAAGGGCGAGATTTTGATAATGCGAAATTTTGATATGTAATGTGTGATTTTGGAAATGCAAATTTTTATTATTATGGATATTTTTTTAAATGCGAGATTTTGTTAAGTATATTACAGAATTTAATGCTTAATCGTGACCTAGGAATTCAGAATTTAAAGACTTATTTTTACCAAAATTTGATTTTATCTTTTGTGAAATTTAAATCTTCCAACAAACTTTTTTCAAAAACTTGACTATTTGCAAAATAATTTCTCGTTTCGTCTACGGGCAGTCAGAATCGCCATGATCCCTCCTTAGGGAACCGTTCTTGTCGTCAGCAATCAACATCAACATCCAAATGAAATAAACAGAATGATCCTTGCATTTTACAGGAAATTCAGAAATAGAGACAAAAAAAAAAGATTTCTTCTATTCTAGCAGGCAGAGAACAAATCATTCATAGAGTTTTGTTTCGGAGATGACGAAGGAGGAAAAACGCTTGCAAAAACATGAAAACTTTATATTCCTCCGGAGGCGTTTATTTCGGATATATATATATTGCATCATTTTATGTTGAAATAGTTAGTTTGCTCATGCTTAGGCTCGTCATCCTCATCAATTCTTAGATTCCTGTTGCCCAAGAAGGTTGAATGATTATAGATATACTGCTTGCGAAAAGTTGTTCTTGGCATTTTCGTTCATTTTCTCATTCAGTTTTGCGACTTTATCAAAAACTTATTGCTTTAAGGAATAAAATAAATGCACCAATAAGAACAGAAAATGTCCTTCGAAACAAATTTGGTGTATTTTATTTTTACACTTATGTGTGTATGTGTGTGTGTGTATTTGTCTGTTTGTATTTGTGGAAAAAATTTTTAACAGGACATTGGAATATATTGCAATGTACACACATGTTTCCTTGAAATGAGATGCAATTTATTTAAAGAGGCACATTTCACAGCCGCGCTCATCAAAATAAATTACCCAAACAAGGACGACAATCACGCATCGTGCAACATTAACGCCCTCTGTGTCCTATACCTTGCTTCTGATGTGAAAATATTGTTAATGCCTCTGTCAGGCAATGTCGCACCGCAAAAAGACCGATTTTTACTGATGTTGCCAGTTTTTTTTTTTAATTTTTGTTTTTTTTTATTTTTCATCCTTGTCGTTTTATTTTTATTTTTTTTTCAATTGTTAATGTAATCACAATTTTTCACCATTGCGACATTATTTTTTTTTTGTTCGAATAAATTGTTGGACATTTGGATTTTAAATTGGATATACGAATGATGTGTCACATTGATGCAATTATTGCATTTTGATGTATGAAGGGAAATGTAAAAAAAAATGTTAAAGGTATGGTATAGTAGAGCAGTTAGTTTACAGCTTCTAATTTACAGTAATTTGAAACCAAAAAAATGACAATAGAAGCAGTTTATTTTTTTTTATTGGTGGAGAAGGGGATGTTATGTTGGCAATCAAAACGGCGAATCAGTTCAATATAGCTAATGGAAATGAATTAAGTCAAATTGCATAAATATTATTGTTCAACTTATATAATATGCATCATTATTAGCCTTCAACTGACACCATTGAGAGAGTCATTAAAATAAATAAAATTTAATGGCCAATAATGAATTTTTGTTTTTGTCTCCATTAAATTGCAATTTATACTTGAACGCTCATCAGACAATTAACAAAACTTTTAGTAATTAGCTATTGAATAATGAATATTGAAATTTTGTTTACGTTTTGTTTACTACAGTTTTATTAGGATGTACCAACAATTAATATATTAACAATTTATAAAAACAAAAACAAAAATGAAATTGGAAAGGCAGATTATTTATAGGTACATATATATTTTTTAAACGTATTGGAATGAGTGACAGATGACAGTAGATATATAAGTAGTGCTGTCTTTTGATTTTGAGGTTTAAAGTTGACGATTTTTTGTACGATTATGATAATTTAAAAAAAGAAAATAACTGGTCATTTCCCCAAAATCAATTTTTTTTTTCTGAAATTCATGGTTTTCTTTAATAAATTTATGAAATATATAAAGATTGGTTGTTTTTTATTTTATAATCCGATTCTCCCTAACACCACCCATGCTCACAAGTCATAAGATGAGTGGAAATTAATTTTGTGACTTTTTCGTATTGTCACAACTTTTGAGAGTCAGAAAAACAATCGAAATTGTGATCTTCATCAGAGCAGGTCATAATTCTTAAATTACTAGTGTTCTGTCATTTTCTTTTGGCATTCTATCTATGTACATATATATTTTGCAATTTTCATAGATTTGTGATTGTAGATTAAAGCAAAAATGGGAGTGGATTTAATTTCGACACATCTAACTGGACAACATTAATTCCAACATGAAAATTAAGATTGTTAAAATAGCACAGATCTTTTTTAACCAAAAAATAGTAGTGGTAGGATTGCAAGAGACAGAAATGTTCCCTTTGTTCTACAAAACAGTATTTTTTTGAAATTTTTTTTTCACTTCCATTTTAAAAACATAAAAATAAACGTATTTATTTATTGACTTCTATTTCTGAAAACAAATATGTGTTATCTTCCATTTTATAAGCTTAAAATTATTGTATAAGCCAATTTAAATCCTTTTTTATATTTTATTTAGTCACCTGTTCCAATAATGACAGTACAAAATTCACCTTTGCTGTAGTGAGTTTTGTTGTTAGTTTTCTTGCAACGAATATATCGGAGAATTCGAAAAATGTATCGAATCACAACAATGCCCACAAGAAATATTCATAAACGCTTGTGATTTATGAAAAAAGAAATGTGATAAGGTAAGAATCGGGGTCTTAATTTAAAGTAAAATAGATAGGCATCTCGTAATTTAATATTTTAGGTACATGTACATACATACATATGCGTGTAATATATCGAACGGCAAAACAATTTTAAAGTTAATAATATTTCGCAAAATATCAATTGCAAAATAATCAAAATCGAAATAATATAATGCGAAATAATAATAAGCAAACTATCCGATAAAAATAGCGTTACTAAAAATGCGATATGATGATTTTGTAAAACGATAACATAACCATTTAACAATTTTCCAACTATTTTAATGCGAAATGATTTAATTGGAAGACAAGAAATTGCGAAATGAAAAACAAACAAAAATATATACATACATATGTACACCAGTTGACTCCTAAACCTAGTTGAATAATTATTTTTTAATATTTTCGTATGCAATACATTATTTATTGTCTTAATGAGTTTCTGTGTACAAAATGTGACCAAATTTATTAAGCTATCAAAAGCTGTTTGGAAGATAGCTTTCATACCAATTTTAATTTTTATTCAATACGAATAAAAAGTAAAACGCAACGTTAGTAAACTTTTGAAAGTTGAAAGAATGAAAATATGAAAACATTTTATGCACATTGAGTAAAATAAAGAATTAACTATTTTCGCTTTATTCGCAATTTTAAAATTCAGCTGTCACATTCGCAAATAAATGAAAATAACAAAATCATAAAATTATTCACCTGGGTTATAGATTTTGAGTTCACCAAAACAACGACGGCGGCGTCACACATGATATTACACGATAATGGAGAACCACGAAAAAAAACTGGGACCCACTGTATGTCTGTCTTTACCTCGACCTACAGCTTAAAACCACTAAGTCAATGTTCTTTAAACTTGGAAATTACAATTTTTTAAGTGATTCTCTAGAGGTGAAATTGGAGTTTTTTAATTAACTCTAACAACAATGGTAATTAATTGAAGAAACGACTTTCCAAAAAGTCGTGCTTTAAATATAATTTCAAAAAACATAACTTGTCATGAAACACAAATTTATTTCCCATTAAAAATTCGATAAATTCATAAGATAAATAGTTTAGGTACTACCTACCATTTTTCTTAATTTACAGATATCGGTTTTTAATACAATTTTAAAAAATAACAAGTTTTTCTGTTTGAAACACTAATCCTTAATAAAAAAAAAATAGAACGATAACAAACATATAGATTTTTTAAATCTCTTTTAGCTTAATTTTGAAGCAATTAAGGCTGCATTTCTTCATTATGTATAAATATCCCAATTTATTAATTCACACTTCTAATATGTATTTATCAGAAATTATTCTGGTTTTGTTATCACACACGTCCATATACCGCTCAATTATTTCAAATCTACAACACGATTTATTTTAGGTATATAATAGGTATATGGTATAGTCGCCTTTTACCTACGGTGTCCTCCTATCATTATTATACCAATATTAAACAACAAAAAAAAAATCAGATATCCCATAAGTCAGCAAAAATCTAGGATTTTTTTGTATAGTTGGCTTTCATTTAATCCTCTGTGGAAAATAATTATGCCAAGCGATGCAATTTTATTTAGTTAATAGCAAATTACGACAGTTTATTAATTGTTCCAATCGACCCCAAACCGTTATATTGTATGGTTATGGTATAATACTCTGGGCCGGCATCATCAGCTAATGAGGACGTAATTATTTGCCTTCCATTATCACAATCACAATGATAATGATGGCTATATTCACACAGAGAGCACGCAGCATGTGGGGACACACACCCACACGCAGGACACACACAGAGCAGATCTATGTATATTATATGTATAGTGTCACACAATGCGAGGACAATTAACCGAAAAAAGCAAAAATATTCTCCTTGTGCGAACTGCGACCCCCTATTGTGCTCGGCTCTATGGATGTGAGGAGCTGACTTTGGCATTTAATTCATCCCTCATTCCCGGTATGTGCGATGCGACTATGGCTGCTCTGGTAACATAATTACGCCAATAAAAGTGCTTTAAATCGATTTTAACAATATTTTATTTGATACCAATTTTAATAAATCGAATCGCCGCCGCTACGCCACTGATGTCGCTGCCGCTTCTACTGCCACTGAACATCCCGTGCTGATAATCCCCCCCTCTCCACTCCTCAGCATCCCTAAGCCGCAGAGCACATCAGGATTTTGTATTTAACACCGAGCAAATTGTGTCCCGGTTTTTGTCGTCCATCGCATCGTTCTTTTTTGCGCTTCCCGATTTTAATTGTATCCCCCGCCCACCGCCCACTACCCACCGATGAACACAAAAAATAATTGCATAAAACCACTGTGCGTGAGTGAGTTGTAGTGCAGCATATAGACGTTACATATCGCACGTCTATGTATTTGTATAGTTGTTATGGGATAAGTACTGCTATATCGTTGGGTATGTGCATTAAAAACACATATCTGAGATCCTGCAACGACAAACTATATCGAATTGCCATTTAAAAGGATACATGGGGATTACCTGATAAAAAGTGGGCGGCTCTGGGACTCCGGACAGGGCATTCTTCACAGTTGGCTTAACGTGGAATTTAGCGGTTGGTGGCATTTTTTGGGGGGACCCGGACCACCGCCGCTGCCGCCACCGCCGACAACAACATCCCCGGGAATGTTGTTGCGGTTTGGTTTAATTTTATGCTACGCAACAATTTAGGCGCGGGAATTACACGGGCGTGTTATCCTGCCACTGGCACTGCTGCTGCCACCCACGTGACTCGAAGCGCGTAATCAATGGCGGCGTGGTGTTGAATTAATTGGTGGCTAGAATGAGTCTGACACAAAATATTTAAACAAAAAAAAAAAAACAAAAAAACACATAAATATAAAACGCTTTGTGTGTTTTATTTAAATATGTGCTCTCGAATTATAAAGGATTTTTGTATTGTTATATTATGTTTTTTTTTTTTGCAACTATTATCCTCACATAGATACAGTTAGGTGCGGAGGTAAAACACACATAAATTGTATCTTGTATATTAATGTAGCGGCTAAATTGCGTGAATAAACCGATCTGTTCCAATTTAATGTGGCGTATATTTATGTTGGTAAATGGATTTTATGTTATTTTCAAATTTGAATATAGAATTGGAACAAAACCGTGCGACCACATCGGAAATATTGGTTTAATTTGCCACAAACACGAACAAAAAATCGACAATTGATTGAATGCATTAAATGCATAAATTGGATTTATTTTATTTCAATGGATGTTTTTTTTTGTATTAAAATATTATAAATACAAAAAAACACAACATATACCTTTTATGTATAAATCAAGTGGGATTTGATAAAAATTGATTTAAAGAATTTAAAATATATTGAGTTTGTGCAAAATATTGTAATAGATTGTGAATTGATTTGAATGAATTGAATCTATTCAATAAATTCTTATTGACGATTGGATTTAGAGATCCGATCGTAATACTTTATTGCAGATATTAAAAAATATATATATGTATTTCTGCATGCGGCAAGCATTTTAGTTTCATTGCAAAATAATCCAAGACCAAGTAGCAAAAGTGCTTTTAAATTGAAAAAGTTTAAATCAAAAATGTATAATGTTTTTTATTTGAAGCCAATACGAAAAGGAAATAAGCTACTACTATATTTATGATATATGTACTTCTCGTGTGATACAATTCTCGCATGGTATATTTCTCGTATGATATATGTACATATTTCTCGCATGATATATTTCTCATATAATATTTTTCACACATGAAATTTTTCTTGAATTATTTATTTCTCGCATGATATGCATATTTATTTCTCGCATAATAGTTTTTTTTTGCTTGATAAATTACTCCCATGATATTTTTCTCGCATGAAATTTTTCTTACGTATTTCTCGCATAATAGTTTTATCGCTTGATATATTTTTCGCATGAAATTTTGCTCGAATGATATTTTTTCTCGAAGGATATCTCACATAATAGATTTCTCGCGTGACATATTTTTCGCATGCTACTTTTCTCGCATGGTATATTTTTCGTATGATATACATATTTCTGGCTTGATATATTATCGCATGATATTTTTCACACATGATGCTTAGTTCACTTTGAAAAATTTTACAAGAGATCAAAAAAACAAACAAAATTTGTTCCAAATTCGGATCCATATAAAACCTGATTTTTTTCTTTAAGTTTCTGCAACAACTACGTTTCATTGGAAAAAAGAAAATTTCTGCATTTTGAAAGGGATTCTTATACGAATTTACTTAGATCTTATTGAAAATTTTATTTAAAACTTTATAATAATCTCATAAATCTCCTATAAGTTCTTTCGATTGACCCCCCAATCCTATCTCAATGATTAAGTAAATTAAACTCCAAAATTTATTGAAACACTCACAATCTTTCAGTGCCTGCCAATAGCTAGCATATAAGTATATCTACTTCTCGCCAATTGGCATAAATTCAATTGGAGTATATATTTCACAAAACTCCACCAAAGTTTTTCCTAATCGGGTTTGTTAAGTTTTCTATGATCTCTTCAGTCCGCATAGTGTAGCCAATCAAAGACTTATACCGTCTCTTTTTTCCTCTCCCCTCCGTATACTCGTACACTTTATATTAAATAAATAAAATAGACATGAAAAACTTGCTACACAACTTTTCCCACTCTGATGCATTAAGTATATGTTCGGGGGTTTAATTTTACAACAGAGTTCCATCTTTAGCCATCCATCTATTTGGCCTGGGTTTGAGTCGAATATATAAAAGACGTAATTGTCCTTAGAGTTATAATAGGCCTTTACCCAAACTATAGGGCTAACAAAAAACTTTTTCCTGTCTAGCGGTTTAACATTTAACACAATACAACCAACCAACTGCTAACTAACTCACTCACAACACCCTCAACCACCCATAGAGCTCTCTCAATCCAAGCAGAAGGCTTGAGGTTACGTTTGGTTTAAAAACGACTATACAACGATGACGATGGTGACGGGAAAACTTAAGGCCCCTAAAGAGTCAAGTCAGTGAGAGAGGTTATAGTTTTTTTTTTTTTTTTTTTTTTTTTGGGAGGGTGGGGGCAGTAGCAACCATAAAACAACGCAACAAAAAACCCACACTTTTTGAATAAATTTCCACGATGAAACCCTAAGTCCCAAGTCGACCGGAAGAGTTCCCTTCCCTTTGTTATTTCAGCGTTGTTTTGTTGTTAAAGTTTAGAAACGCTCAGAGTGAAACTAAAGAAAAAGTTAACTCTTTTTTTTTTCATCAACAAAACGCAGCACAATAAAACAATACAGCGCCCTCTTTTTTTTGAGTTCTTCTACAAAGAATGAGTTGATTTGAATGAAGTTTTCTTTTAACACAAAGCTTTGACGAAGTTTTATAAGGCTTCGGTTCATGGGGTTGTTCTCATTTTATCGTTCTTTGGTAATATGTGACCGGAATCACTCGAAAATGGGACTCTTTTTGTGGCAATTTTTGAAAGGCCTGACAATTATGTCACCCTCGGGTTTTGAATTTGGGTGGTTCTGAAATTTCAAATATTTTTGAGGTTACTGCCTCGATTATCATTCCAGCGGCGACGGCGATGGGCATATAAAAAACTATGTAAAAGACCATCGATCGATATAGTGATGGGGTAGACGAGTTTTTATTGATATGGGACCCGATGGGAAAGTGCATAAAAAATGGCACCGAACGGGACACAAGCCTTGAATAGATAAGTGAGGAAAGATAGGCGAATATATGACGAGGAACGACAAACAACATACGATGCCGTATTCGTCGTCATCGTCGTCAGTCGTTGTACCTAACCTATACCATCGTTGGTTGTGTTGCATTTGTTTGCGGAATTCTTTATAGAATATATTTTCGTGACTAGCAAACGTTACGTGCGATGATAGCAGTAAGTTCTCTTGATGGAGGTGTTTAGTCCTCCTTTTTCACTGTAGTGATCCTAGTTGCGCTGGGAAATGTATATGCATGTGCTACACACTTTGGAACAAAACGCATCCGGCGTTCAACATAAATATTTGTCGCTTGCTGATTTCGAATTCAAAAGTGTGGTTAAGCAATGTTTACATGGGAAAGGGATTTTGTGATGGGAGGCCTATAAATTAGAAGCTGACTAGAGGAGGTATGTTTTCTCTTTTTTAGTTTAAAAGGTTTTGTCACATCACAAAATTCTTAGAGAAAATAGTTGCAATAGTCTGTTCTATTGGAATAGAGGAGACGTGCTTTTTAACGTCTCCTCCGTTTTAAGACTGTATTTTTTATATAATATAAACTTGGATATTTTCACGTAGGGCAAATAACTTGTACGATGTTGCTTTTATTTGATTTTTTTTGTTATACTATGATTTAAGTTTTTTTTGATATCCATTTTATTGAAGCAAAACCATCTTTTCTGGCTCATTTTGTCTCGACTTGTATTAAAAATTGTGAGCTTAGATTTTAGGTCATGGTCAAAATTAAGCGATGTCATAACGATTTTTAAGCCAATCTGGGAAAGTTCTGAAAAAAATCAGACTACAAAATTTTTTATTTAAAAAATATTTTCCTGTTTTTTTTTTTTTTTAAAGTGCCCCAAAATACCTACACAAAATATAGAAAAGTTTTGATATCAAAATTTTAAACAAAAATCGTAGCAGTGAAACGTAATTGATACAACTCATTGATTCAGTGATTCTTTAAATACTTTCACTAGCCAGAGATTATTTTTGTTAAATTTTATTTTAGACATGATAATAGTCAGGCTCTTTAAAATTCGGATCATTAGTAATTTAAAATTATTAGGATTCGCACATTTAATAATTTTATTTGGAATTTAATTTACAAAATGTTGTCAATTTCTGTTAAAAGTCTTGAACATTTATATAAACAATCATAATATATTTATAAAAACTTAAGAAAAAAAAATTATTTACAGTTTTTTTTTAAGAAAACGTTAAGGAAAAAAAGAGCTCTTAAAAGTTATAATATATTTAATCTAAAAATTTTCTAATTTTATTAAAATATACATCAATTAAAAAAAAATCTTCAAAAAGTTCTTGAAACTTTCCTTATCCTTTATTCTGTCCACCATATAATTCAGCTGGTGTTGGAATATCAGCCACGAAGAAGTTCGCTGGAATATAATGGAATATCTTTTTTAAGACATCGAGTAGAATGTCTTCGATAGTTTGAGTTATGACAGTGTACAAAGCATCGGCTAACATTTTCCAATTGTCATTGAAAAATTTATTAGTGCTGTCCTCTGTAAACAAAATAATAACATCATAATCATAATAAAACTTTAAGAATAAATTGTTCTCTATGTTCAAAATATTAGTATTATTTTATTTAACAATTTTTAATTAATTTAATTATTTATTTTTAATTTTATTTATTTAATTCGTGTTTTTTTTTTAATTTTACGTACATACTTTGTTTTTATATATGTATTTGATTTTTTTTTTAATTTTCATTTGAATATACATATGTATTTTGTTTTGTTTAATTTTATTTTATTTTAATTTAAATATTTTTTTTTAATTTTATATTAATTTATTTTATTTTATTTTGTTTTATTTTATTTTAGTTTTTGTATGAATATATCTACCTAGAATCTTATTTCCATTGAATAAATTAGAAAAGTGTGACTTCAAGCCATCTAGGTGAAAATCCACGCGAACGTTTGTAACATTATAAAAAGTATATCCACCCTTTTCATAGAGATGAGTTTTTGAACTCATCACAACTGTCATGTTTTCTGCAATTCAAATATAATAAAATCTTCATTAACTGTCAACAATTAAAGAAATCCTTTTAAAAAAATAACCTGCATCAAGGAGAACTTTTCCTTTTCCATTCAATGGAATTAGCAGAATTCTGCCAAAAAGACTATAATCTCCGATAAGTTTCATAACTGGCAGCATAAATGTTGTTTTCCAGCTAAAATCCTTTGGATAGACTCTGTAAATTAAAATCATTGATCTTTGTGTAAAAATATAATTTAAAACTATACATACATGCTCTCTAAAACATTGGTCTTTCCAAATCCTAAAATTTTAATATTTGATAGTTCCACTTTCAAATTAATAGCTTGACTATTGCCCTGATTGATTTTAATCCTATTTAAGTAGAAAGGATCAAAACTTTTTATAGTGTCTAATCCAGGAATACCTGAAAATGAAAAATTAATTTAAGATAATTTTAATAGAAATATACAACAAACCTGTTCCTAGTTTGTCAAAAAGTTGCTGTATACTTTGAGTGGAACAATTTAAAAAGTCTTTGTCGGTCACACGACATTGTTTGATGTAATCTGCTGTAAATAAATAAAATCAGGCAGTTATGAGTTCGAAATTTAAAATGTTTTTTGTTATATCTTTATAGATATAGTATTAATAAAGTGCGTATCAACAACACTGCGTTAGATATTATTAGAGCTTCGTTTTATTACACAAGCTGTACCCCATTATGCCAGAGCCGTCGAAAGTATTAAAACGAACAAATATTTTAAAATTTAAACAAAACGGTTGAATACTAATTTTGTGGGCTTCAGGTCTTTCTTTCTTGTTAATTATATTTGAAGAGACGATGTTTTGTACGTGTTCTTCAAATATTTTGAATTAAAAGGTCACGAAAACGGAATAATTTCTAGAAAACTTATAGTGAAAAAAATATTCTCAAAGAAAAATCAATTTGAGGTGTGAAAATTAAGAATTCGCTCGATTTTTTTCTATCATTTCTTTATTTCTACCCATATCGTCAAGATTATTTTTAATATAAAAATATAATTTAACTAAAAAAAGTTTTTCCTGAAAACAATGAGAACCTCGATGCATTTAATGAAAAAATTGTTTTTAATAGGTACACAGGACCGCCCCTTTAATAACAACAACCATCCTTTAATAACAACCGCCTTTAATAACAACAACAATCCTCGAGCGAAAAAAAAATTGTATGTTATTTTTATTTTTTCTAATATTTCAACACCCATAGTTCAACCATAACATTTTGGATTTAATTCAATTAAACACTTTTTGAAATAGAAAAACTTGACATTATATACCACACGCGTGTTAATTGCAAAATTGCATGCAACAAACTAGATCTTAAGCAATCCAACCCAAAGTCACTCAACTCCACAGTCTACACTCTCTAATGCACAGCACATAATAAATCTCGCGCATATAAAAAAGCTACATTGATTTTATCCTTGGATATTTCTGTCCGTTAGATTTTTTTTTTTTTTTTTTTTTGTAAACTACCGGGCAGTATAGTAACTGGGTCATCACAATCACTCTTTAAAGTCACTCAACCTGTTTCAGTTTCAAAACACTTAAATTTACTCACATCACCGTTAATAATATAAATATATGGTAGTAAATTTTTTTTGGTGAATTTGTACAGGTTAGTTCCCTACAGATAATAATTTATTCTTAAGACTTTGGGGAATTTTTCAATGTTAGATGAAAAAGTTCTTCTGTTGGAATTTCACACAAATACTCTCATTTACTTTCGCGACTTACGTGGATCTGTCAAGAAACGTTCATCGTCTGCCGCCACTGTAACCATAACAGAGGCCAAAATTCCCGCCAGCAAGAACTTGCAATAGAACCGTACCTTGTTGCTCATCTTCTTGTTGCACTTCCAAAACTTAAATATGTACGAATAAGCCAAAAAAAAAACTTCCGAAACTTTTACTTTCTTCCGCAGACCACCTGATGTGGTCTCAATTGCCAATTCTGTCTGATCTCTTCGTTGTCTGGCTGGCTGGCTGGCTCGAGTAATCCGCACGACCGACTTCCACAATAGCAAATGCACCTCGGTCTGCACGCGACAATTCAATTATATAACTTTACGACGACTATCCGCTGCAATAACGGTTATTGCTTCTGTTGCTTGCTGCACTTGCATCCGATGCTATACGAGTATGCTGGACAACTCGGTTAGGAGGTTAAAGCCCACAATCAACGAATACAGCACAAACAGCTGGTCGGCCCAGCATCAGTATAGTATTGTGGCATCGCAAGCAACCTGTCTTGACGGTGGTGGTGGCGGAGTGTATCTATGATACTTTGGCGTCGGCAAACTATTTGCTCAAAATTAAAACAACATCGCATGGCAAAATGTTGCACCATGCTGCCACAAGACGCAGGGGGTGGCAGCTACTGGTGGTTGTTTTGGATTCCGTTTTTGTTTAGCTTTGGCTATGATAGCCTTTGAGGTGAAAAACCTATATGTTGCCGGCGAAGACGACGTCGACATCGTCGGTCGTGCATTTTTATGACAAATGCATATATGCAAGTATATGCATGCAAAGCTCTTTTAAAAGGAACAACAAAATCAAAACAAAGGTAAGCGCACATAATTGCGATAACAGTTAAAGCGGAACGACCACCATTACCACCAAAAGCATTGGACTATGATGGAAGCAGGTGGAACTTCAAATAAAAACGTTTGGGTTGATAACTTTGGAAAAACTGGTAAAGTGATTTAATTTTTAGTGGTTCCTGAGCGAAAGTATTGGTTTTGTGAAAAAAAAAATTGATGGCGGTGCAACAGGAGACATAAAGAAAAAAATTTTTAAAATTCAAAAATTCATAATATTGTTTGGAAAACCCGAAAATATATTTGGCAAAATAAATATGTTGAAATTTACCGAAAAATCTCAAAAGTACACCTAGCATACAAGAAGACCCCTAATAACTAGTTCTTATGACCTTTACATAATTTTTAAATTAATAATATCTTGAATGTTCATTTTACATAAGTACCTTATGTTTAAAGTTAATAATTTATTTCCTTTACCCAAAATCATATGCGGTTTCTAAAATTTTAAAATGCAAGTACATTCGTGCGACCAAGTTTTACAGTTTATGGTTTTTCTATATTTCGTTGCTTGATTTACCATATTTGCACAACATTTCTAGAAGAACATATTTTTTTCGCAAACGAATTTGATTTCCTAACTTTTTTTGTACTCGTTCAAAACACAACGCATGAGAAATTTATTTGCCTGAAGAGGCTGGTAAAAGAAACTAGAATTTGGAAATACTTAAAGCCAGTAATGACATATGGCAGAGGCATAAGGTCGTTTGAGATGAATGTGCAAGTACATATATAATAATTGTGTATATCGAATAAAGAGAAAAGGTAGTTTGAAAATTTGGCGAATCAAATGATCAATGATTATTTATAAAAACATTAATTCAAAAGATGTTGAAATAAATATGAGATGATTATGTGGTTATCAGTAAATTTCTTAGTAATGTTCACATAATAGATGCTCTTAGACCCCACATGCTCAAACCTTAAGCCAGTTTGTCATTGACAATAACTGTATTTAAGCATTTCGCAAACCAACGCGATTGCGGTGGCGATCGCGATAACAATATGGATGCCGCAGATGTGAACCAATGGAGATGTACACATCTAAGCGATATGTGGATTGCATTCACATTCCAATGCTGCATTCAGTATTTTTCAGACTTTTGTTACTCGCCATATCGCACGAAGTGAGCATGCAGTTTTTGAGAAAATATTTGATAATTATTACCAAGAATACTAAAAAAATTAAGAAGCAACATTTTTTACCGCGTCAAATTTGCCTACGTTCACCTCCATCTCAATTTCAAAAATGTCTTAAAATTATGTAGAGGTTTTTAAATCTATCAATAGCCATCCTGCAATGGAATTTGGCAGTTTATTGTTTGATAGATGAGCAACAAACTATATTTTGTCATATATTGAATATTTCATCATCGCGTCGATTTGCGCATAGCTTTAACGTTGTGTTCGAACGTTGTCACAAATGTTTTTCCTGGAATCGTCGTATGAATTTGATAGATTTGGTACAGGAAGTTTTGACGTCAAGGATACCATATCTTAAGAATATTCAGTTCAGTTCAGCTGTCAAAAAACAACATCAGACCACTGCCGCTTATTTAAAAAAAACAAGATTGAAGTAACGGTTGGAATTTAATTCCAGTCCACAATTCAGAAAAGAGAATGGGTATGGGGACTGGGGAGTAACAATATCGGTGGCTAAGGTTCTTTTACGATCAAAAAGGTTTAACTTTCCTGGGAATACACCAAGAATGGAGCTATTACAGTTGATACAAACTTAAATCAGCTGGAAACTTATTCTACGCTCTTTGAATTCGAAAACAAGAAAATCATGAGTCGATAAGCTTTGAATTGTTGAAATTTCGAATGTCCTCTTATCATAATTTCTGCTACGGCAAAGTGTGAACTATAAAGGCTGCGAACAAAATAAATATCTATTTTCGTAGGATTATTTACAGGGCTGCGAATTTTGGTTGGATGTTAGTAGTTCATTATTGTTGTTTGCGTTTAAAAATTTACCAAGCCGGTTATTCACTTTTTCAAAAAAACACGTTTAATGTTAATGAATAAGTTAGTAAAGGAAGTAGTCAAGAGTTGTGATGAATTCTAAATATTGAGCAAACATAATTTTAAATATTTAGTCAACCTGAAACATGATTCAGATTTTTTAAATCTGGAATTCCTATTAATTAAAAAAAATACATACATCCATGTTTAACAGGATCTGTATATTTAATTAAATACTGTGGTTAAGTTAAAATCGTGATGGAATGTCAAGTATAAAAAAATCTGAAATACCTAAAAGTTTATTAATTTATTATGATCCTGGATCTTTTTTTATTTAATTATTTTAATTTTTAAAAAGTTTTTTTAAGAAGAAAAAAAAAAAAACTTGCCTCAATAATAATTTCAAAAGTTTCGGTAAACTTTTTTGTTTGAACTCAAAAATAGTTTCAATCTGTGAAAATTCCCTGTATAAACATACTAAAATAAACTTTTGCAATTTTTTCAAAATTATATAAATCTCTCATAGCCGAACACCATAATCAAATCATTCCCAATATAACATCTCATTTCGAACACGACAAAAAAAAAACTCTTCTCAAAATACTAAGGCTATACAAGATAGCCTTGCGCAACTTTTCCCAAAAAACTTTATCCGCTTCTGAAAATTTCGGGAATAACAAAAAAAAAAAGATTTACAGAAAAAAAACAAAAAAATATGTACAAACATAAAAAAAGAAAAAGAAGTGATATGGAAATATGAGTTATCTCTCTCTAAACTAAGATTCCGTCAAGATTCCTCTGATGCAGAACATTTTCTGAAGGCGTATTAGTTACACTTGGCTTGATCACATACGCCAAATAGCGCACATCCACCGGCACCAGCATCACAACGAGCACCGGCAACGTTCACCCTTGATGCAAGTCATCCGAGTACTTTATAGAGATTAGACGAGGAACAGGGGACGACTAGCGCTAAGCGAAGCGACATACATCCAGGAGTTTTGTGCCTCGCTAGGGTAAACTTCCATTTAGCTGAAATGGCAGAAAATTCGTTGGTTACGTCTTTGTAAAGGTTTCTTCTTCTTCTTCTAGGTTATCCTTAGAAATATTGTACGAGAAGATGATTCCTTTTTCACGGTGGCCTCTTTGGAACGCCTCTAATCCGTGTGCGGCGGTGTTTATGTATTAAAAAGTTACTCCGGGCCAAGTCGTCTCATCTTCATCGTTTTAGGAGCAACCCACGCGAAGGCAGTGGTAGTTAAATTTAATATGACACAAGGAGATGAGAAGATTTTCCTTCTTTTTTTTTAAATTTATATACGCAGGATATTTTCAGCATCTTCTTCTAACTTACACATATACAAATTTATATATCTTTCAAATACAACTAATTTGCAAGTTCAGCAGGATTGGGTAGCAGAAACTGGCAGCAGTTTTGGCATCAACCTTCTCCATTATATGGCTTGGATTTCTTTATAGATATACAGAAGATGAAGATTGAAACGATGATGATGGATGGTTGTGAACATTTTTGGCGCGCGTGAGAGAAATATCCTGATTTTACGCACTCAGACGGAACACGAGGTTAAGCGTTTTTGGTAATTCGTAGTGGAAAATTTAATAAAACTGACTCTGAAGGAGTTAAATTAGAATAAATTATTAGAACAGCTACAACCACTACTGCTGATGTCTGCTGCTGGGAAAGGATTCTTTAAGTTGCTGTCTCTTTTATTAATTTAAACGGTTTGGCTTTTTGGGTTAATTGTATATAACGAAAGAGAATATTTTTTTTTTGGTTCATACCTTTTTTTTTATTTAAGTTTCTTTTCAATAAAAAATCATTAAGTAAATGATAAAAAAGAATTGAAATTTCATATTGGCTTAAGCTGAGAAAATTAAGATCTAAGAAAAACTTTCATTTAAAGAAAAATTTACACAAAATCCAAAGCAAACTTCAATGGAGGTAGTTCTTTTTTTTTATTTAAGAACTTTAATTGGCGCATTAGTTCAGCTCCAGGGTGATTCAAGGTCTTTACAAACAAGCTTTTCTGGTATACAAATGGATTCGCTAAAAGCAGTTTAATGAAGAACCTACTTCAGAGTTATGGTCTTTTAAAATATATGTACACACATAGCTGTTATAAAATATGTTTGTTGATATTTTAATTAGGTTTTAGAGACTCACTTTCAGGTATTCTATAAGACAAGTAAAATTAGAACCTTTTGAATATATATTAAAATTTGTTCAGATGTTTATGTATTTTATTGATACTTGACTTGATAAACAAATCAATAAAATTATCATTTAATGCGCTATTAAAAGTCTTCAGAAAGGGTTGAAAGAGTAAAAACTTTCCCTTAATTTCACAAAAGAGCTGTTGCGCTAACTCCAAACAAAAACAAAATATTTCTCACTTTATTGTTCTTTTCTTTCATAAATATTGCCTACAAACATCTCTGATTTCTGAAACTCAATCTTATAATTCTCAAAAAGTTCCCAACCCACTTGGACAAAGAAAAACCTTATGATAATTACATTATTTTATGAAAATTACTCTCAACCTAGACATTAATACAAATAAAACTCCACTCTTGAATCAGACAACAAGCTCTTTACGCAAATGGATTGACACAGGCCCTTTTCTACGGAACGGTTGTTCTGCAATGCCTCTACGAATTTTCGTTATTTTATAATTTTTTTTTTGTAATTTGTATTCAAACAAAAATAGTTTTAATGCAATTCGACGAGACTTTTGACAGGGAAGAAGGATCCAGCTAGCGAATTTGAGTTTATTTACTCCCGTCCGTCCATAGCATCGTTGATATCGTTGTCGGTCGGCCCTTTCTCGAACTCTCGAAACACAAAATTAAAGAAGATTTTCGGCAAAGTTAAATGGATACTTTCAATAATTGCATTACCCCGTTCACTTTTTCTTCTTCCTTTCGATAGAACGATACGATACGATACGAATCATGATGCCGCCGATGTGGAGTGTCCCTTGGGGAATTTGCGCTTCGTTCCCTAAACGAGCTTTTTTGCTTTGTTTTTTGAACATCATTTTGCCTTTGGGGTGATTTTTTGTTTTCCTTTCAGATTTTCCAAAAGAAAACGCCGAAGATGATGCCTTTATTTCGTGGAATCCAGGAATGAAATTTATCCTTGCGATTAAATTTATTCCTCTCAACAAAAAAAAAATAAAATGAAATAAAGAAAACGACACACAGAGGGTTGTATAAATTTTCACAGAGTTTAATTTCGAAAAGACAATTGAAATGTAACAAATGGATGGGGTAGGTATATATGAGGAGGAGATATCCTTTTGGAATGAGGATACTTTCCACAAGAAAAAACAAATAATGTTTACTTGTAATGACGAAAGAATACTTATATAGGCCCAACTGTTTAATACAGGTGGGTGCGAAAGTGGCGGGCCCCTTAGAAGAAAATGAAAAAAAAATTCAAATTTATATCCGAGAAAAGGAGTAAACGAAACGAGCCAAACGAACAAGGCAATGAACGCGAAATTAAATTCCCTTCCTTTTTGACTGTTTTTTTTTTTTTCTTTTGCTGTGAAGAAATGTTAGAGCCGTAAAAATTTATTTAGTTCTTCAAAGGTGCTGAGATAGCGCGAGGGAAATCGGAAAAGCTCTAAGGATTGGATCATCTTTGTGCTGCTATTATATTTAGAGGGGGAAAAGCGGGAGCAAATACCTTTGCCCTTTGAGAGTGAAAATTGCCGAATTCAAGCCGTAAATTGTCGGTTACTTCACACTTTCAACTGAGTGCTGCTTCCTCAACAGCAGCACCATCATAGTAGGTATATTGTAGGCTTAAATACAAATTAAATCGTTTTAATGCCAAAAAGGCAGCATCGTTATAGCGCAATGGCACAAATGGAATGCCTTTTGGTTTTAAGTTGTTTTTTTCCTCAGCAACGTTTTTTTTTTTTTTTTTTTTTCATTTTGGATTGCGGCAAACCAATAAATTTGCTACTTTTATCACTTCATTTTATGAATTTTTTAAATGTTGGGGAGAATTTGCCACAAACTTATGACATTTTGAGGTGTATTTTAGTAAATTGCATTTGCCTTGAGATATGATAAATGGAGATGTTTTATTAAGATACTCTTAAGTGATTTATGACAATGAGGTAATTTTTAAGCATAAAACGCTTGTCTTGCATAAATTTATTGCATTACAGAGTGGAAACGAGTGCTTTGCTGTTTTCCGGATGGTTTTTATATTTATAGTAAAAAAGGTTAAAAACGGTTTTGAAAACCAAATGACATTTGCTTGGAATAAATTACACAGCATGCATAATCTTAGGGTTTTGAAGGTTTTTTTTTAATGTACTAGGAACTGAAATAAATCAGCCAAGAAGACTTAGCACTATTTAATTGGACTTGTTGAATTATTGATTAAAAATAGCTTTTAACGGCCTTGTGTCTACAAAAAGCAATCTGTTTCTTAACAAAATTTCAGCGATTAGCTAGGGCACTTTTAAAACCGAATAAGTACTTGCATTTTTACAGAGCTTTTAAAAAGCTTTATAAAGCTTGAAATCGTGAAATTTGAAAAATAAATTGTATTACTTGTTTTATAAGTTAAATCTTTATTCTAAAAATTTAGCACCATGCTCAAATTAAAATTGACATTTTTAGCCCTCCTTCTCTGTAAACTATTTCGACAAAATCTAATATAAGTAAAAAGTATCTATAATTCAAATTTCACTTAATTGTTTAATCATTAAAAATTCTTTTCCTTCATGAATTGATGGTCTAGCCAAATCAAATTAATATTTTAAATAATTAATTGGTCGTGGAGAACCAGGGCCGAGATGACTCTTATCTATTTCTTTGCACGTCGCCGATACTAATATGGGAATTTTAGATGAAAAAATTCAATTTTGAACCCAATAATGTTAACTTTATCATTTAAGCCAAAATGAAGTAATTTAAAAGCCACAGACAAAATGTTTACATCTGAGTTTTGTTAATTTTATTTGACAGCTAAACACTTTTCGAATACGAATAAGTCGTTGATTTTTGTTGTTTTCTCTTTCTGTTTTGAGATCATCGAGTTTTGAGATTTCTAAACAAAAGCTTTTGAAAGCTTTTTAAATGAATTTAAATTAAGCGTGTTCAATACAGCTTTCACCTAAATTTGAACCTAGTTTTCTACAAATTTGGTTAATTTATCGCATTTTAAAATGCAATAATATGCGAGAAACCAGAGATATACGCGGTAGGATGATATATTCGAAATTTGTTATTAATATCTCTTTAAATAAGGATTTTTCTGTAAGCAAAAAAAAGAATGCATGGACACTTCCAACTTACTTGCAAAACTACACCCTCTTTTTTCTAAAATTTTTAGTGTTTCAGTGAAAAAAGAATTGTAAATTTTTTATTAAGTTTATTGACAAGAGTAGTTTTATGTTTAAAAAACAAATTAAGATTTAGTTAATTAATTAAATAATTAATTTATGTTAATTTTAAGCACTTTTTAGAGTTAATGATGCCGACTTGACCAGAAGTCCAAAAGAAGAATTGAGAAGTGAAACTGAAATTTAAAATGGCATCTACAAATGAAGGCAGCAATAACCTGTATTCTTAAATACTAGGAAATTGGGGTGCGTTCCCGTGTGGAGGGAACACAAGATAAGGTTTGGAGATGTTCGCGCACATTCCGAATGTTACCTCGATAACCTCAATATGCATGAAAAAAGTAATATTTATTCAGTCTTAGAATTGTAATAAAGTATATACTTAGGTACATAATTTGTGTTTCCTTATTTATATTATTGCAAGTGAATAAATTAATAAAAATAAATAAATATATTAGTATAGTAAAAGCTGATTTCTTACACATTTTTATTTAGGAAAATACTAATTCGAAATGATGGATAACCATTTCCTTATTCCACCTTTATGTCAAAAAGAACACCTCAAATATTATATATCTTTCAACAGCATATAAAAACCTGCTGCCAGAGTAAAAAAAAAAAGCACCCAAAGTGTAAATTATACACATGTATGTACGGACATCCTTATACAAAACCCGACCCTGAGAATCCTTTTTTTTTTTAACAAAGTTAAGGATATTTATGCATCCTAATAAGTGCCAAAAACCATTTCCTTTTCCCAAAAAGTCATGTTTCTACTTTTTTGCTCGAAACAATAATAAAATAGACAAAAAAAAATGTTGCCAAAGATAATCGGCTTTTCCTCGAAGACTATTGTGAATAACAGAGATTCAAGGATTCGTCCATAATCGTTGTAGTCATCATCATCATCATAATCGGCAGCAATGGCACCTGAACCATCATAGAGTATAAAAAGGATCTCAGCAATTGTTACTTTCCATTGTAATATTCGGCAAAACAAATTTAATATTTTTTGATGGTGCGGTATAACTTCTTTCCTGGGAAAGTCTACCTTTCTTTTGTGTGCGGCACTCATGACATTTTGTATTTATTGTGTGTAGCCAGTTAAATGAAACAGAGGACATCTGTGTGCGAAATTGAATTGTCTCTAAGCCATATCTTTATCTCATTTTCATCTCGCTCTCGCTCGTTTGCTCAAAAACCAGGTTAACTACCACTAACTGCATTAAAATTGAACAAGCAAAAAATATAAGCTTCCCTTTTCAACAACAAGGTAATTTTTTGGGTGTAATGAAAAGTGAGGGTGGCGGAGAGAACAAAGTTGAAAACGACGAAAAGCTGAAACCCTATGGACATTTCTCAGAGGATATAATTTTTGACCCATGAAATGAGTTTTTGTGTCTGCTTCGTCCTTCCACATTTTTTTTTTGAAAATTAAATTACTTATTTTGTGTGCCGCCGCATATCCCACTGCCACACCGGCCACCCGCCACCACCGGACCGTTTGTGCAAGCGGATTTGTACTTTTGTGTATTTTTATTAATTTGTTCATTTCATTCATATAGTGTACTGGTTTTTGGAGAATTTCAATTGCCACACTGAGTTGAAATTAATATAATATACGAATAAAAACTAGGGAGTGGTTTATAATCCGAACATAGGTGAACAAGCACATTCCCTTGGTCACTATTTTATCAGCCAACTTGGCTCATAGAAACATACAAAAAAAAAATATTTATATCCTTTGGACCGAAGCTATGTGCAAAAAGTTTTTGTGATCCTTTTTTGGGCTTCCCACCACGTAAATGCGATTATGAATGAGAAATGTGCGGCAGAGAACTTTATAATACAAAAACAAAATGGTCTAAAAAAAAAATTATAGCTATGCGAGTTTAAGAAAAAATTAACAAAATGCAAATTTTAATTAAGATAGTTGTGAACTATAAGCCGATGGAAACTTGGAATGAGAAATGACAAAAAATGTTTCATGATACTAATTTAGGATTTTCCTTCAATTTTTTTTTTAAGTTTTTATGGTCGTTGGAAGCCTTGAAGCTTAGAAAATAGGTTGGGGTTTGGAAAGTTTATTCTTTTTTATGGCCAAGTCGTGTAAAGGACATAAAATAAATTAGCCTTCTTTAAAATATCTGTTTTATTCACTACTTATACGCCAACTCCAGTCTTTCGAAAATCAGCTTAGTTAATTAATCCAGCTCGAAGGACCTGTTTTTGTTTTAAAATTAACGCTTAAGTATGAGTTGGAGGAATTACTTCTTTATGGTTAACAAAATCAATCGTTTACCAATATTTTAGTTTTGAAATTAATTTTAAGAATTTTATTGTTACAATACAAGTTGCTTTTTTTTCACCAAGAGAAGTGTGGTAACTATGTTTTCTCTATTTCGGTTACACAATATTTACTTCCTGTACTTCTCAATAAAAAAAAAAATCGACACGATTAACCTTTTACAAAGACGCCTTCCATGAAGTCAAATCACTTTACTACCAGTGTCAATTTCTTAACCAAAAACTAAACCCCTCTCAACACCAAAGCACATTGAAGTTTCTTTAATATATCATTTGCAGTCAGTCTTCTCTAAGCAGTAAGAAAACAAAAAAAAAGGAATCCAGGATTTGTCTAGGGTGTTAAATCCCACTGATCGCATTTATTCATGCTCCTTTCTTCACAGGAAACAACCTTTGAATAACGTTTTGTGTTGTTTTTTGTTGATGAAGGACCGGATACCACTTCCATCATCTATATACCTATGTATGTACACATATAAACCAACAACAACAACACAGTAATACTCAAGCATATATTTACGTTTCATCCTGCTGACTCTAGGAACTATATTCATTCATCTCGTTGTCATCTTGATGCTGATGCCTGCTTCGTCTATAAAACTTCACTCTCCCACAGGATACCGCTGATGCTGCTGTTGCTGCTACAATACGAGTGAGTTTATAGTATATAGCAAAACTGTATAAAGGAAAACATTTTGTTTGAGTTGAACTTGAAGTGATCTCTTCTCATTCATTCCTAAGAATACCAACACACAAAATAACGATAACTATAATATGAGTGTATATCTCTCTTCGGGGGTAAACTTTAAGGTGCACCGCTTTTGCCACAAAGGATAACATCGAAGAGTGTGCGATTGCAAAGGCGCATCAACATTTTATAGCTAAAATAAAAAGCTAAAGTCAGGGCCGCACTTAGAATACTATCAGGCCCCATTAAAAAAGGGCCACAAAACAAAATAAACTCATTATAATTAATCATGTAAGAAGAATTGAAATTTATGTTTATTTATGTTTATTTTCTGCACTTTTTCACTTCCATTATATTTTATGTTTTTAATAATTTATTTCTGTTTCTCGATTGAATTCATTTTCATTTATTTCTCACGATTCATTTCTTGAAATTCGTTATTGTGCATTTCAGTTAATTTTATTTTCATCATTCCTACATCATTTATTCATTCTGAATTAAGACTACGATTTTTAAATTTAGATCTGTTTATTTTGTTCATTTTCATTTGTATGAATTCATTTTGGTTGATTTCGTTCATTTATAAATTCATTTTTGTTCATAATGCTTTTTTCAGTTATTTAATTTGATTGAATTTTTATACATTTGTCATTGATATTTATTTAATTTCGTTAATTTTTTTCCAAAGATGAATTCATTTGTTTTCATCATTTATTAATAATTCATTAATTCCATATAATTTTTGTTATACTAAGTACAGCCCTGGAGAGTTGCTGACTCTTTGAAGCATCAGCATCACCCGACAGTGTTTGTTTTTCAAATTATTTGCTAAGGTTTCGACTCATGATAATGATGATGATAACGATGATAATGATGATGACGATGACGATGAAACCTAAGCTGTTTGAACGATATATATACACAGAGCTCTAAAGTGTGTAACCAGCACTGTGTTGGTATAAAATAGTTTCAAGCCCTTGCATGATGAAGACTACGATGACGACGACGCCACGCTACCAAAACAGCAAGGATGACACGATGACAACGACTCTACTCTAGGAATGGGACATTTAAAGCTTTTAAAGTCAATTCGATGTCAATAAACAAGAAAAGGGTTTTTAGTTCATATCATGAAAATATACATATGAAGTGAAGAACTTTCATTCCTCCAACCATTCATCCATATCTATCATCATTGGAAGCCAATCAATGAAATTCAAAGTTTTGCACCCCATCCCCCTAAAATAATAATATCACTTGGCTAAGTGAAAGCGGCAGAAGCAGCATTAAAAGTGTTTGTCTGTGTTATTGCAACAAGGATATAATACATGGAAATAACTTTGGGGTGCCTGAGTAAATAAAATCTTTTAAGATATAGAATAAGACACTTCTTCTTATACCATACATACATATACATAAGTGAGTGGCTTTTCTCTGAAATTGATACTGAAACAACTAATTAAGAGTTAGGCTCCCTTAATGCAGTCAAAAAGATGCTTTTACCAAACTTCCTGCCAGCAGGCTGCTGCAGATATTTTCGTTTATATTCGAAGTACGAGTTTCTAGACAGACATATTTATACAAAAAGATTTGTTAAGTCTGATTTTGTGATGACTCGTATGAATCCTTTGAGGGCGGATGTAATTTCTAGAGCTGTGATTGTGTATCCAATCATGAATCTGTCCGTCCGTCCAGTGTCCAACAGAGGTTAAATTTTCGAGGACAATGGATTCCAATTATATCACTTTCTTGACTATTTTTTTTTTTGTGCCTTGTATCCTTTTTAGTTATATCCTTTTGTTGGATAAAAATATCTTTTAAGTCAATTGTTCAAAATGAACTCGTTGTTAGTGACCATTATCCTTTTATATACAGAAAAAGAATGAGATGTCCTTTTATCAACCCATTTTACTAGCCCGCTTCCCCCCTCAAACCCCTTTTGTAATTCTCTCTTTCCCAAAAAAAAAAACTGATCGAAACCAAATGAATAGAAATTGATTTAGTTGAAACATAATGGAATTGTTCTTGAGTCCATATTATATATAGGACCACGATTTTCATCGCATCATCTCTTGGAATGTGTCCTTTTTTCGGGATGCTCCCTTGAGAGGCATATCCTTTATGGTGGAATAATTTAACCGTCCTTAAAAATAATGACATTTACCACAACAAGAAAAGCGATTGTTTGGGTAAACAAGACCTCTTTTTTGTTGTTTTTTTGTTTCAGGGTCCTTTCTTCTTTCTTCGTCCTTTTATTTGCCAATGAAAATTGTGTATTGTTATGGAATATTAATAATATTGCCATTTAAGTTTTTACTTCATCTCTTGTCCATAGGCTCGGTGTATTTAATATATATATATATATGTACATTTTTTTGTTTTCATTCAACGATGCCATTCGGTGTCAAGTAGGTCCTTAAGTGAGTTGTTAACAATTTCGTTTACATGCGGGCTATTTCAAAAGGCGACACGCAACAAGTAGTATATAACACCATTAAATAGGGTCATTTCCAGAGATAGTCCTTTTTGTGTGATGATGATGTGTCTCTTGGATTCATATTAATGTCTTAATTTGCATCCTTAAAGGTTGTTAAAGTCGTTGGGTTTTAATGGAGACAAGGTATAATGGTCGATTTAATAGCATAAGAACAATATAATACATAAATTGGTAAATGTTTATGAACGCAGTTAGTATCAATTTGCAAGCCATAACTGAATGTCTCGATGGATGTAGTAAAATTTTAATGCAGAAGTGTAGATAACATAAATGACTCTTACATAAAATAAAATGGCAGTTTTAAATGTGGTAAAGAAGGACACTGCACGGGATGATTGTGGATTTAAAAAAGAAAGTAAAGGATTTAAGGTCTGAAGGTAAGTTATTCCCTAAAGGGAAAATTGAATTTTTCTGAACTTTAGCAATGCAACTTTAAATAAAAAATTATTTATTTATCTCGAAAATGGTTCTTAAGATTTTTATAAGAATTTTTCAAAGTGGTTTTATAAAAAAATATTAAAAAACATTGATGGGTAGAATGGAACCTATCTTCTACGTATATTCAAACTAGTTGTTCGTTAATTCTCTAAAAACTCATAAAACTATTTGTTGTTAAGTAAAAAGTGCACATCAATAAAAAGTTTTCTAAATTTTCAAAAGATGGCGCTTTAAATAGAAAAAAATAAAATATATAGGTAATGATTGGGCTGATACATACACAATATGTATTTTTTATAAATCAAGAAAATCATTTATATCAAAAGTTTTAAATTTTTCTGATAGATGGCGTTGAACACCTAAATCTGAAACTATCTGATTGAGCTGTAAGCGGCACCAAAAATGTTGTTATGAAATAAGCAATACGCGTATATATTTGAAAAAAAGATTTTAAAAGTTTTTTTCAATAGATGGCGCTGATCACCAAAATAACAAAATTAGATTAAACTCAACAACTAATTATCCGATTATTCAGAAACTTAAACAATATGTTTATTAAAGGAATGAGGAAAAGCTTTAAAGTTTTCCCATAGATAGCGTTGGACTTCAAAATAAAAAAGCAAGAAATTTAAAGTAAAACTATCCAGTTGAAACTTGCGCAATATAAATAAATTAATTAATCATTAGCAAAAACATCAAACTATACCAAAAATTAAATTAAAAAAATATACAAATATTCATGTGAAATAAATAACCAAAACTAATACCAATATTTCAAACCTACAAATTTAATGAGGGCTTAAAAATGGTTTCAGAAAAAATTTGTAAGCCAACTTCCAAACTTCTGTAACAACAAAATATATTTTAGCAAGTTATGGATGCATGGATACATGTTTTTTTGCAGGCAAATATATTCCACGTGTGGAACTTGGCAACAAAAAATTCAATCTTACTATCTTAAATGTTATTATTTAAACTATCCAATCCAACATATACAATTTAATATTAATACAATATTACACGACATGTATATATGTATATAGAAAATGCCAACAAAACAAATTGAATTTTCTTATCAAAAAGACAACTTTATTCCAACCTCAAATTTTTCTTGCAAGCCCTCTCTAAATAAGGACTGAGGCCTCTTTGTAAACAAACTTAAGTAAGAAAAACTCTCCCCCGAATTTTAACAGGAATAAATCTTCACTAAAACAACTGTATTTATGCAATCGGACATAAAATGAATTGCAAATCGTAAAATCCCTATCCGGGCCAGAATAAGACAACAAAACCCACCAGAACCAGGAGCAAAAAACGACACACAAACAAAAAAAGTTTGTGTGTATGTAGGAAGGAACACATATCCTTTTTCTTTCACCCTTCAATTGTTTCTCCTATATACATATAGCCAATGCAGCAAACCCCATACTAGCCATCAGGACATCACTTGATATTGCCATAGTCAACCATCCAGTCAACCAGACTCTCGCTTCTTTTTCAAAGATCGACAGGACAAAAAATGAACTAAACAACCAAAGTCTCCACTGAACCGAAAGAAACGAAAGTGGCATTATGCTAAAGAAGACATTTTGCTTTACCAAGACGGACGACTGAAGGCAGCATCCAGCAGCAGCAAACAAAAAAAAAAAAGAGGATAACCAGCTTCAACATTGATCAATAGTCCTAGCAGCAGCGTTGTGGCGGGGAATTCAATGCACACACACCAAATCGACCAAGGACCGAACCGAAAAGGGCTCTCGATTCAAGTCGAGTCTCCTCCGATTGTGAACTTTCCCAGGGATAACACGTAGTCAAATCTGTCTATTTAGCCAATAAATCCTTGAGAGCTTATATAGTATGTGAGGATGTGGAAGGAAGAGTGCAAGTGGTGGATTTTTTTGTATTCTTCTATCGAAGAGCCTCCATATTTTTCCATGAGGAGATTTGACTTTGTTTTCGGAAGCCTGTTTGTTTTTGGACGTCGTCGTCCCGTGCGCCTTTTGTACCATATGTGCGGTTCGAAAATCTTGGCAGAAGGATCTTTCCTAAAAAGGAAGGATACGCTTGTGATTATTTGTAAAAGTGTTTCCTCCGAGAAAGAACTGCATAAATCATTGAACGCACCCAATTTCCATTCGAAATTTATGTGACGCTCACACCAAATATATCTACATAAACTTCGCATACCGCTATGTGTCAATTCAATTCTATTAAGCATACGTTATGTCAGCCATTTTAGATGCATAAATATTATGGGGAAAGTAGAAAGGGTGGCTGCGTTCAGTTAGATAGCCAAGAGCGTCGCGTGATGGCAGCTTTCAGCACTTTTAGTTGCATATACAGTTTCAGCATGCGTGTAAGATTGAATTGCCGATATCAGAAATATATGGTGGGACATATAAAGGGGTATAGGGGTTTTTTGTTGATTTTCCATTTGGGATTATATGACGATGAGAAACATTTTACGACAAAATAAACGTGGAGTGATATTTCTCTTGGCAAAAAAAAATGAAATCATCCTCAAAAGTTTTGGCCTCTGGCTGCATCTCAATTTGACATTTCTCATATACCCAGAAAATGACAACGATGACGATGATGGTTGCCTAAATTCAAAATTGAATGTCTCTGATGGTGGATGGATTCCATATCTTGAATATAAGAAATTCATTTGATCTTTTGCATTATGCAAATAATAAAATGGGAAAAAAGTAAAAAAAATGAATAAAAGTAGAAAAGAAAAAAAAAAAAACAGAGATTCTAAAGGAAACAGGATTGATTTACTCTCTATAAGGGTTTTTCACATTGGGTTTGGATACTATCGTATCTGTATGTATATTTCTACCGCTATATACAACCACATTTCATTGAATTGACGAATATTAAACGGATTCGTTGGATTGGAAAAATGTGTCCTTAAATAAGCCAAGAAAGGAACTGGAATAACGGCATGATGACGGTGATGATATACAATGTTCATGAGGATTGATGGTTGATGGAGTGTATTTAAGCAGGTTTGTATAGATTGGTTTTTGGGTAAAGTATTTAAGGTATAGGGATTATAAGAATAAAGGTTATTTTTATGTACAAGTTAAGTGGTGGAGTGGTTTTTGATTTATATTATAAGAAATAGGCTTTATATACATATGTAGGATATATCTATTTGAAACGTTTATTTCAAATGACTGAAATAGACTGATACCTTTATTTATTCCAAGGTAAATGTTTTTCTGACATATTTATTTGTGACTTTGATGGTTTCGAGAAGAATTATTAAATACAAGTTTTAATTTAAATACTTTCGTCCTAGGTTTGAGTAAAATTATCATTTTTGGGCAAAGCCTTCTTCAATTCATTTAAATTTTTTTGGACAAAAAATCAGAAAAGAACTTTAAAATGAGAAGATATAGTACCATAATGGAAACGGATCTCAACGAACACAGCTGAGAAACTGGAGCTAAAAATTGATTAGACGGAAAAATTTTGTAGTTGAACCCCATATGTCTGGCCCCAACTGCAGCCCCAGCTTAAGTTCACCTAACGACTAAAATTGCCCATCTGCAATCTGAATTACGATGTCAACAAATTTGATCTATGAAATGTCAATCATAAATGTCAGTGTCATTTTGATATTAAAACTTGCCAGCAATAAAGTGTGTTAATTAAAATCCAAATTGTGTTGTGTTTCTTTTTTCATTTTCGAAAATAACTTCTACTAAATTATGAAAAAATAACAATCAGGGTCTTCAGCCAAACAGAAATGTTATTTAAGACTAAGGCCCAGTTTTTCAATGCAAGATCATTCAAGTTTCTGAATTAAGCCCAAGCTAATTCCTGAAGGAAGTTTTTCAGTCAATTTAGATCGTGAGTTAACTCCCTTGGTGATTTAACTCTGGATAACCTGAATAGATATTTCTGACAGACGTGTATCAAACCACTATCGAAATAGAGAGAGCGACACTATATATAAAAGCTATACACTTTTCATAATGCCGCAAAGTGTCTCCCATTTAGTTTCTAAAGTAAGATCCAATTTCAATATTGTCAAACTTTGCACAAAATACAGCATTTGAGTTAACTCAGGTTCAAATAATTTGCAATTTTAGTTAACTAACTAAGCCTGAGTTCTCTGAGATACTGTAAAATTGACCCTACAAATTTCATATTATTAAATTTTATACTTATTGAATTAAATTTTATACCTAATTTTTTTCTTGGACCTTATTTTCAAGATCTTTTTTATATGTTAGAACATCAACTGGCAGACATGTCAAAACAATAAGCTAAAATTTGTCCAGCGAAACTTATAAAGTTGAACAAATATTTATATGAAATGCTTAGGACTCTATAGTACTGATGTGTACTTAATCAATATTTGGGTCACTTGATTAAGTTTTCTGATTTGCAATATTTATTATGTGATGAACCTATACCTATTTATAACAAAAAATCTCCAACCATGTTATATAAAGTCTACCATATTTTGACAATATCTGATTTTAGCACGTACAAAATATAAAATTTATTTCGCTGCCATCATAATAAGGACACACAGAGTGCACTTCATTCACATCCTCTAAGATTTATCCACTCCCATATAGTATCTCTGCCAAAAACAAACTCCTTCTCGTATAGTCCTCCACTTTACCTTGTATATGCCTAACTCCTTATTGAACAAATAAATTGGTAAAAAAAAAATTCCCTCAAAGAATCAAGCCACAACATAGAGAACAGAGGCATCGTATTCCTCTTAAGACAAAAAGACCATATATATATTTATATAGAAAAAAGAAAAAAAAGGTATATATGTACATATAGGTAAAGAAAATTCTCCCAAACCCCAAGTTTCGTACAATCTTTCCGTTGAAACTATTCCAATATAAAAAGATGAGATATTTACTTTAACGCTTGAATGCACCTTTTTCTTCGTCTAAATGAATTTGCAAGGACTCTGTTCGGCAAAAGGGGGAGATCAAAATAAAAAACAAAAAAAAAAATTAAAATAGAAAAATAGAAAATCCCCCTTAAAGGATATCGCCAAAGAACACAACTCCTAGACGAAAGAACACACATAATCCCATCGCCGCCGCCGCCGACGACGACGATGATGAAGAATATTGTCTTGAGCGAGTGAGAACTAAGTAAGAACCGTGTCCAGGCACAGATAGGGAGCGGCCTTATAGCACAACAAGCTTTCGATGATGCATCGTCGTCGGGTCGGCTGGCTGGCTGGCTGGTTCAGAGGTTCTGACTTTTATCGTGTTTTCCCGTCAGTTGTATCCGTTTTTTGGTCCTTTTAAGCGCACCTCTACTTTCATGTCCGTATTTGCTGTGCAACTGTGCGGGGAAATTGATTCCTTTGGGACTAAAAGACAAAAAATAGGAAACCTCATCCCACTCAGAAAAAAAAAAAAAAAACAAAGAACAAGATTGAGAATGCGGGAAATCTGTGCATCGGCACTGTTGGTATAGGCTGGTGGTGCACTTCTTTAAGGAGAAACGCCAACACCACCAGTAGACATGAGAAAACCACATACAAAAACTATTGGAAGAAGGATTTTAGAATTTGTGTCCAGTACACATCGACTTAGGCGCGCCCGGGTTTGTTGCAGTTGTGATTTTTAAGTAGATGCCATATATCAGGATATATGTCATTGTGTGGTCTAATGCCCGTTCGGGCTTTGGTCAATGTCCAATTTCGACGAAGCAGACTTCTTTGGGTGGTGTAAGTGTGTGCAGGGAGGTGGAGAAGAAGATAATTTTGTACGTGCGGTTTACCTACTACCGGAAGGTCGAAATGATTACAATCGCTGTGAAATGATTTCCTTCCTTTTGGCGGACGAATAAGGGCTTCCTCCTACATAAACTTTCTGTAGGTTGGTTGCATTCTTAGTGTGCACTGTTCTGTGCCTTAAGAAAAGAAATATAATGATGAAGCAACTCTGCAGTTTTCTTTTCAAAATTTTCTTGTCGCTTCTTCCATTCTCTTCGTTCATTTACCTCGACAAACGTCGTTATTTATATGCTTTCGGTCAGGTCTTATACAAGTTGTAAACGGTTTTATACAGGAAGACTTCATTACTTGTGTTATTGTTCAAAATCGAGACTGAAGTGGAAATCACTAAAAAGATTGCCATATGATTGAAAAAAAAAGTGAGAAATTCATACCAATTTGGAGTGATATCGTCTAAAGTTACCAGTGGTGTTATATGGCAATGAGCATGGCAGAAGCTATTTGGGATTTTATAAGTTAGGGTATTGTATCGGCCAAACTGTCTTGATATCTGACTGAGGTCATTTAGACCCATTTCTTCAGTCCCGCGGGTCAAACAAGAGTTAATTAAATAATGTTGCTGTAAAACTCAGAATGGAAAACAGCTGTATATTGGGTGACCTTGTTTACCAAATGCATGGTTAATTTTATGAGTTAACTCCCATTTAACGAGTTAACTCAAGTTTAATCCCTAAATTCTGTTGATTTCGCACCCAAACGAAAATTTAAAAAATCACGGTTTTTTGGGGATGAATGGTTTTATAAATTTCCAGCAAACGGTGGATACTCAGGACTAAATGTGTGGGTAACATTGCAATCGATTAATGACACTAAAACAAGTTCAAATGAGCATTTCTAAAAACATAACACATCTATATCTCAGTTTAGAAAGCTGCAGCCAAGGTCAAGCCCCCTTCACGCTACCATAACGGTATCCAGTGCTATACTTTGAAAATCGAAAAGTGCAAAATTATTTCAAAAACACTTCAGTCAAATAACATCGTTTTCAACTTTTGCCAAACTCATTGTCGCCGCCGCCATCGTCGTCCGCCGCCACGTACGTTACGGAACTTGAGGCTTAAATACATTTAGGTATTTTGCGTCCTCATACATAAAACAAAAATTTCCCTCACAACCATGTCAACTCACATCATTTGGCTCACACGGTCCCGCTTATGAAGTGTAATGATTGAATTTTCATTCGCAAAATAGCCCGGCTACATTTCCATATTTAAGCTGCCATCCCCAAACCATCAAGAGCCCCTATGCTATACGTTTTACCCATGACGGTAATCATCGTCAAATCGACTTGTGAAGGCTTTTGACAGGACATCGCGTTGCGTCGCTTTGTGTCGTTGTCCCCTGTGCCGTCAAGCTCTGGTGGTGATTATCCCTGAGTATTATAGCCACGATCAAAGGAGACGATTTTGCCTTGTCCCCTGAAACAACAATTCTCTCTTCTTTCGTCGCCCATCGTCGTCGTCGTCATTGTCCAATGCCGATGAGGGAATTCCTAGTCATCGGAACGACAAACTAAAATCCCGCATCCCAATATCGCGTCCGCTTCGTTCCAACCACCGCACCGTGTGTGCCGCCCACTCAACACACCATCAACCAAGCGGTGAAATAAGCTATAAATTCCAGCAGCCAGCAGTGGGTGGCATGGCAGCAGAATGTCCTTATTTTAACTGAACGACACGACGACAACGACAACCGACACAACGATGAATTGCTGCGATGATTTTCCATTTTGAGTGACGATGCAATGGCGATAAAATAAATTTGCATATGAATTGAGAATTAAGGACACTTTACACACCATCGACCGTATATATACATACATAGAAAGAGAAACACACAGATAGAAACAGCCGATGGGCAAAAATTGTGAATTTATAAACACACGACGACCCAGGACCCATAACCCAAAACCCTTAACCAACCACCCGGTCGGCCAGCGGGGATGTCAAGTCGAAGCTTAGTTACAAAAAAAGGGTTTCCCCGAGAAGCTATAACAAAAAAAATAAGGACATGCACATATACACATATATAGCTTAGCTACAACTATACTCGTTCGTTATTCATTTAACTTTTAAACTCTGCATAATTTGCAAGGATTAAATTATAGTCATGGTTTTGTTCGAGAGGGTGGTGTCAGGCGACATTGTTTTGAATATATTCCATATACTCCCCGGTTTGTTTTTTTTATTTTTTATGAATGTCTCGTTCGTATACTCCTTGAGGCTATGAGATTGGATTTTGTTGTCTTAGTTGATTACATTCAGTGGGCACCCTGACATAAATCAATAAGGAGACGAGCCACACGATCAAATGAAACAAGAAAAAAGGATAACAAAATAATTTAACATTTGTTCGGAATGTCCTTGTGGTATGGGAGCTTCTGAAAATGTAAATTTATCACCTCATCACGCAGTAACGTGAATTGGGAACGCCTTCTAAGGTCAGGTGCATTTATATGGTGCATCCAGCAAATGCAGCAGCGGATTGTTATGCATTGCAATACAAAAAGTCCTTGTTGTTTTTTTTTTTTTGTTAGTTTTACCACACGTAAAAAGTTGCCAGTTCTGGACAATTTATGATGCTTCGTAGAGGTAGGCTTTTTTGGCATGACATAATTAAAGGCCATTAATCACGTTCTTGCGAGCCAAGTTCTCTGACCCTATGGTTGGGAGTTAGGGTGTCTTGTAGTACCAACCCAGAGCTTCACCTCAAATGTCGTCGTCGTCGTCGTTTTGTACGACAAAGATACATACAAAAAAATGCTTGATGGTGGCAATAACACATGTGTATACGGATGGGCCAACAAAAACAACAAAACGAAAAACATTTAAACGGGATCAAAAAACTTCGAAAACTTTTTCGCAATTAAGTTAAAAATGAACACCAGTGGCAAAACGGAAGTTTTTTTCGATTTTTTTTTTTATTTTTTTCATTTTCAACTCTCAGGGAGCCACAATGATATCTCAGTCAGTTATAAAAAAAAAATCCGAACACAGAAAAAATGTGTATACTTACGTAGAGTATATTCGGGTATTTTTTATATATCCCCATTCCCCAGTTGGGATATTGCATAACTCATGAAGTGGACACTTTTAAACGCTTTCGATATACAAATACAAAATGGATACGCGTTGTCCTCGCGTTTATAACAAAAACGAAAAAAAAAAAACACAACGTGTATTCCCCGGGATATTTGAGGATATCCAAACCATTTACACTATATGGACATCCGACGATGATGATGATGGTGTGATATAAATTGAAGCCATGTCAAAATATAACGACGGTTTAGTTAAACATTTATATTCCTCGTTTGGACACAGTAATGGTATTTACTTTTTTTTGGTTCTAGTTGGTTTCGATATTGAAATGGATGCAAATTCAGCAATGTTGGACTTTGCTCCTGCAATTTGTTGTCAATAACGTGAAGATACTTTGGTGGTTGTTTAAAGTGACGCTAAAGTCTACTCAAAAATGGTGCATATAAAACCAGCATCCAGATAACTTGAACAAAATATTCATGCCAATACAATTTAATAAAAAAATATATCAGATGTACCCTATATTCATTGAGATTAAATATAGCTTAAAATTTAACACGTGAGAATAAAACAAAAAAATGGATTTAAAAAAAAAACTATGGCGCAAAATTTTAAACGATTTAGCACGATGTTATAGCCATTTTATCGCACTTAAAATGCTTTAACATCGAACTTAATCGTTTAAAATTTTTGCGATTATATGTTTATTATACATAGGGCTTGTCGTTGTAAGGCGTCCTGTTAGCCACTTACTCAAAGGACATGTAAGGAGTATTTTTTTTCTTGAAATCGATCGATTTGTGGCCTAATGGTTGCCATTTTCGAAATTGTATCTAAATAAAAATAGTTTAAGTTAATTCAAATTAATTTATTTTTGTAGAAAATAAATAAATTTAAAAAAAAATCAACTGGTTCACTGTGGCGTATGAGTGATAAGTAAAATTAAAAACAAAATTAAACAATTCAAATCACTATTACTAAATACCAGTACGTATACTTTTTTAAAATCTTTTTAAGTTTTATAAATAATTATTTCATACCAGCTGACTCGCACCGGCTTCGCACGGGTAAACAAAAAATCTAAGTTGTGTACAAAATTAACAAAAAGAAATATCAATAAATATAACATTATTTTATGTGTTAATCAAAATAACTGAAAAATTTTAGTTTGTCCTAATTTTTTTATAATTATATATTATAATTATAATCCAAAACGATTATTACGTCATGTTTCAGATAAAAAAATTTATTAATCAAATATTTAAATACAGAAATATATAAAAATGCATGGGTTTCGAACAAATTTATTCGTTAAAGGCCAAATTATTTTAAATTAAATTTCTTTTTAAGAAAATAGTGGATGATTTTCAAAAAAACACGTCATACTTTAATTTGAAGTGAACTTAAATACAAATTTTATAATTCTAAGGACATTTAATATGAATAACATTCAAATACCAAAAAGTAGGCGTGGTAGTGCATGGAAAAAATTACAAATTCTGAAAATATCAATTTCCAAGATTTAAGATTCAACGAAAGTAATGTCCTATTTGTGTGCATATATTTATGTTTATTTTATATTTGAAACCTGTGACAACATACGCATTGTTATTGCTTGTTTTGAGTAAATGTTATGAACGCCAACTACTACCCACTTCAAACAATTTCTAATAGTATCAAAATGTTTAAAGATAAAAAAGAAATTCTCAAACCTTAATAGTAACTTGACATCTCACCTACAATTACAAAAAAAAATGAAACAACAAACAAACACAAAAATAACCACATTGGCCATGGACCAAATTTTACATAAAAGAAAATCCACTCAAGAAATAACTGCATTCCACTTGGGTTTCTTCAATTTAATACTTTTTCTTGACTTTTTGAAAGGTTTTTGAATTTTTTTTTTTTGTCTTCTTCTTTCTTTTCACTTAATGCTCATTAAGAACAAAATTTAACTTATACATAGGTATGTATACAGAAAGACAGACAGACATTGAAAGTCATCTCCATCTCCTAGCCCATTATAGGATATATGCATGGCAAGGTTACGAAAAAAATGTTGCCTCTACTATAAGGATAAAGAAAAATACCCTCGTCTAGTCCTAATTGAGGAAGATACTATTAGTATATACAGAGAAATTCTATGCGGGTGTTCACATGAGTGTCTTTGGATTCCACACTGCCTAGCTTTATACCCACCTATATAGTCCTGTTTCTTCATCACTTCTGTATTGAATAGAGGTTTTTTTTTTTTAAAGAAGAAAAAAAATGATCAAAGGCAGCCAGGATGGCGAATATTACATAGAGTTATAGTAAGTGGGAACGGAAGAGTTTTCATAAAACTAAATGATGAAAAAAAAAAAACATCTCGTGGGGTAAAGTAAAAAGTATATATTCAGAAAGTGAGGAAAAATCTTCTTTTTTTCAGCAGTATCAACCAACAACATGTCCTGTCTATTGCTCGATCCTTCGAAACTTGAAAGGGACACTCTCAAGTTTAAAAGGACGTCAGAAAAGTATTCATTAAAATGGCATCGAAGTCTAATTGCCACTCACATATTAAGGACAGCATGAATTGCTGAAACCAGGAATAGGGAGAAAAGAAGGCAAATAAAAGTGACAGGAAAATAATTTCAATAAAAAGGAATCGTAGTGGCAAGTGATTCTAATATACTTTTATTTGCAATTTAAGAAAGGTATTTTAAAAGTAAAATATATTTATTCGTTTAGAAAAAAATAAAGATTGAAAAACCCGAATGAGGTTCAACATGAATTTCTGCTAGAAATTAAATTGTATTTTAATTCAAAAATTATAGTTAAAATTGTATAGGTACCCTTTTTTGTTTGAAGAAAAAATTTCCCAGATCATAGTACTTTAAAGTTTTTATTTATTTCCACTGTTACTAGTTGATCCGACAGACCAATCTGTTCTAATTTTAATAATTTGTATCATTTTTTGAATTACTGAAGCTTATTTTGTGTTGTCGAAATCAAAATTTTGCGTTAACAGATCACAAAAGACAGGCCACAAAAATGGTAGGTACATAAAAAAAAAAGTACGCAAATCATTCATCATCACGAATTCATACAAAAAGCACTTAAGAAGTCATTGTGGCAGACGGTGGATGTCCAAAAAAATTTTCACGTCATATTTTAAATTAAAGAGAACTTTATTATAGAATTTCAGCTTTTTAGGGATGTTGACACTAAACCAACAAATGTTGTGAATATGAATGTCACTTGGATGAATAAATAAATAAATATGGATTTTTTTTAAATCCAGAGCCACCTATCGGATAAGTAAGTTTGAATTTTTCTTTACGTACAAACCTTTTGAAAATATATTACAAATCTTAAAAAAAAAATAATTACCCAAATCGTTTAGAAATTGCGTTCTAAGCTTACGAACACACCCAAATGGAATGCATTCATGTCAAAATTCGATGTAAAAAAAACGGAAACAGAAAGAGAAAACAACAAAAACAAGGAACTATAGACCACGTCAAATTCAAATTGAGCTGTTAAATTTTTATAAAAACACTTTTTTGGAATTTTTGCTTTTATGAAATCGTAGTGTTAAACCGATTGTGCCAACAGCTTTATTCATCACTTTTGTAGTCACAGTCAAATTATGAATTTTGTTTACAATGATCTCTTGACTTATTATTTAATACTTGATTTTAGATAATCTTAGACATAATGTCTCAACACTTATGATTACAAATTATTATTTTGATAAGAGCAAATAAACAACATTACAACATTAAATAAATTTGAAAAATGTTATCATTTAAAAATTAACTTCTGCCTCCAGAGTAGTATTAGCCATAGTATTCACTAAGGACCCAGATTTAATGTACAAATGGACTTTAGCCATGTAAACACCACTTACAGCAACCATCGGAATACTCTTTCTATCGATTCTCATCTTTCTGATATAATATTCACCCTTAAGAGAAACAAACACAAACATCAATTTAATTCCATAATTAATATCCATATACATACCTGATGAATTGGACAAATAATTGGTAAGTTACTAAATTTTTTTAAGTTCGCTGACCATAACCTGGCTACAGTTTGACTCATAAATCCTTCCATAAGTCTGCAAACGTTAAAGTCATAAGCAAAGAATTCTTTGTATTCGGTTTCCTTTTTATTTCTCATATAAAAAAGCAATCCAACGTGAAGATCCTTTGTTATATTGGTCAGTAAATATGCCTTCAGATCAAACGACCGACCATTCGATCCAGGTGTGATACCAACATCACAATATTCCAAAAATTCCGGATTGGGATTTGTTGAAATTGAAAGAAATTTAAAATTCACTGGTTTCTATATATTTTGCATAACAAATGGGCAATATAATCGTTAAATCTGTTATAGGACTAAACTAATTTATAGAATTTATCAATAAGTTGAAAATCATGAAATGAACTTACTGATTTTCTGCATTCAATTGAACCCACCAATACAATTAGAATGAACAAGAGCATCCGCAGTATTATTATCATTATTCTGCTATTTGATGTGGCTTCAATTTTCAATCGAATCTAATGAGAAGCAATTAAATACTATTGGAATAGTTAGATTTGCAACAGACCAATGGACAAAGATACATATATGTACTTCACCATATGCTTATGACTTTCAATGACTCATTTTATGGTAATAATGTTATGAGATCTTTGATAGCGTTGAATAATGCTTGGAGTACTTGCTCATGTTTGGTTATGACGTGCACTATATTATTGAGGTAATTATAAAAATTATTTAAGAACCTATGGAGATTCTATTGCTGATAAGTAATCGTTTTAAATTATTAAAAATTTTATTCAATTTGTTTATTTTGAATTTTTAAAAGTTAATTAGATTTCTCATTTTTCTTTTTCTGATGAAAACGATGGTTAGGAAAAAAAGGGAATCTAAGTTTCTAAGTACACAAAACAAAAATAAATGATTGTTTTTTTTATTTATCTCTTCATACGAAAATTGTTATTTAAAAATAAATTTAAAACGCACTTTATAGAATTATTCATTCTTAAATATTATTATAGTGATTTATAGTGAAATACATAAATTGTGTATTTCAATGTTAGAACGTGATGATCAAACAATAACAAAATAATGTGCTTCTATTACCAATGTTGTTTTTTAATCAACCCGGAAACAAGCAATTAATGATTTTAAGATTCATCACGTTATCTTAAAACATCAATATAATCAAAAACAAGATCAAATCAAACAAAAGAAACGTTCCAAATTTCGGCACCAGAGTATGGGTAATAACAGAATTTTACAATAGATAGAATTTCAAATAAAAATGAAACGAAAAACTAAGCCCAAGATTTATGCCAATTATATTCTAAAATAAAGGCTTCCAAAATTTGATATACATATCTACATATATATGTATATCTATATCTACATGCTTACGCAGAATTTTGAAGATCCGCTTAAAGTCAAGCTTTGAATCTAAAATAGTTTCCCAACCGGGATATCACAGCCATCATGGATAAGTAAGTATTTTTTTTTTTTGTCGGTTTCTAACATTTCTTTGATATCATTTCTTCGTTCTTCGTCATCGTCTGCTTGGAGCCACAAATTCAGCCGCCATATTGATAAATTATTCAAATCTTCGACCGATTTTGGCTATTTCGATCCGTAAAATACGGATTTATTTTGCCTGGCCACCCTAATTGGGATTCGTAGCGTCGCCACATTTATGAATCAATTAATCCCTAATCATAGCCACACGCAAATAAATAATCTCAACGGGTCAATTAATCATGGTGTGTTGTATTCCGTAAATTGTGTGTGTGTGTTTATATTATGTACAGGGTGGATGGTCGATGGTTAATTGATTTTGGCCGTTCAGAAGAGTTATTGCATTGGAATCGCGTGAGTCGTTCCGTTTGACTGCTTAATCACCCTGTGGCATGGGAGCATATTTATTATTGGGGGCGTTATTGTCATGCATTGTAAATCTAGTTATTAGTTATGAATTGACAAGTAGTTGATAAAAAAGATCGAAGTCATAACTGTTCATAGAAGAAGCCCTACCTCTTTTATTTTTTTTTTGCTGCATATATCTATAATATGTTTATGTATGAACCTTCAGCTTATCAGCAGCAGAGCTTATAATGTCAATGGACTTTGCAAAACTAATAAATGCCATTATCGTATGCGCCGAAAGAATTACGATTTTTGACACACCACGTTTGACATTTAATTTTGTACATCCTCTTTTGTCTGTTCTGTCAATGATGATTCGGGCAGCGACATGCATGGTTATTGCCTGATGGTGCCTCTTTTGATTGCGGTGATGATGATGGCACTGCCACTGGCGGCACCTCTTCGCCTTCTGTCCATTTTCTATCGTTTGAACAGATATCGCATCGGGTAATTATCATTCGAATGGCAGCATGGTGCTAAACACATTTTTTCGATTGTTCTTTTGGCACTAGACATAGCACCAGTTGGGAATACCCAAACTCAGAGCAGAGAAAAATATGTTGGCACAACGAAGATTAGTCGTTGAGATTGGCATGGTCATAGAATTTCAATCCTGATTTGGGGAATTTTTGTGTTAATTTTTTTTTTGTATTTTTAATCTAAGGTTCGTCATCGCCGTTGTGGCCGTCATTTGCTTTTTATTGCAAGAGAGCGTATATGAATTTTGAGAACAGACCATAAGGATAGCGAAAGGAGTGATTGAAGTGAACAGGGCAGTTTAAATGTCAATAATTCTATCAAAATTGACATTTTATTTTTTTGGGACATTGGTTTCCGAATTTGACAGATAACAATATTTGAAGGATGCAAGATATGGCCAACTCTTAAATAAATAAAAAAACAAAAGATGTGTAGCCTTGACTTTTGGTAGACACGTTGTGATGACAAACAACGTCCAATGGCTTTTTGAACAGAAACAAGTTTGATTTGGCATTTACTTTTTGGTGGCGTTATTTCTAATAACTGATTTAGAAAAAAGAATATTTCACATTTGATATAAGGTTAAAAAGAAAAGGCTTGTTCTGACAGACTGGTACAGTTTACTTAAAGGGTAATTGATATAGTTTAAAAAATGTGTATCCCAAATTCCAAAGAGCTTTGTTTTTCAATTTTGTTATTGTAGCCTTGTAAGTTAGACATATTTTTGTTATTATAACCATCTAAACAAAAACCTTGACTGTCTTTTTCTATAAATCGCGAGTTATATCTCAATTTTCAGATCATAACCAACTCTCTAAATGATATCCAGAAATCAGGTTCTTATAGTGACACCAAAATGTTTCCTAAATGTCTCAGTCTAAAGGCATAAAAGACATATATTTTGTCATAATATTCTTCTCCACGCGACAATCGATCATGATCGAACTGACACAAATTCTAGGTTATAAAAGATCTAAACCATATAACTTAGCTACCTACTTTATAGTGTCTATCCTCTCACAATTTTTTTTTTTTAATTTTTAACATTTGGTTTCGCATTAAATTGCAAATGCAGACATGATGATTATCGCTAAATCATGATCAAAATTTTCAATCAACTCATCCACAACTCACTAATTTGCCATTCCGAGTGAGTGGAGGTCACTTTTTTTAGGTCTATAATATCTCTATCTGCGTTGCTCGGATCGAGGTCTTGTGGTTTTCACCCTAAAACGCGGTAATTTAACAACCCTGAACACGTACTTAAAAGCAAAAAATTAAATAAAACAACACAAATCTATACCTACCGCGTTTTAAAACAACATCTAGATCAGTGTTCTATGTATGTCGATGTTTGCTTTAAAATTAAAGGGCTTTAAGCGTGTTTTTATTATTGCTCGTGCTGAATTTCCCAAAATGCGGAACTAATCTGATATGTAAGAATATTTATAACACAAAACGCCACTTACATAATTCAACAGATTCAGTCCATTTCATCCGATAATAATCCATCAACAACGGGCTAAAACAATTGGGTGTCGTCGCATTTGCATGCGACCATGTGCACAATCGATCTTAATTCTTAAATGCGAGTGCAAGCTATTTATTTTTATTGTCGTCGTTGTCGTTTTATGATGTGTTTTATTTGAAATGAATATTCAGCGTGCAAAGTGTCACATGCACATTGATATTTTGAAGGTAATTCTTGTGCGAATTTAATGATGTGCGCTCTGAACTGATTAAAGAAACATAATACCCAATTTGTAGGACTTGATTTGGTGATTGACAGAAACGTGTTGAAGAGTCAATTAACATTAAAACAAGGCCATCATGATCAGACGTTTTTACTACAGCTTAACTACAGGGTTTGCAAATCAATTATTTAGATGGTTGCATGTGAGTCTGACTGTTTTCTTTTTTTAAATCAGTTTTGAGATGTCTGCATTCGATTGTCATTGTGACATTTGGGTGACAGTACTAAATTGCATTGGCACAGGGAAATCCTGTAATAAAAATAACCACGACGGGTTTATTTTTCGTTATCGAAGTGTCAATTTTAATTTGGCACTTAATATATTCAACGATGAAAACAAAATTAAACCAAGTTCGATCGATACTTGCTTTATAATATTCACTGTATTCCTCATCTTGACTGATGGTTGTTTTAAATTTTAAATTTCCCTTTTGACAGATTGGTTTTGAAACCATATACATATATCACTGATTTTTTGCATTAGGCGTGTTCAGATATCGGCAATCTGAACACGCCTGAATTATGAATATGTTTTTAGATCTTTCCTAAACATTTTTACTGGCAGTTCGATCTGAAAATGGCTCTCTGCAGAAATGTTAACCTGTTGTAGCTTAACCTTAATGATTTGTCAAAAACATACAATTATCTGATTAGTCTTTAAAACACTTCAATTAAAGCATGGTACACCTACACATATCAGATCATCACTGACAGTTTTGAGAATGTGTTTTGTAATGTGAATGATGAGTTGGCACGCAAATGTGCTCACAAATGTTTAGTAAACATGAATAACGCTAGCACAACTGTCAGTCATGAATGATAAATGTGAACCATGCTATGAGTTCAAGGTCTGATATCAATTGTTGTTTGCTAAATTTGTGTACTGCGACGTTATAATATATACAGTGCTCAAACAATCCTCAAAAATTGCATTTATTTTTAAGTAATTTTTTAAGTTAATTAAAATGCTATTCTTCGCATCAGGATTTTCAATGACATTGTTAGAATTTGAAGATTATTCAAAATCAAAAAACAAATATCTAAGTGACAAACAAATAAATAAATCTTATTCAACTGAATTACCACCAACGATTTATCTTGATGAATATTTCGTTCTCAACCTATATTTTGAATATGCTACACTATATATATGTAGGTACCTACAATTTACTATGAAAGATCTACGATAAAAATTAGTCTCTTGATATCACAGAAAGAACAACAATGACATTGAAATACAAACAATACAAAATTAAAAATATTTTTCGGTATTTTGTCAAATGTTAATGACCTCTTTTCCTATCGAAAATCTTACCAGTAAATTGAGAACAGTAATTGACATAAAAAAATGATTAAGTATTCCAAACGTTGCTTTATATCTTAACTCAATTCTAAATAGTCAATGACTATAAAAACAGATCATCTCGAATCATAAATTCAAGAAAAAGTAACAAACAAAATTTTGTTTCAAGTACCTATGTATCTACTATTTGTTTTAAAAACAAAAACAAGAACAAAATTTAATGATACATTTTAATTTGAGATTAGGTACTGAGTTATTCTAAGAAAAAAAATAACACATTCCTAAAATTTTTAGGTTTGATCTTAAAACGTAATAAAGATATAAACAAACACTTAATTCAGTTTTAAGTGCTAATTTAGTTGTTCTTTTGTTTTGCTAAATTATGAATATCTATAATTGCTTCATATAAATAAAAATATCTAAACAATTTACAATCATATTTCACTTGCATTCTCCATAACATCCCTGGCTAGATTATGGCGCCTGAAAAACTCTTGGCTAATTTATTTTGTCACGCACTAAAGTGTGCACCTGCTGTGTGTAGATCTCATTTAAATGCAAATCAATATTGTTTATTTGCTTATTAGTTTTATCTCGTAATCGATCAGTGTTCAATAAAAATTTATAAATTTGACATAAAGTCTTTAACTCAAACGAACGAGCTTAGAAATTTAATTCAAACATATAGTTTTTAGTCAAAGAAAAGAATACGATCGATTGTTGAATTCCACTTCCCTTTTGACTTAATTTGATTTAGATATATTGAAAGCAAGATAGTATATAGGTTTGTCTGCGCATATTTGTTCAGCTTAGACATTCTTTAAGTATGTAGCTTTTCAATTGTTATGATCCGGAAGAACTCTTCGAAATAAATGAACGCTTCTGGCAACAAAGCCATAAGCAATTCCACTTCTTTTAAGAACAAGAACCGGAAAAGTCATAAAATATTATAGCAAAACTATAGAAGCTAGTATCATAAACGAAAAACAGCCTCCCAATAAGATGGAAAAGTAACTTATAAAATGAAATTCCATTGATTATCCAGAAACATTACTCAAACACTATATAAGACTCACAGTAGTTATCCTACTTGATAGAAGAGAAAATGCTTCTGATGCATTTAATTTTAGCATCGAAACGGCAAACGTTCACACTCGTCGATTCTTTAGTCAAATCCAAAAGGATTGTCTCTAGAAGATCAATTGAAAAGGCTATTACAGAATTTGACAACCAGTTCAATTGCGGTCATTTTGAAGTCGGAATCTGTTCAACTGGCATAATATGAATGAAACGCTTTAAAAAAACAGAAGCACAAACAGGTCTAAACGGTATTAATTTGAAACAGTTCAAACACAAATTACAATCGTTTGATCTTTTTTTTACATTTGCTATATAAATGAAAAAAAGTTCATTGCACTTCTCATTCTTTCTAACTAATGTTTTCAAGAAATAATTCAAAGCTAGATCTTTGGTATAGTGTTTCTCTATTTCAACAATAAAAAACTGTTTTCTTTGAAATTAAGTCTGTCGCAATCGTCAGATCTTTTGACAGATTACTTTGCGTGATCTTCAATTGAATGGATCTTTCTAAACCTATACGTTTTATGTGACTCAGAATTGCGCACACAAGATCGTGCTCAATATTTCAAGTCCGGTTTGTGTGCTGCGAATCCATAATTATTACAAACATACCTATTATTCTTCAGAGAAAAAAAATCCTTAAGTGTTTTTCTCCATTAAGGTCTTTTTGTTTTAAGTTGATTTCATCAAAATAAAAAAAAGTAAATTAAGTTTCATTCTATATATCTCCATCAAACGACACGCTGTCTGACAGTTTCGAGACACAATCCTGACGATGAGTATTTTGGCGCTGCAAAGTCTATCGTAAACATAAAAACAAGAAGAGAATTTTCACCCATCGTCATGCGGGGCATTTAATTGTCTTGAAAAGTTTAAACTGATACTATATGCACCACCACCTGGCGATGGCATATTATGCACGATTTCATATGAGTTGAGTATGAATGGGAGAAAAAGATTGATAGGCCGTTTCTTTCCTCTGCCGAATGAATGACATTTTTATTAAAAGACAAATAGCTATGATTCCAGGAAGGTATTGTCATTCAGGTGCACATAACAGAGAGCACCCATATTCTTTTTGCATTCCAATGGGTTAAGGTGATACATAAACGGAAAATGCAATAGGGGCTTAAAACTGAGTGATTAATGAGTATTAATCAAATCAAGAAGTCATTAAGTAGAACAAAAGTTTAAAGCCGATAGATTTATGAATGTCATTATTGATACTTCTGACTATTGACAGTTAATTGAGCGAAATGCTTAAATTGTTGTTATTGATTGTTAATAAGTGATGAGATATCACTTTTTTTATTTTTGAATGAGAGTTGTTCATTCTTTTGCAATTTATTTATAAACTGTAAAACAAATTTATCTTATCCTATTGTCTTTGGAATAAGAGATAGAACACTTTTTTTAACTGTAGGAACGTCAATGACAGTTCCTTCACCTTTCCAAAAGTCATTCAATATTATCTTGTTGACAACTGATCCATCAACAGTTGTCGCAATGGCTTGGATGTTAACGTCAAAAGTTATTTCTGGCAGTGTCGCTGTAAGAGGGTCTTCTGGAAGCCAAATATTATGGAATCCATATTCGCCCTGGAATATTAAAAACTCTTGATAAAATATTCCAATTATAATCGATTCATTTTATAAACAAACCTTAGGAATTGGACAACCGTCTGGTAGATTTCCATATTCCTTCAAATATTGGAATATAAACATTCCAATTGGTGATGCATTTTTCCAAGCCAGTAATTCACAAATGCTGTAAGTGGTGTTGTAACTGAAAAAGTACGATGGATCTTTTTTACCAATTATTTCACCAGTCGAATGGATATCTAATTGCTTGATTTCTTGAAGAACCTTCGCACTAACATTGACGTAGGGAACGTTTTTATCCATGGCGAAGGTATAATTGAGTACGATATTGTCACTCCAAAGCTTAAACTCAGTGGGCATGTAACGAAGAATTTTCTGAAAAAAATAAATTGGACAATGATCTTAATTTTAGAATTGAAATGATAGCCCTTCTTCTGAAAGAAAGAGAAAATGCTTTTGGTTTAGACTTTAATTTTAGAATCGAAGCCAAAACCTTTCACACGTATCAAAAAATTCAAAAAAACTCAATTCAACTTACCTCTGCCGACCCTAGGGTGGCAAAAACTGCCAACAACATAAAGGTGAGTATTGTAATATCCATGACTCGTGATATGGGTGATCGACTCTTGAATGATCTTTCTGTGGTCAATCATCGTTCTTAAATATGAATATTTTAATTATATGATGATGGAGATATCATCGATCGAATTAGATTTATATTTTGACTTGGTTCACTAATGACTGTCATTAAATGCTCTAGTGGTCTTGTTATCGCAGACCAATTTCCATAACTATTAATGATTTTGCCATATCAGAGTGGTATAATATTATAATGGTTTAGTTGAAAATTTGAGTACAATGAAGAAACAAGTTCTTCTGCTGAGTTTATTATTATTCACTGGTTGCGTCTTTGGATGGGTAAGGATCACAAAAACTTCAACTTTTCTTTGACTGATCTCAAATTGTCTATTTTAGCGATCGTTCAAAGTGATATTTACATCGTTTCCCTATGAATTTAACAAAGAAAAAGTTGAAGTTAAACTTGAAATTCGTAATGACACCGGAGAAACTACCATCAATTGTCACTTTAATGTCATCGAACAATTGGATGACTTAACTCTGGCATATGCAATATCGCTTGATAATGGTGATGGCAATTATACAGCATTGATCAAACGAAGTACGCATTTTTGTAAATTCCTAACAACCAAAGCTAGTGATCCAGTTTTGAAAGTAATCTATGAGGATTTGCTGAAACATGGAAATTTTTTCAAATCATGTCCACTTCAAAAGGGCAGTTATTATTTGCATGATTATAGAATTGATGAGGAAATGTTACCAAGCTATGTGCCAGAGACAACATTGGCTGTGGATCTTTTGATCACATTACCAAATAAGGAACCGCCGTTATTCAAGGGAAGATTGATGGGAAAAATTGATAAGTCAAAAGGTTTTAATAATTTGAAGATATTCAGTTTAGGATGAATATAAAAATATTATATAAGAATATTTTTGTTGATCATGCTTAGATTTCAATAAAGCTTTATGGTTGAAATGGGTGTTAGAGATATAATAAATAAAAGCTTGTATATTTATTTTTAGGTTAACGGCTTAACGTATATATTTTGTAAGAATTAAAATAAATAAATAGAAATAATGTAATGGAGGGGAAAGCAGGGCAATACATTGGTTAATGATATGTGTCTGGTCTTTACTGAAAATGGTACCTAACATAAAAAGACTACGAAAACATAAGTCCAAACAGCCAATAGAACCTTTTGGAGTAGAAAGAACAAAAAAGGACTGGAAAAGAGAAGTACTCTGAAGTGCCAAACGAAAACACATTAATTTCCTGTTTTTATTTTTGTTTAATTAAAGTTTATAAAATTTCCGATTGGAATTTCGGACTTTTTTTTTTTATTTTTGATTCTAATCGAATATATAAAATACCGACTTCCAAAATGTACACCCAAGCTACCGAATGCTGCCATTTAACAAGGTGGCTTCTTCGACCATAAATATCACTTGACAAATACAAATGTATGTGAAAATATTGCTAGAAACAACAAATCAAAGGCAAATGGAAGTAGTAGGTGCAGTAAATTTGATAATTTTGAAATTAAAAACCCCATCATTATTTAAAAACTTTGGAAAATTCCATTTCATTTTTTTTTGACAACTGCATACACCTATATATGTATGTGTGTCAACGTATTTACAATTCATATAGATACTCTAAATGTCAAGTAAGCGTGTAGCTTATTCATTCCCAAAGTGTCCTCAAGTCGAAATCTCTATATATGCGCTCTCTCTCTCCATTCCTATAAATTCATCCATTGCAGCATCGATATCGGAAAGTTTATGTGAGATGATGTACCCCTCATCAGCTCTACATTACCCAGGACACATCAGCAGAAGGGTTGCAGCCGTTTTAAATTGATACTTGTTACGCTAGTCATGTCACTTATGCAGAGTTTGCTAATTATCAATTCGAAACTATGAAGAGAAAAGTGTTTTTTTGAGAGCAGACCAAACTCTGAGGGGTGATGGGAATGTACATATATAGGACCAGACTCTAAAGTGAAAAAAAATTACACAACGAAGTGTTTGAATGGAGAAAATGCAAATCACGAGCTGATTGATTTTTCAATTCCATCAACCTCCTTCTATTTTATTTTACCATGAGTGTCATTCGTTGTGATAGAAAATTAATTTAAAACGAATTGAAGAGAAAAAATTAAAACAAAAAAAACTAAGAAAGATCTCACAAAAGGGTTACAATTAAAAGGGACTCGAGTGTAAAATAAATAGAAAGGACAACATTTCACAGCATCATCAGGACCAACAGTACCTTGCAATCGAGGACCTGGAGATCAAGCTCAAGCTCGAGAGGAGAGGAGCAAAAGAACTTAAATCACGTGATAGAACAATAAAAATTAAGTACAACAAGACACGTTAAAATACCCACAGGACCACTGCTTGCTTACCTGGATGAAATGAAATGGACTTAAATGCGGGATTTTAAGGAATCGAAAGACAAACAACAAAAGGGTTATATATATTTGAAAGTTTGAGTCCAGGAAAAACGGACATACATCATGGATGAATATATATACTGCTGGAAACTATCCATCCCATCCCGCCTACGCTGCTGCTGCTCTTGAATATGGAAAACACCATTTTTTGGAAGAGAAAAATGTCCTCAGGGATGTGTCTTCTTGTATAGCCAGTGTACGTTGCTTGCTTCCATATCCATGGTGATGGTGGTCAACACCAACCTAACCATCAGAAAAGGACGTGTTGGTCTTTTGGCTTTATGGTGCTGCTATTGTGTTTTGTTTGTTCATTGTGTTAAAAATGGACACTGATCCTTGACAGTTGTAGGAATTTTTTGTTTTTTGAAATGTATTTTGTTGGAATTGGAGTTGCTATACCGGAAGGAGAGTAAAGGAGATATATGTATAGGACGAACTTGGGAAAATTGATGCTGTCGGAGTTTATAGAACATTTTTGGTGCGGTTTAAAATTAAGTGGTCCACTTGTGGTGCACTACTTGCGGTATAATTGTGGTTCCGAGCAGTAACCAGGTGGAGTCAATTTATTTTGTTACAATTGCACACAAAACCTCAAAACGGATGCGAAAGTTATTCTTTTGTAGTTGGTTAGGGTTTGCTAGATATGTTGAATTTGGAGCAATTATTTCCACAAAGTCGGAAAACGAAAAGTTTTGAAATTTTAGCATAGCACCAAATAAAATAGATTGGTTTCGAAACTTTTACAATCCAAAATGTTATGGTAACTATCAACGTATTCAATATTTTACGGAAAACCTCAGAAAAGATGTTAAGGTATTTAAATGAAAATTTTGTTTGGTTCTTATTTCTGCGTTGTTTCAATTAACCGTTTTGATCAATAGATAAATTTAATTATTATGGTTTTATCCAAGATCTGGAGGAATGTCAAAATAAATTTGTTCGGTCTTGGACTTAGACTATCCAGCTCTGAAGCCACTTTTATTCAATTTGGTTTAAATCTGTTCGTCTCTTTTCTATCGCCACCATACTATTCCAACAAAATCTTGTCCTAAATAACCTTAAAAGTTAAAGAAAATAAAAAATTGGGAATATGAGTTTTTTTCTGCAAAATACAGCCCTCTATTACGTCGCAATCATTATGTTTCCTTTCTACATCAACATCCATTGCTTGATAGCATTTACTCCCTTTTAATATTAACTAGAATTCTTTCCAAATACCATTAGATTTAATCTGCTTATTCAATGCAACCCTATTCATTGTATATGTATATCTTAAAAGAGAGTCTTTGACAATAAATTTCCAATTTCTAACTTGAAAGAGCAACCAGTCAAAGTTGAGGGTTGCTCAGCAAAAACAATACAACAAAAAAGTAGAAAAATCAACCAAAGGCACATAAGTCGCTAAATAAAATAACAAAGCTGAGATCGTATTTTTTTCTGGAAAATTTCGATACAATGTTCAGCAGAAGACACACATCCGACACAAAAAAAAAAAGGTAAGATAATCCGTTCAATTCCTCACTCCTTGGAGCTACATCAGTCTTGCCCCCTTCTTATGTACATACATATATGCAATATTGCAAAAGAACAAGACATCGCACCAGCAACAGACCAAGAGACGTCACACAACTGGCAGGCAGGCATCAGGAGTCAAGAAATAGAACAGAGAACAGGACAGAACATACTGCTGCAATAAGTTACCTTAAGGCTATTTAAGATAAATCCACATGCGAAGAACAATCTTCCATTTTTTTTTTAACTTGGATATAATCTTTTTTTTTTTTTTCTTCTAAATTCCTTTCGTGTTCTCCATAAATAGCTTGGGATTAGAGATGTATCTTGGATATACTCGTATGCAACAGCAGGAGTCAGTTTCGAAGAAGACTTATTGGAATGGGGCGAGATGGAAGGAATCTAACATTATGTGTCCAATATATTTTTGTGAATCAATGAAGCTTGAGAAGCGATATGTCGATTGGCCGGAAGGGCAAAGCAGATAGATGTAAGTATTGTACTTAAATGTTGAGCCGTCTGCCACTGATGCTGTTGTATGGCTAAAGCTGGAGCAGGCCAAGGACGATTCGAAGGAATTACGATAGCAATCAAATTAAGTTTAACTGCCAAAAGGTAGGTAAAGCAAAAAGACAGTTACTTAAGGAGAAGGAGAAAGAGGTGCTGCGATTGGGGTTGGAATATAGGTTTTATTGCGCTTAATCGGTTTTTGAGGAAATTTTTTTTCTATATCTTAAACCTCTCTGAAGGGAAGGTAGTTCGTATTTTGCAAAGGCTTTAGTTGGGGAGTTAGATACTTACCTACTTAGTTGTGATTTGATGTTCAATCAAATATAAACTGCGCAATGCACATGAACTTTGAGTGGTTTTATGATTTCTAGTGATAAATGGATAGTAAATTAGGGAAGGGAAGATAAGGTCTCGAAAAAATGAAGGAAAACACAGACTGCGGTGAAGAAAACCAAGTAAATAAAATAGTTTTTTTTAAGATTATTTAGCAGGGAAATAAATCAATTGTTAAATCATTTAAAAAATCTGCATGATTTCGCGAACTTTTGTTTTCAAAATAATTGGATTTTGAAGGCGTAGGAGAAAGGAAATATTCTTATGCCTTTTTTTGCTAATCAGTTCCGTAGCTGACATTTAAGTTCAGACAACAATTTTTTTTTTTCATGCTCAAGCTCATAAATTTCGCTTTAAGAATGTGAAATAATCAGTTTGCTTAAACAGGAATCGGCAAAACACAAAAGGCTAAGAAAAACGCAAATTCTAAAGTACTTTGAACGGCTGTCCAACTTAGATACCGCAATTGGTTGTCCAAACATATTCTAAAGTGAGTACGTTCAATGAACAAATTCATCTTTAAATATGAATGAAATGTTTATTTAACATAGGTACCTAACCAAAAGTTCACGAAATTTACAGATTGCAGGGATGTCGGTGAGTATATGAAGAAATATTTAAAATGTGTTTATAAATAAGGAAATGTCGAACTATTAAGGCACTGGTTTCTGAGAAAATGTACAAAAGAGTTCTTAAGAAATTTAAGAAATACGACTGCTGGTATTTTGAAACGAATAAGAATGGATTGAATTAAGCTAAATCTAGGCTTAAAAAAGATTGTAAATTTAAAAATCGTCAAATTTCATTTCATGTTATAAACAACTATATACACAGAAGGATAATAAACTTGGTATTCTAATGGGATTGCCATAAATAAACAGCCTCTTATTGCTCCACCATATACATAACTACATATGTATGTATGTATCTACACATATACCTACCCTCTTTTATAGTTGATATTGTAAAAACTAAAATATTATAATTCCCAAAGTCACCATTGCTTTATTGCTCTTGTGGCAACTCATCGCCAACAATATACACAGAGTATAATGAAGATAAATCTTTCATTTTATTATCCTTATATCTACTGACTTGTCCAGAAGATAAAAATTGCCCCCATAAAGTTGTCTCCATTTCAAAAACAACTTCCAAATCACGTAACATCCTTTTTCTTAACTTTTCAAAAAAAAAAAAAACAACAAAAATGAAAAAAAATAAAAATTATTTTTCGACTCAACAAAAGCAAAACACACAAAACTTACTCTTGTTACAACAGATGGTCTCTCCGCTAAAATAGACAGCAGCAGCTGCATCCGGTTCTTCTGTAGTTGTGTTTCCTCAAGAAACATGTTCCACATTTTCTTCTCATTTAACTTTCACCATCCTCAAGTTCAAAACCACCCTTTTTCCAGCCACCCGTCCAGTATTTAATTGCGCTGTAATTTCAAAGCAACACAGTTATTCCAAATGAAAAAACAAAACATTAACGGCCCCTTAAAATTAAGACAACCCAAAAGCCCCGCCCCATTTAAGAATTCCAACAAAAATAATATTGGATCTGGAATGAACTCCACCAAGTGGTTTTTTGTTTCTGATGGTGTTGCAGAAATGGGCTGCAAGTGTGACAATATACATATTTTTTTCTTATTTTTTATTTTTTTTTTGTCTGGTTTGCATGTCCACGGCCAGGAAAATGTATAACTGAGCTGCCAGATGTCCTTCTTCCCCTTTGGCCGGAGCATTTTGTCTACTTGTTTCATTTTTTTCTTTTTCTTTTCGTGTAGGTACCGCTTCCTATGTATGCTCCAAAGTTGTGGTATCCTACCAGAAAAGTTTGAGGTTTCCATTGAAATGAAACTCCATTGCCAGTCGCTAGCCTGCGTAGGTTGTAATGCATGACCAAAAGGACACTTAATCACAAGTGCCAAATGCACTTGGAGGCCAATTATTCTCCCTCGAACGGGACTCCATTGCCGGCTTCATCACCACTCCACGACTCACCAACCTACACCATCGTCAAAAAAGTGAGGATGCGGCTAAATGCAAGCAAAAACCTGGCCTCTGAATGTGGTGGCCGGAAGTAGCACCTCTACAGTCACAGCAACTGCCAGCTTGGCAACAATTAATGCGGTTAACAATTTGACAGAAGTAATGGTCTTCCACATCGCGCGCAACCTGACGAAAAATGTTTCATTTTATGTATGTGTGTGCGTCGGCCGTTGGTATTGTGTGTCATGTGACCTCTTATGATTCAGATTCAGCATAAATTCAAAAAGTGAGGTGAGTCGTGAGTGTATGGTTCGTTCGTTCGTTTGTTAATTCTGCTTGCCCATCACTATAGTACAGAATTGTCCTTAAAGTCGTCCATTTTCTCTGGCAAGGACGCAATATTTTGCATATGTGGTTTTTGGGAAATAAATTGTAACTTCGATGATTAATTGCGATGTCAAAGAGCAATGCCGTCGTCGTTTTAAACGAACTGCTGTTACTGAATTCTGCAAAAACCAAAGTCGTATATACATACATACCTACTACACACATGCATGTAACTCCAAAGCCAACACCAACGAAATGGTTAGCCTTGTCCAACGGAAATGTCCAGTGCGAGTTTAATCAAATTTAACAAAAAAAAATAAAAAAAAAATTAAAATTGAAATGCACAGAAAATGAGAAACGGATGATTTCTGGTCCATGTTACATAAATTACATTTTTTGCACTTAGTTGGTGGCAGGTGGGATTTCAGGACGATATGCTGCCATAAGATTTATGTAAAAATGACGCAATAGGATATAATGAAGTTCCACAGTGATGTTGTTCGTTTTAAGACTAGCCAGGTGTGTGCAATGGAAAATTGTCTAGAGTTGCAGTTTTATTGCCAACTTCTTAAATTAACGTTACAAGCATTTCATAAAACTTAATTTGGTTAAAGTTTGTGTCTTAAAATGTAGGGAAATTTCAATTCAGGCAGATCGACATAAAAATAAACAAACAAATATGATTCAACCTACATGTGCACAACAGTAAAATGATTAAATCAGTGGAGATTGGAATTTTAGATCAAAACCACAAACAAAACTTGTACCGGAATCTTTAAATAAGAATATTTTGGTGTACGGAATTTAATTTTTCGAAATGTGTTCTAAAAATTTATTCAAAATCTGGCGGCTATCCGATGTATATCCTGATTGTAAAAGCTATAATTTTAATTTGACTATCTTCGACCAGTTTATAATAATCAGAATTATTATTTGGTTATTCGCCAATTAATCTGAGCCTATTTCAATTAATTTTGACCTCAATCGTTTCACCAAATCACTTAGTATACTACAATTGAACTATTTACAAACAAAATACATATATTTATTAAATTTACAAAAATCCTTTAATAACTTTACAGACACTCATAAAATAAATCAGTATACTTTTATCTAAATTTAGATTCTTAAAATGGCATCAAATCGTCTCGTCCCATATTTATCACACATCTATTAATTGCACACCTCTCCATTATAGTACACTAGAACACCCTACCATTTTTATCAACTGCTGACGTAGCACACGTACATATACAACACGACACGTCCAATCCGACTGGTATTTGAAAATAAAACTCTCCCTTTTACGGTTCTCTATCTAACTGCTTATATTAATTTATAGGTATCTACACACTTAATGACGTCTGTTGTCTCAGCCGTATTTTCCATAAAAATCAACTGAAGAGCTCTTGGAATGACTCATCCGATAAAGATCAAAAAGAATTCGCATAAAATCCCGCCAGACTATAGTACACTTCGAACGCATCACGAATGCATTTCTCATACTGAATGACAAATGATATATGTAAATACAGAACTTCAGTGTAAGGCGCTAAAAAGCGTGCGCGATATCTATATACGCTACTTCGTCACATCATTCGTTGCACCGTGTAAACTGCAATTGAAATGCATACAAATTATCATATCCATCATCGTCGGCATAACAAGCAATAATACATTGAGTGAGCGTGGGCGCTGCATGATAATTTGTCAAACTTCCTCCGGAGAAAAGACTCAAAAAGGGTCAGTCTCAGTCAGTCTTGTCACTTTCGTTACGTCAATGCGTTTGGTGACGAGAATGTCTGATCATGGTTTACATTTCAAATCAATTGGCATTCCCTAACAAGGTAGCTTTAAGTTTTGGAAAACCACAAGTCAAGTATTATGTCATCCAACGGATGGGAGGAGTATAAATAATAAAAAGAATAATCGCACGTCAAGGAAGTCGTTAATTTTTTTTTTGAAAGAACTTTCAGCAAATTTTTCGGGCACCATTCGATTTTAATTATCGTTTTAAACATTCTTCTCTCGATTGTATTGACAATTTGGTTTTTCTAAACAGCATTTCTTTTTTTTTAATTTCCTTTAAGTTCATTGAAAACCTTTACCCTTGGTGGTTTTGGTATTTGACACGTTCTTAAATTTGAAATTACCATCTTTGGATTAACCAGAAATAATTCTAGATTCATAAAACTACCGATATGTCATAAAACTACACAGAACACTTGTATCACCTTTCTCAAAGAGAGGCATAGCTTTTGTTCACTATTAATGAGCTTTATGATGACTGATTATATACCTTTGCAATGAGAAGAACGTGAAATTTTTAAAATTGCTTTTAAACAGGTACTGAACAATAAAAGACATGAGCATTCCAAAATAACATTTATAATAATTTGAATCAATTTTATTTGGCCATCAATTGTTGTATATTCTGTACGAATTTTGAATTTTATAACAGCATCATATATTATTAATTTGGATAGAATAGTTTTTGAAGGTGGATTTTTTCTGTTTTTTTTTTTTTAATTATAGTTTTGTGTGCTATGAAATTTCAATTGAAAGTTTGTGATCAAATATAATATGGACAAAACTTATTTATAATGTTTACCTTAAAGGTGTTGAATTTAGTTTTTGATTGCATTTTGCCTCAAAAGAAAAGGAAATGGTAGACAGATTTGGCCAATTTTTATTGGATTGCATATTCATTGCAAAAAATATAAGTTATATATGTACATGAAAAAAAAACTGCAACATAAACAAATCCATGTAGATATGTTTGAATTTAGTATGAAGGCCGCCACTGCTTTGCAAGGCTGAATCCAATAAAACTTTGAATTTTATTACAAATTCTCTGATAGAATAAAAAAACAAGAGAATTCACATTTTGCATCTATTAAAATAAGAAAAGTCATTAAAACGTCAAGCAAAATCTTTTTTCACCGAAAAAGTGGCTCTTAATTTGTATGTGATGTTTCTTAGGTTAAAATGAAAGGCAAATTTACCAAAAACTTATATTAATGGTTTTTTCAATAGAATGTGAGCTTTTGTTATATTTTCAAAAAAATTTAATTTATTTGTTTGTATTACTTTTATCACATTTTTTTTGTTTAAAAAAAAACATTGAATTTTGATAATTTTTTTAGAAATCTCATTATTATTTGGAAAATCAAATTGGCGTTCCAATTTCTAAGCATAAAATATAAAAAATATAATTTTTTTTAAAACCGCATTTGTGAACTTACATACATTAAATCAACTAATGCACGTGTGAGTGTGACCCATTCTTGCATTTAATATTGTGCATTTGAAAACTTAATTAAAAACATTGAAATATCAAATTTTTTAAATCCAAAAATTATTTTTTAAGGTTTTGGTAATAGATATTTATTATTTAAACTAAAAAAAAAAGAAGAATTTAATTTAAAACGGTTCAACCGATAATGAGAAAGTTGAACATTTTAGCACACCACAGACATTTTTTTTTAACAAAATCGATTGCAAAATAAAATGTCAACGATTTTTAAAAAGTTCTACGTTATTTTTGCTGAAATAAATGAAAAAATTAAATTACATTTTTTTAACAATTAAAAAAAAATTATGATTAAAAATCTAAAAAAATATTTTTTAACACAAATTTTTGTATGTACACAATTTAATGAAATCAAAACTTTTATTAAAATAAGTTAAATTGTTTTTGAGAAAGCAGAAAATCAAAATTTGTATACAATACGTTTGAATCTTTTAAAAGTTTGATAAAAATCAGTTGAACAGTTTTCGAGAAAGTCAAAAAAATTATCCAATGCATAATCTGCCCTATATTATAAGTACCTACAAATCTGCTCTAATTTGAAACTAAAAATTAGAATTTTTAAGCAAGTGAATAATTATTTATGATACCAAAATAAAGCTTATGTGCAAGGTTGGGACAAAATTAATTTGTTTTGGCTAGAAATAATAATTGAGACGTTATTAGTTTTTAATTGGCATCAAAATAATCACTAATTTTTCTTTTTAAGCGTCTCAAAATAAGATAAGAAATTTTAATTATAAATAATGAGTTTCAATGAAAGTTATAACTGTCGCCTAACAAATAACAAATAAATTTATGTTCCTAATCTGAAATTTTTAATTTTATCGAATTTTATAACAATCCGTTGAGTCATTTATACAAAACTGTGAGTCTTACTTAGATGTTTTAGTCAATTTGGTATGCAAGTTAGTGTCTTAAAACAAATAAAATTTAAAAATTCCTGACTCCCGGGAGTTAAATGTTATGGATTTCATAATTGGTATGATTACTGCATAATGGGAAGTTAATATTTTAAAATGAATATTAAATAGAATAGAATTCATAAAAAAAAATGTATTTGAGTTCATAAAAGAGTTCTTGACAGATTAAAACTTAAACACTTAGACATTGTGAAAAAAAGACCTTAGATTTTTTATAACTTTAATTGTAAGTATTAGTTTTAAACCTATAATTTAATTTGGTATTTAAAAAGTAGGCTTATTGAACTTAAAATGAAATCAATTCCAATTTTAAAAACAAATGATTTCAAATTTGGTTTTGCTCATGTTAAAAATCACTTTATCGAAACCCAGTACCTTTGGTATTTTCTGTTCTCTAAAAAAAACCGTAAGGTTACATAAGTTCACACCAAAGTTTGCCTATAAATATATTTTTGATAATTTGTTGACTGATTTTTTTCTGCAAAACTACAAACAAAATGACTCAGATATCATACTCAGCTCATGTCATGAATAATGATTTCAATAACCTTTGCTCATCAACTCCCATATAACAAGTCCATGTGCGTATAATCACCAATAAATCTTATATCTAATTTCTCATACCACCACTGCCTCATATATCCTCAATAACAACCAACTTCATCATCCAGTTTTCGCCTAGCGTCTTCAATTAATTTACATTTCAATAGTTCCATGCCGCAAAAGTAATTTATCTAAAACGTAAATAGAGTATAGCAAACAATCCCCAAACGAATTGAAACAAAATTAAAAATTGTATCAAGTACAGTGTATACTTGAATTCAATACAATAAATCTATTTAAGCAAAAATAAAATAAATTCATTTGAAACGTAAAAAATATTCAAATTTTCCAAGACCATGTCGCACGTCTTCATTCATCGCACCTCCACGCCGCTGCTGATTTAAATCAATAAATTTGGTAGTATATTATGTTTATATAATTTGTGGTTCGAAAAATAACTTTTTTTTTCGCCGAAATAACATAAATTCAGATAAAACACTATATCGATACAAGTAAATGCAAAATATCAACCAAGTGTTTTACCCTATAAGGTGTTAATGAACCATTAAAACGAGCCTAGCGCCAGCCTCAAAACTAGTTGCCACCCGCTGCAAATGTAAACCAAAAAGATGCAAAATATCGAATTATTTTTCAATTTGTTTTCGATTAAAATGCGTTACGTCAATAATGCGACAAGCTTTATACAAACAAAAATAAAAGATTAACTTAAAGGGGCCCGAAAAACTGAATCAATTGATATGAAAAAAATTAAATACCTACACCTTAACCAGCGAATCGCGGCAAAAAAAATTAAAACAAAAAGCCCACAAACAAAAAAATTAAAACGCGAAAATGAAACAAAAAAAAGCTTAAGACATCGACGACAACGACGACCAAACGGTGGCGATTGAAGAACGTTCTATGAATTTTAAGCAGACGTCCAGTCGCCCATTTTGGGAGGGGGTATACCGCATCACTTGGTCGGATTCTTATAAAATCTAACGTCCACCATCGATCAGATATCATTTGTCTGGTGGAAACTTACCGAAGAAGTAAAGTTTAGCTCCGATACTTAAGTTCGTCAAGTAAATTCAAATTTTCAACAACACAAAAAAACAGTATCCACGTTATCACATTTGACTCAAGTCCAGTGGATACATTCGTTTTTTTTTTCTTCATCCCGTGAAAAAAAGGATAAATATCGTGAAAATGAAGTTCGGAGCCGTTGCCGCAGTGCTGTTTGTCAGTCTTATTGCCTCCTCGATGGCTGTTCCTGCTCATAAAAGTAAAATTCAACACGAACTAACCAAAATAAAATCGTCACGACTAATTTAATTTTTTTTTCGTCCAATAGGGATGGCTTATTACCAACAACAACCCTCCTACTACTACCAAGCACAGATGCTGCCACAGCGAATGATGTATGTACAACAATCTTCTCCACACACCCATGCCCGTTCAACAGCTTTTGTGGCTGGTGATTCCGTTAGTGCCGGCTCGGTTCTGAAGGGTAAGGTTTCCAAAATTCAGTAATTTTTAATTTAAAAACCATTTTATCATTTTAAAGATTGCATTCATCCAGAAGATGTAGCTAGTGTTGAACAGCAAGCTGCTGCTGAATCCCTTGACCAAGGTTACCCAGCAGCTGGTAGCCAAGTTTCTGCCGAATTCGAAGGAACCTTTGCCGATGGTAATGAGGCTGTAGCTTCTGCATCAGTTAATGCTCCTGCCCCTGAAGATCCTCAAGTGCAGGAGGCCGCTGAAGTCCCACAAGCTCCCGCTGTAGAAAATCAAATCTTGGATGATGACTCTGCTCCAGCTCCAGCCGTTCCAGAAGCTGCTCCTGTAGCTGCTGACCTCCCAAGTGACAATGAGGCTAAGGTTCCACGTGAGTACAACTTTGAAAAGCCAGCTGAAGCTGAGCCAGAACAACCAGCCGTTGACTCCCAAGTTGTCGAAGAAGCTGTTCCTGAAATTCCAGCTGTCCCAGAAGTACCAGAAGTCCCATCAGTTAACCCTGAACAAGCTCCAGATGCACCAGCACTTCCTGAAGCTCCAGAAACCCCCGTAGTCGCATCCGCTGCTGATGTTCCACTTGCTTCCGCTCCCGCCCCAGTTGTCCCAGTTGCTGCCCCAGTTGCAACTCCAGTCGCTCCACCAAAACGTTACCTGCCACCTAGGAAGAAGGTCATCGTCAAGCTCGACGAACAAAGTGAAGCCGCTGATGATGATGATGATGAAGTAGATGTTGATTCTTACCGTCCAGCTCGTGTACCAAATGCTCGCCGTCCAATCAAGGGTAATGCTAGTGCAGCACCAGCCAGGCCAGCAGCTAAAGCTCCTTTGCCAGCTGGTTCATTCTTCCCAATCAACTTCGGAGGCACCAGTGGTGGAGCCATTGCTATTGCAAACAGTTTCAGCACCGGAGAGGGTGGTTCAGCAACAAGTCATGCCATCGCTTACGGAAGTCCCGATGCAGCTAGGGCCAAGGCTCGTCCAGTACGTCGTCATTAATTGGTAAAGCATTAGGAATATTTTTTTTTTGTTTAGAGAGAGAAGAAACACACGCACACAACGACTTCCGCATTACAATGCATTTAACACCCGAATTAGGACAAACATTCTTACTTGTTTTTTATTTTGTTTTCTGTTTTATAATTTTTTGTTTTTTTAATTAAGAATATTTGAGTCCTTTTTATGATTTTTATGTTTATTTTGAAATTGTAGTTCAATTATTACCGAATATATAGCAGTGTTTTTGCTGCGCAGAAGAAATAAAATAAAAGAAACGATCTTATCCAAAAATTACAATCTTTTATTTCATAATTAAATAGTTTTTATACTTGGAATATGTTGGTATTTACTAAGGTTTTTACATTTTAATCGATCCCTCCTTTAAGGCTCCTTCAACTAGTTGTCAAAAAAACAAGTATTATAGCTATTAATATAAACCTAAGCCTGAAGATGACTCAAGTTTTCATACTTTGTAGTTATAAAAATGAATAAATTTTAATCGCCTCGCAATAGTTTGAAATAGATCAAAGAAAATGATTTCTAACTTTAAACGCAAACGAAGTAAAAAAAAACAGAATTTATAACCCGCGGATGTTATTACATGAATAGGTTTAAAAAATTTATCAGCGAAAAAAGGAAATTTTATTTGCCAATCAAGTCTTTTCATTGATTCATTCTTTTTTGAGAACTTTAAGGGATTGATCCTTGTGGAGCTTATATAGACAAATGGTTAATTTACTTGGATAAAAAGTAAATTTCAAATAATTTGTTTCTTATTCTCAATCAATTTGAACCTTAATATATTTTTAGTTGGAAGTTGGAAAAAATTTAGAAAACCAAAATATAAAACGTAATAATCTATAATAACAAAAATATCGAAAGTCAAAAACAATAGAATGACGAAAATCTCGAAAAACAATTCTTAAGATTTGCGCCCGCACTTGTCTCAAAAGTGAATGGTTTTTCGAGATCTATCATGAACAATATGATTTTAAAAATACAATGTACCTACATATGTGCTACTGTCACATACCGAAATGTGGAAATTCTTGAATTTACCGTTAATAGTATCTTTGCACAATAGTATCTTGGGTGGCTTCGCAGGTTTCAAGGATTTGAAGTCCTTTTTTGGGTCCTCTGTCCCGCTTACGCAACTCCGCCAGGCAGGCGCCAATGTCAACCATTTTATTGGACAACCAATACCTTGTGTCAATCGTTTAACAAATATGTACATATATAATGGTAAAAGTCCAATTTCCAAAAATGTGGCAATGCATCTTTTGAAAATAAACTCAGCTTATTGAATTTAAGCTATCGCAAACGAGCATATCAGTTTAACCTTCAGCCTCCAATCTCCATAGTTAAAAATGAATATTTTTTTCTAGATTTTTTCGATATTTTATTTTAATAATTCTGAATCATGTAATTTGAGATTTTTTTCTTTCGGGATTTTTGTCATTCTAGTCTTTATTCTAGATATTTTTTGTCTTTTTTCGATATTTTTGTCATTCTATATAACGTCATGATCTCATCCTTAATTTAGCCGATTTTGAATGGCGTTCAATGAAATCAATGAAATAGGAATTCAAACAGTAAAATAATTTTCATAATATTACTCCAGTTTCCAATAATGATAGAGAAATTCATGTAATCAATATTTGTAACGACATTTTTCTATATTTTACAATTTTTCTTCAATGTCCCTTATCATAATGGATATAATAAGTATGTAATGGGTTCTTCTACAACAACCAATCAACAACAACATTGATAGCATCTAACTGTTGATCCCAACTCTCATGCACAGGCGAAAAACTTTGGACATAAATAACTTTATTTTAAAATTCATTCAATACAGTCCACAAAATCAAAAATAATAAATCTCTTATTGTTTTGCTTCTTATTCATACCAACAATCGAAAACATTTATCATAAATAAAAATGGCGAAATTTCTGTGATATTTATTACCAAAATCGTGATTGATGTAATTTCAATGTTTCCAAAAAGGCATGAAGCATGCCAATTTTTTACTCGATTAAGACGGAATAATATTTTTCAAACAAATAATTCAAATTCAATTTATTTTATTATAACAAGAAGTAAGTCTAAAATATTTTGTATAATTTTTGTAGTATTAACAAAAACGTAGTTTGATAAGGAATGCATACAAAATATTTGCATATCAATCTCTGACTTGAAATAATTTCTTGTACCTATTAAAAAAAATCTTTTTGTCAATTTTAAAAAAATCTGCATGCTTTGATAACCTTGTTTTGGTTATAATTTTTAACGGAAATTTTTATCGGATCTTGCAAAAAGAAATAGCAAACCTATAAAATGTCCTACGTGACAAATTCAGAGGCAAGGTGTGAAAAAATAAAAACACAATTTTGTTGTTTTAGTAGAAAATATGTATTAGAATGACTTGCAAATTAGATCATAAAATTTGACTTTGGTATTTTGCATAAGTCTCAGATAACTACACCTATTCCAAATCACGTTTTTATTTTTTTTGGTAAATGCTCTGTTATGAAACTTGAATACCCGCTAAGTCCTTGTTGGGTGTTACCGCAGAGGTACTTTATTTTTGTGCCTAATAGATAATTAATTCAATTTTTTTTGTTTAAAACAATCCTAACTTCACATGATTCAAAAAAGATCGAGGTAACCGATCTAGGATAGTTAAATTTGGAAACAAACCAACAGATCGTTAATTGTAATTGATTGTTCTGGTTGTCATTTTTATTACCTTATATCCAAAGTGATTTATGGTTAACAAGTCGGCATGGGCTTTCAAGTTAAAGATTGTAGTTTTTGTATGCCAGTCTGAGCCCTTTTTTATTCCCATGAATCATTTTGAGAACATATTGTTTTAAGTTTGTATGAAAACAAAAGAGCTGTTTAGCAAACTTTTTTTTAATTGAACATTTTTGAAAATGCAATTTTTTGTAATTCTTTTTCAGATAACTTTTGAAATAAATGCTGAAATCTGTTTAAATTTCTTGAGTTTATAAAAACAAGCCTATTTCTGTTGAAAGACAAAGTTTTTGCATATGCTTTAGACTTAAAGGAACATTAAAATGCCAATTCCGTGTGCACCACCGGTGGGTCACGGTGTAGGTATTTTTGTTAGGACGTTTTTTAAGTGGCACGCTGATGGTACCTCTTGGTACCTAGTTAAAAACCTTATTTGCAGGAAAAAATCTAGTCATAATTATTTGCAAAAATGTGAATTTTATTGTTTTTTATTTCAGGCAATACAAGCTTTTGTTATTTTGCCTTATGTAAATAAAGAAAAAATACTAATGAATTCAAAAATAAAAGATAAATAAAATATTACGAAAAAGTTAGTGTTTTATTGTTAAAACGTTCTAAACAAAAAAGAAGGATTTCCCTCACATGAACCTGATCACCGCTGATCACGCTCTTAAAACACATAAAAAACAACAAAAATTTAAGCAAAAGACACAGTTTAACAGTTATACATAGCTTAGTTAACATAGCTTTAATACAAAAAACAACCTCTTTTGACACTCTAGTAATACTTTTTTTCTATGGCGGCAGTCAACGTGTTAAGTTTTATTGACCCAAAATCAAAATAGGTATCTCAAAAGCGAAACCGACTTATTTAACAATAAAGTTCAACAGAGTCATACAATGTCTGTATGCATATGGACCTACAGCCTTATAATAAGGTAGGGTGGAGTTGCTTTAAATTTTGATATACTGCATGTTTTTTCTCAAAAATTACTTAAACTATTTTGATTAGCTTTTATACATATCTGTTACATTGTATCACATTTCCAACAAAACTGCTTGGTTAAAATCTCACAAATGATGTTAACAAGTTTTTGCAAAAATTTTCATACATATGTACATATTTTCATAAATGTCTACTATTTTTTCAACCTGATTTCCATCCGTTAACACTTCAATCAAAATTCAGTACCTATTCGAGAAACAGAACACCAAAAAGAAAAAGGTCAAACAATTATGAAAGTACCACGTTTTCAGGAACTTCAGTAATTTCAGTAGGTAAGCTTAAAAAATAAAAAAATTAATGTTGCACATATATTGCTCTTTCAAATAACCTGCATAATATTTTTTAGTTTAAATTCAATTAAAGTGTGCGTTTGTCAACTTTAAATTGTATACTTCTTCAATCTCACCAATTTTATAAAGGAACACCATACACTCATAATGACTAATATTGCCTTAAAATTGTATTTAAATTTACTCTTCGTAATGATTTTGTTGTCCATTCTGGCAAGCAGAGAGAACGTTCTCTGAATGCTAAACAGTCTTTTTGGTGGGGGCGCACATCACTTGGGCCAGATTCTTATAAAATCTAATGTTCGCCCCCAGTTGGATATCACTTGTTCCGTGGAAACTTAACAAAGAAGTCAAGTTTAGCTCTGATATAGCAAGTTTATTTAAACTTATTACAAAACCAACAAGTGGTCAAACAATTGGATACATTTTTTTTAACTTTCTTCATTGAAACTTATATACACTAAGAGGATAATCAATAATCATGCAGTTCTTGACAATTGCCACTTTGCTGTTCGCCAGCTTTATTGCTTCTTCAATGGCATTGCCTGCTAGTAAGAATTTTACAAAGGATCAAAAGCAACGATCGCAATAATTTAAATAAAATTTATTTCTACCAGGATTAGCATATTACCAACAACAACCATCATTTTACTATCAATCACGCGCTTCACCACAACGTTTGATGTACATGCAGTATGTTCAGCAGCCGTCTGTTTTAAGGAGCAGTGGTCGTTTGACAAATGCCGCAGCTGCATTTGTTGCTGGAGACACCGTTGCCACAGGAACTTATGTTAAAGGTATATTCCGAAGAAATTTCACTTGCTTATTTATCTATAAAATTGAATTTTTAGACGATGCAGAACAACAGGTTGCTGCATCAGAAACAGTCCTAGACAATACTGGAGCCAATGCAGCACAATCGGTCGCTGAAGCCTATCCCGCTGAATATCCACAAGACGATGGACAGGCTGCCAACGATGAAGTACCAGAAATTCCACAGGTTGCTGAAGATGAAGTACCAGCATACCCACCACTCCCAGTTGATAACCAAACCTTGCAAGATGAAACTGTACCAGAAAATGACGCAGTTCCAGAAGCCAGCCCAGAACCAGCTGTCGCTGCTGCACCAGAACCCGCATCCGCAGCTGTAGAACTTGAAGAAGAAGTTGAAAACGACGATGAGAATGAAGCCAGTGATGATGATGCTGATTACGTGCCAAACAATCCCCGTCGCCGTCCGGTTTCAAAAGCATCAGCAGCAACACCATCGCCAGCTGGAAGTTTCTTCTCTGTTGATTTTGGTGGCGCCAACGGTGGAGCTGTTGCCATTTCCAATAGCTACAGCACTGGCTCAAATGGTTCGGCTAAGAGTCAAGCTGTAGCATTTGGTAATCCAGAGGATGTTAAATTAAAAAACGCCCCTATTCGTCGTCGTCATTAGAGTTTAAATGACGCATTTAAAGGGGACATAGGCAATCTGGTAGTTTTAAGTATATGCGAATGGATTTATTAATTTGAGAAAAATTTAAAATAAATGATTTTATTTAAAAACTGATCATGAAACATTTTATTAAATGGACAATTTTTTTAGAATCTTATCAGTTTTGATAAAAAACAAATATGCAAAGAAAAATGTACTGATAGTCAAATCTAAACTTAGGCTGACGAATTCTTACAAACAATATTATTTCTTCAAGGTACAAATAGACAACTTTATGGAGATTTGTGCAAAGAGTCTAAAAACATTAGCGCAAAATTTTAAACCATTTAGTACGATGTTAAAGCATTTTTACTATGACAAAATGGCTTTAACATCGTACTAAATCGTTTAAAATTTTGCGCTAATATTTCCACAAACGCAATGTTAGCTTTCGAAGATAGTTTTGTTGAATTGGCAGAAAATTTTAAAATTAGCTTTCACCTATTCCTGTGTGCCCATTTCAGCTTGAGATTTTTTTCACTGCGCATATTGTAAATAAATTATTAGTCTTAACATTTTTAATAATAGAAATATTTTTTATTTTATAATTGAATGCACTAAGCTTTATTTATTTATTTTTTTGTTCAATTTTGTATATATGTATAATTTTCTTTTTAGGGAAAAAAATGTGTTTCTGTTTTTAAAGATTCAATGGTTTTCTATTGTGGCAAAACAAACTGACGAAAAGCTTTAATAACAGAAAAATGAAATATTTTATAAATATCAACTAATTTCAAATCACCCGGATTCAGTGTTCTTTTTTTTCCATTATAACTTTTATTTTTTGAATATTGGTGTTGGTCTATATGCGATTTTAATTATTTTTACTACATTTTCATATGCATACATATATAAAGATTTGTTTTTTTTTTTTTTAATAAATGTGGTGTCTTGCTCTCATTTCGATTCGTATTTAAAAATTTAATTTATTTAATTTGGATAAAATTAAAAAAAAAAAAAAATCTAATAACAAACTGGAAAAAGAATTAAAAAGAAAAGTATCAGTATCCGTATTTATCCTGTAACGACGACATAACATCATTGGCCAAGTTACTCAAACGGCCAGCAACCTTAGTTACTCCTTGTCGAACGCTTTCCTTAACGTCGTCCATATCTGGCGCATTGAAGTTCGCGGCTGTGTTATAGCCTGAAATGGAGTTGAGAATTCATAGATATTGATATTGAAATATGTTTAAGAGAGTGAAAATAAAGAGAAGAGGGGATGGAGAGCGATAGCGAGAGGGCAAGAGGTTTAGAGCAGAGATTAGTTTAATATTGTTGGGTACCTCTCCTGGAAGATCGGTTGGATGTCGTCGATGAAGATCCATCATTAAAATAATCTGACGAAGAAATGCTATTTGATCCCTGGAAGCGGGACAAATTTGTCGAAACTTCACTGGAACTCTGTTCGTTTCCGAAGAATTGGTCCGACGAAATGCCTTTGGCACTTCCGAATTTCTTTTGAGCCTTATCTTCGTTTGAATCAACTGACGCTGCTGAAGCTTTGCCAGAGCCGAAAGCCTTACGAGCTGGTGCAGCAGATTTGTCATTACCCGATGTGAGTGATTTACTTGTTGTGCTGTTATTCGCCGATTGGCTAGCAAACATTGATGTGATATTGGAATGATGCGAATCTATGGGCTCAATTGATTCGAAGCCCATCATCTCTAGTTCTTTATCCTGTTTTGATGTTTTGTACATGGATGGGGGATAGCCCAACAAGGAATCAAACGAATCACTGTTGACTTCACGCTCATATGACGATTTGCTTCCAGATGATGATGATTTTGGAGCAGCAGTCTGAGAAATGGTTTCCATGTCACTTAAAGCAGAGTGAGAAACATCCGATCTGTAATAAAAATATGGTTAAAACATATTTTTTTTAAATTCAGTGAGATGAAGGACGATATTGCATCAAAAATGCCGATTTTTATTCTTAAAAAGGGAAAAATGCATTGTGAAATATTTTCACGAACACATTTTTGACAAAAATATCCCTTCTAGATTTTAGCTAGAAGGCTATTCAATCTTCCTGAATCTTTAAGGGGAACGGTTGTATTTATAAACTTCAAAAACTTGTACAATCGCATTTATTTTTGTGTGGGATTTTTAATGATTAGTTTCGAAAAATATGAGCAACATATGAAGACTGGTAATCCGTTAAAGCTTTTCGATATGTGTGAATGCTTCTCGCTTGGAATCTGAAATCAAAATGCGGAAGCATTGCCCTTCTTTTCAGAATAAGAACTTTCATTGTATGCCCATTAATATTTGTATTAATTATTGTATCTTACAGTATAAGCTTTCCATGAATAAATAAATACTAAATACTAAATGTCTAACGGTACGAAGTGAATTATCGATACTAACAATTGTGTGGACTTTCGAAAGCGATCTTAATGCAATAATTTTCAAATAAAATGGTGTTGCTAGACAGCGTTCTGCTGGTCAACAAGAAGTTTTCTTTCTTCGAGATGTCTTATAAACTGACAACCAGTCAGCTTTTTTTTAGGAATTTTAGAGGTAAGTACAATCGATCATAGTTTGAAGGTGGCAAAGAGTCTGTTTGTTGCAAAATAACTGTTTTCACACAGCGTTTGTTATTGTAGAACTACACCTAATTAAGACATTAAGCAGGCTACAAAATTGAGTGAGATGAAGGACGATATTGCTTTTTACTAAAATTGTAGTCCACATTTATCTTTCCTGTCTCAACGGTGTTTCAGAGAACTAACCGCACCAAAATACTTATCAACAATATTTGATTTTATAATTCTTCTTAAAAAATGATTTACCCTCTTAAATTAAATCCCATTCCAAGTCTTTCCATTTGCTTGGCCTTAAGTGGATCAGTAGTCTTCATTTTGGCTTCTTCTTTCGACTGTTTCAATGATAGGTCTTGATAGGCTAATCGAACACTGGCACATGATTCAAGTTCTTCTTCTACAGTGAGTTTCTTCTCAGGCACTGGTTCTTTGAATTGATTTGCCAAATTGGCTCTTTGTTCGATTTCAGCAAAGTTGGTTTTTACTTTAGTTGCTCCAAGGCCACCTTTACGTGCTCCAATCTAAAAATAAAAAAGGTGTTATTTCGTGAAAAGTGTAGATTCTTTTAAAAATACAACTTACTCCAGTTTTCTTCGGTTGGATTTTACGTGCGCCGATTGCTGGCGCTGGACCATTATTAGTCAAACAAGAATTCAAGAGATCAACACTAGGTTCTCCCAAATTAGACAGTCCCGATGCTTTCGGGGTTATATCAATCTGTAAAGAGGGATATGGCTTTTCATTTGTATAGTGAGTAATAGTGAGCTCATAGGGTTAGTCAACGCTAAACTCTCTTTGCGACTCACCTTGCCAATTTGATCGCTGCTGTTATTGTTCTTCTGGTTCAATGTGGTGGTGTCAAAACTACTTTCATCGCAGAGAGTAAAAAAATCTTCTTCTTCGATTTTAGTTACCTCATTCTCTGGCTTTTCGTGTTGGTTCTCCAAGTGAAGCTGAAAACGCATCATGCAGAATTCGTGTTAGCAAACCAAAACAACAACAAAAAAACTGAAAACAACACACGTCACTTAAAATTCTAGACTTACCTTAGTTCCATGTTGTTTCATGGCATTCTGGGCCAACTTTTGTAGTTTATCTCGGTACAACTGGGCTGCTCGCGAATTGTATTTCTGTTGGGCATCTGTTGTGTTGCAATTGTGCTGTCTGAAAAATTGGGAGGCGTTTGCATTGCCACCCAATTGCATCTGACGCAACTGCAGCCACGTCCAGTTCGTATCGAGATTTGTGGAGCGAACAAAAGTCAAATGTACGCCAAGGTTGCGATGAACTGCTGAACAATCGATGCAAATGAAAATCCCATAGGTGACTGACGACCAAGTAGGGGCTTTGGCTCCACAATCAAAGCAGGACTTTCAGAAGAAATTCATATTATTCATTTGGTAAAAAATAAAAATTATTTTGACTTCATTTAATTGAATTTATGACAACTCACTTTGTTCGCAGCCTGTGAACGTAGTCTGCCAAAGACTGATTCAATTTCCTGCTTTGTTGGGCCTGAGGATGACATTGCTTGAGTCGAAATATTTATTTTAAATAAAACAATTTTTTGGGATATAAAAAAAAAAACAAATTAAAATCTCCTTTTTTGCACAGAAAAAATATCACACGAATAAATTCTCTGACGATAAAATTTTGACGTGTTCGTTCCAACAAAATTTTGAGACCAAATTCCACTAGAATCCACCATCCACGTTGGATAAATGTCAAAATATCAGATGACTTATAATTCCAATGGGGAGAATGTACATTAATTGCTGAAAATATGAGTTTAACATATAGCGGTCATAGACTGCTTTTAGACGACTGCAATCTTTATCCGCAATTCTCTTTTGAGTTTCTTTCGGATTGCAATATCCATATAAATGCTGCAAATTTTAATAGATGCAATTTTTGTTAAATGAGAAGGAAACAATAAGAAAAAGCACAAAGAAGAAAGAGCGATAACTCTGCAATTATTTCAACCTCTGCAACTTTGTTTAAACCCGGCCACCGCATACGTCCCTCACCAACGTGCTTAAAAATTGCAGAGGTTAATTACAGCGTTTAAAAGCAGTCATACAATATGGATTCATGCAACGTCGTAAATTCCTCGTAAACGTGGTAAACTTGTCATATTTTACGCTAAGTTAAAAATTTAGTAAAAATCTGTAGATGTAATATCGTAAATTTGAATCAATAAATAAATAAATGTTCATAAAAATTTGACAGATTTACACAGTTTAAAACATTTACAACGACTGTACGCCATTACATGAATACCCATAATATCTTGTTTTCTTTACCTTTTCGTTTCGGTTCTCGATGAGTATTGTAAAATGGTGGCTCTCTAACTTCATTCGACAAACGCAATTTTGCGTTGTTTCGGATCTGTATACGAAGTAATCCATACGCTGTTCTCTGAAAATTTGTTTTCACTTTCTTCACAGTGGATTAAATCTCCAATTTGATTATCATAGATTCTTCTTAATCCATGATTAAGGATTTCAGCGTTCTGCGCCGGGTATACTTTGTGATCCTTTTCTTTGATAATCATGCCGATTATGGAATCCGAAATACTGGGTCCGCAGTGATTCTTAGTATAGAGTGTTCTCTTTTCTTTTCACGACAAATCGGTAGAGAGAAAAGAGAGCACAAACAAGGAACTGTCTTCATTTTTAATATGTATTTTAGTGAACAACACAATCAATGATCATCAACTGGAAATATCCTGGATTAAAAATAACCAACTGTGAACAAACTGGCCCTATTTAATCTAAGTGGATTTTTTCCTTTGACTGTGATAAATCATTTGGTCCTAAATATTCCTCCATTTAAATTTTTATTTTCAAAAATCAAAAATCGCCCGAAATCCAATTTTTACAGAATCTGTTTAAATTTAGTAAGAGAAAAAATGTGACGAACAATTCGTGTGCTAAATTTTGACAGATAAGTAATGTATTTGATTTTTTAGTTGAAGCTGTGTACCTTTCGGCCGAAATGTTTTCCTTTAGTCTTATTTATAAACGTTGTCTAACTTTAGACAACTGTCCAACTTTGGAAAATTTATTCAAAAACCTTGTTTATTATTGTCTTAAAGCTGCCTAACTTAGACACAAGAGTAGATTGTCTTAACCGTGATTAATGTGATATTTATTTTTATTAAATAAAGCATATTTCCACCAGTCTTCCACAAACATATATATAGCATGCAAAACAGAACAGGACAAAATAATGAACGACAAATTAACAATACAAACAAACACTTTATTCGACTCGACACAGCCATCAAATACAATACCAAATAAACAAGTTAGAACAGAACAAATATAATTAAAAACTTTAATGGCCAGTTGCACCAAAATCCACTAAAACCAGTTTTTGCTAAAATCCTTATAAAATTTATCAGCCTGATAAATTTATTGGGTTGCACCAATGTCTTTCACTGATATTTTAGCTAAAATGCTGTTTGCGAACCATCCCTGGGTTTTGTCAGCTGATTTTTAAACTGAACGAAAAAGTTTCACTCGCGTAAGTAAGATAGCAATATGAAATATGTCAAACTTCCCCACCTGGTGATTCTATTCTAATGTGAGTACAATCAACTGCTGCAACTACATTTGGAAATCTTGGTAGTAAGTAAAGCCATAACTACATTGACCACTTTTTGTAAAATTGAAAAAGTGAAAATATTTTTTTTCCCGCTAGCGCAGTTATTTTGTGAAAATGAATATACAGTTCTTTTTTTTAAACCGAAATTTAAGCTTTCTGCATCATTTTTATAAGTTTCCCAGTCAGAAACACTATCCTAAAATGAGTTTGAAAATTTTCACTTTTGTACTTTTTCACTTTATTGGCAAATGTAGTTAAGGCTTAACTTTCAAAATATGTCCTGTCAAAGGTGAAATTTTTTTTATTTTGTAGATATTTTCGTTAAAACTAGCTTTTAAAATTTATCTGGAGAAAAATGGCATTTTAGTTTATTGGCTTGTTTATCGGCCTTTTAAAACTAAAATTGGTTGGTGCAGCCAATAAATGCCATTTTAAAATTTAACGAAGCATTAAATATTTAAAAGCGTTTGGTGCAACCGGCCATAAATTGGGAAGTTCCCCCATACGTCAATGTGACAATGCGAAACAAACAACAACAAAAATTTCCTAGTTGGGGAGAAAACAATGCAATACAAACAAATATACTTACATATACAACGATAAATCACAATGTGCACACTAGTCGCGCCTTTGGAAAAGTGTTTGGCTGTGTAAGTATGTTTGTTTGTATTGCATTGTTTTCTCCCCAACTAGAACTGTCAAATATAGTATAGTTATAGATATATGGCCTTATTTATAAACGTTGTCTAACTTTAGACAACTGTCCAACTTTTGAAAATTTGTTCAAAAACCTTGTTTATTGTTGTCTTATAGCTGCCAAACTTAGACACAAGAGTAGATTGTCTTAACCGTGAATAATGTGATATTTATTTTTATTAAATAAAGCATATTTCCATCAATTTGAAAATAGTTAGACAGTGTCTAAGTAGACAAAAATCTAATAAATACGACCGATATAGTTTTTGGAAAAGCCCAATTTAATTTTGTAATGACACAGCAACAACAACAACAATGAAAATAGCTCAAATTAAACTTGAAAAAGCCCGAAGATGGAATAGTTTCCGAAACGCGTAGCTTAAAATTTAATAATTTATTTATTTTAATTAATGTTGTATGAAATTGGTTTTTCAAATAAAGAAATTTATGTTTTATGTTAAAAATTAAAAATAAATTCTTTCATTTTTTATATTATTATTAAATAATACAACAAGGAGACAAACACAAATATATAATAAAAGACGATTTGTGCAATTTTGCAAGAAATTTCACGCTAATAAACAGAGCTAATATTGGAAAAAATTGATTTACGAACGCATCTATTACATTTAAAATCCACAAAATTCCCACTTTTCGACAGTTGTTGTGTAAATAGGTTTTTTCCGTTCTGTTGTTCCAGATCAGAGTAGTGCCAAAATCTAGAAGAAAACAGAAAAACCACCTGAATAGTGATAGTGAATACTGGACTGGACACGTCAGTTGCTGTTTGTGAGATAAATCCCCTCTAAAATCAATTTTTTATTTTTAACATATTTCCATTGATTGTTCACAGCCAGTCATTCAGTTACATCAAATTGTTGCACATTTACCAGTTGCAATCGAATCGCACAATGAAAATGGTAAATTCCATTTTATTAGTGGCAATCAGTGTTGTTGCGCTGGTTACTGCGCTTCCAGTGACAAGGAACAAGAAAGAAGAAGCACCAGAGCCGTCGAAAGAGAACCCAACAGGTGCAGACCTCAAGGTAAGCTAAGGAGATTCAAGATTGAAAAACTTATGTTAAACCAATTCTACATTCACTTTAAAGTCTGTTTTGGAATATGAGAGATACTTGAGAGAGGTCGTCGAAGTTCTCGAAACGGACCCTGAATTCAGAAAAAAAATTGACACCGTCGCTGAGGCTGACATCAGAGTAAGTTCAAGGTCGTTTAAAAATATACAAGGATCCAAGTTTAAGTTTTTTTTATTGTAGAATGGGAAAATCGCCCAGGAATTGGATTACGTTAATCACCATGTTCGCTCCAAGCTGGACGAAATTAAACGACGAGAAATTGAAAGATTACGTTCACTCGCTAACAAAGAGTTCGAACTGACCAATGAAATTGACAGGGAACATATGAAGATTCCTCAGCACATCGACCATGGCAACGAGCACACATTCGAGATCGAGGATTTAAAGAAGTTGGTTATGAAAGCAACGGAAGATCTGGCTGAGGCTGACAAGAAACGACGTGAGGAATTCAAAGAATACGAAATGCAAAAAGAATTCGAAAAACAAGCCACTCTGAAAGAACTAGACGAGGAATCGAAGAAGAAATTCGAGGAGGAAGCCAAGAAAAATAAGGAACGCCATAATGAACACGAAAAAATTCATCACCCAGGAAATAAGGCTCAGTTAGAGGAAGTTTGGGAGAAGCAAGATCATCTGGAGAAGGAAGATTTCAATCCAAGGACGTTCTTCATGTTACACGGTAAGTTTAGAAGTTTAGTAGTTGATTTGAATGGCTGAATAACTAGGTTTGGTCGTTTTCAGATATCGACAGCAATGGGGTTTGGGATGAAACTGAAGTGAAGGCCTTATTTGTCAAGGAGCTTGACAAAGTTTACCAATCAGGACTCCCTGAAGACGATATGCGGGAGCGTGCCGAAGAAATGGAACGAATGCGTGAACATGTCTTCAAGGAGACTGACACAAACCGTGATGGCTTGATCAGTTTCCAGGAGTTCATGGAACAGACCAAGAGGGAAGAATTCAATCGCGACCCAGGCTGGGAAACCGTCGATAACGAACCACAATACACTCATGAAGAGTATCTAGAGTTCGAACGCAGGCGCCAAGAAGAAGTTCAGCGCATGGTAGCCCAGGGATTGGTGAGTTTTTATACTGCCTAACTAGAATTGCTTGTTTCATCTTGTTCTTTTTAGCTTCCTCCTCATCCAAACATGCCAAATGGATACTACCCTGATCCAAATCATGGATACCAAGCTAATCCACAGGCACAGGGACAGCAGCAAATGCACTACCAGATGCAACCCCCTCAGCAATACCACCCTGAAGCTATGCAACAACAGCAGCAGCAATACCAACAAGCTGGACAGCCAGTGCAATTGCATCCCAATCAAGTATATCAGCAGGTACAACAGCAGCAACAGCAATACCAACAGCAGCAGCAGCAACAGTATCAACAATATCAGCAGACACAACAGCAATATCAGCAGGCTCCTCAGCAACAGCATGTACCTGTACAGCAGCAGGCTCCCCAAATGAAACAGCAACCACATCCTAATCAACTTCCTCCTCAACAACCACAACAGCAACAACAGGCAGTTCCTGCTCCCCAACATCAAGCTGTTCCAGTGCAACAGGCTGCGCCAATTCAACAACAACCTGCACCCGTTCTACAACAAGCTGCTCCCGTTCAACAACAAGCTGCTCCTGTCCAACAACAAGCAAACATTCCACAGCAGCAAGTTCCTGTCCAACAGCAACAGCAACAGCCGCAACAACAACCACACCCCCAACAAATTCCATCTCAACAGCAGCCAATAAAGGCCTAAACCATGACTCAACCAACAGAAAAAGGAAGATAGCGAAATTCGAATACTAATCTTAAAACGCATCGAAATTCAAGGAGATTCACTTACCGACTAACAATATAAAAAATAAAATTTAAATTCCTTTTGATACCAGCTCCACTTTTAATCTTTTCCTTATATGTACATTATTTGTATCTTTTTGATATTTTCATTTTAATTATAATGAAAAAATAAAGTGTAAATCAATTATGATTAGTTTTGTTGGAAGAAGTACATTAAGCGGGTACTCAGTGCCTAATGTGTATACATAAATTGTTTTTCCATTTTCAAATATAAATTTTGTTTAAAAAAAAAACAATAATTATATTGTTTCATTGGAATATTTATTATTTATTTTATTTATATATGAAGTCATACTGAATTAAATCTTCATGGCTTTTTGTTTTTTTTTGCCTTCTTCAGGGTTTGTTGCTGTTATATTACATCAAGTACATTCTGTACGTTTTTTAAGTACGTGCTACTAGCGAAATAATCTCGTTTTCTTGATACGTGACACAATTTAAATTAACTTGTCGACTGACGTGGTTAATATTTTTATTTAGTTTTTCATAGTCGTCTCGTTAAAGCAATTCAAGAAATAACTGGTTATCTATGAAGATGAGTTTTCTGTTGTTGTTATTGTTATGATGTAATAATTGTATACTGCTGGCTAGCATTTTCTTTGGAATTCCAGGAAAAGAGCTTGAAAAATATTTTTAAATTGATAGATAGGCAGAAAAAGAAAGAAGGTTTTTTCAAGCTTAAAAGGGAAACTTGATTATGGTGGATAATTGGTAAAGTATGCTTTCCTAGATGGACGAGGAAATAAAGTTTATACAAATTAAAAAAAGAAACTATTAAACAATATTCTCTTTGTTTATTTTGCAATCGTAGGAATTATGCAATAAACCTAATTGTAAATTAAATAAAATTTATTTCGTTTAGCAAGACACGAAGTAAAATAATTTTAACAAAGAAAGTAACTGCAAAAATTTTTTTGTTCAATATTTAGAATTCTTAATTTCAAAATGTTCAAAACACAAACCGTGCTAAGTTCGACGAAGTTCGAGTGAGCAAACTGTGTCCAAAACTCATTTTTCAAAAAACAAAATTTGAGTTACACACTTTTCAGATTTCAGATTTCTTCCTTAAACCAACCAAGTTCGCCATAATATTTTTCTTAGCAGCAACCGCATGTTTTAACACCTAACCTGCTCAAAATTTTTTTGTTTAACGTTCGATATTTGATGTGATTTAATCGAATGTTTCATAAAGTTTGGCGGTTTCAAACATCCGAAGCGATTTAGATAAATTTATATTAGATGTGATTTCATTAGACTGGGCCCGACTCAGCCAGTTTAAATCTAATAAGTAAGGCAAAAACAATAAATGACAAGCCTTTTTCTCCAGTCAAATATAAATTTCGATTAATACTTTGGAACAATTTGTAATCAATCAAACAATCGAGATAATGATCACTTTATACTCATTTAAATATTTATTAGTAGTTTGTGGTACAAAAGACATCCTATCGCTCTAATTTTGAGTTCTTTCCAGTTTTTATGATATTACGATTCTTCACTTCTTTCTTATCCATATTTATAGGTAAGTTCTTCCACCATTTTGTTCATTAAAACCGTTTACGCGTGCTGTCTTTTTTTAAATTGATTATCGAGAAGCTGATGTTGAGATTATGAAAAAGTAATGGAATGAATTGAAAAACCAAGTTTTTTTTTTTCAAACTAAAAAGGGTATCGAAATGAAATTCAATTTTTATTATTATATATGTAAAGGGTATATGTATGTATGTATGTATAATGTATCTCAGTACAAGCATTTTTTTTTCATATTGGATGACAATAATAATAATTAATAAACAAATCAAACAGTATGAAAGTAATGAAGATAGGGAACAGAAAATAAACAAAAAAAAAAAATGAAAAACGAAGAAATATATTTTATTTTTTTTGTCTTTAACAAATACTTTCGCACTAAACTAATTGTGTAAGATAAACAGATTCCTGTTTTTAAAATTTTCTTTTAATAATAATAATAATTACATATTCATAATATTTCACTTATAAATAAAATTTTCTAAAATATATGTTTGTTTATGTATATAAATTCTTGAAGATGGAGAAAATCTCATAAGCGGCAGGTAGCAGTTTTTTTTTTACTGAAGAGATATCGAAAAACGATCAGTAATTAATTAAATTAAAAAAAAAATTGCCAATAAATGCGAATAAATCTAACTTAAAAACGAACGAAAACAAAAATACAAACATAAACCTCTCCACGAAATCGATATAGATAAAATAATGAAATTTTCATTTGATTCATGGGAGGATAAGAAGTAAGTAACGATATGGATGAATAATTGGGTTTTGTTTTTCATTTTCTTATCGAATTGACGTAACACAAATGTTATGCGGTCATAGATAATAAAAAAGATTCTTTAAGTCAAAGATGAATGAATAAGGGAGTATTTTTTTTGTTCTTAAAGCAAACATAAAACTATGTCGTTTCTCTTTTAAATCTTCAGTTTTTGTTTTAACCAGAAACAATTAATGAGCAAATAAAGTATTTAATATTAGCACTAATGATAATGATATAATAGTAGTAACCATAGTTATGTTGTTTTTTTCTTATTTCAAGTTCCAGCCCTATTCCGCCATCAATAATTGTTCGCATAATTCGATGCTATTTAAACGTTTTGTAAGTTTAAAGTCGAATTGAATAATTTGATCCACACAAATAGCAGAATAGAATTTTTGTTGTGTGTTTATTTTATATGCATATGATTGGCATTGCAATAATATATTTCTTGGAACGATAAAAAGACAAAACCATCATTTAAGGCGCGATTCTCTTTTTTTGAAAAAGAATACAAAATTAATAAATTTTTTTACACAAAACTTCTCTTTGTAGGTTGTAGCTGATTTAACAGTTTTTATGAAAGAACTTTCTATCTTGTTTGTTTACAAAAAAATATTTTTTGTTTAAATATTGAAACAACATTAGTTTTTTTCTTTCTTAAATAAATATTTGATTAAATCCTCAAAGGAGTTTTTTTTTTAACTTTAAGCCCAAACTATCGTCTTACAATACTCGACGGTCGCGGAAGGCCACTTCTTTTTATACTGGAAGGTGGTCGCAGACCGGATGGTTTGGGGATTCCAGTTATTTTTGTTGCTGGCTGTTGAAGTGACGAAGGTGGAGGTGGCATTGAGGAAGACTCATGAATCTGTGTTGAACTTCCATTTGTAAAGAGTTTGCCATTCGAACTTCCGCGGGAGCTCGCTGAAGACATACTCTGAAATAAGTAAAGAAAAATGCAGTGCTGTTAATTTTGTTAAACAACATAATAATGTTTTATCGATACTTTGCATAGTTTGATAAAAAAAAAAACAGTCCAAATTAGTTAAGCTAAAATAAAAACCTACATCGGTTGGTGAATGTCTCCCAGCGTCTATATCCGCAGCATTCGTCGCCACCGCTTCGCCCTTTGCCACACTAAAACTATAATAGCCCGATGATGGGCGTAAGAGTCCAGTTCGTTTAGCTGACGGTGCACGTAAGCCAGACACTAGACTTGGTGTTTTGAATACTGAATCATCAGATTTCTAGAAAAAAGGTATTAATTCAATTGAAAAAAATTGTTTTTTCTTAACTTACCTCAGTTTTGGAAACCTGTTGTTTCGGATTTGTTCCCGAAACAGAATTCACTCGTATCGTCGTTTTCGTTGTGTTAAACTTGCCCTATAAACAATATCATTTCAATCAACAACTTTGAATATACTAAAATGCCTAGATACCTGTTTTTCAGTTAAAACACTCCCCGCCGTTGTTGATTTCCGCACTCCAGTTGGCGCTGCCATTGCTGAAGCAGGAGTTTTTGCATAACCAAAATTACTTGATAAATTATGAAATGACTTCGATTTGATGCCCATGGGACTCTTTAACTCAGATCCCGTCGCTGGCTGTGTTTGGTTGAAAGCGTCTCCATTGCTCTTCGAGTTCTGCTGTTCTGCTTTCTCCAGGTCTCCCGCTGAGATAGCTTTACTGCTTGAACTAAATTTTTGTAGACCACTTATATACCGAGGTCGTGACAAAGATCTTTGCTCTGTTGGTTTCTCTGTCGCCGATGGGGGAGGTGGGGCAATTACTGGTCTGTTCAGCTGATCCCCATTCATACCAAATCCTCCACCATATCGTGACATTTTTGTTTTCGGTTTCTTAAATGTCGCATAGTTATTGCTTTCTATCTCGGTCTCGGTCTTGTTATTGTTGTTGTTGTTGTTATACGACACCGGTGGAGTAATATCCCGTCTAGAGATCCTCTCCATTGGAGCTCTATCCGCCTGTTGAGTTTCATCTTCTTCCTCTGTCGAGGGTAAGTGCTCATTTTCTCCATCAATACAAGGCACATTCAGTTCACTAGTTCCGTTCTCAGTGCGTTTGAATATTCGAATAGTTCTGAATCGATCACGATCACGTTTTTCCAATTTACTATTCCGTGGTACTTTTTCGTCTTGGGGTGCATTTGGATTATTTGACAATTCGGTGCATTGCTGTTCGTCAGTCTTTTTATAAGTTTCTTCTACTTCTATTCCTCCTTCAGTCTCTTTAACAAATGAATTTGAATTTACCGACCCACTTGGTGAGTTTTTTTGCGGTTGGGTTATGTTGACACCATCGTAGAGGCGACTTCGACGACTAAGCAGGCGATCACCGATTCCGCTGCTATTCATAGAAATGACACTTAAACCGGTTTCTAAAAAAAAGGATAATCATTTTTTTTGTGTGTTTCAATTCATTATTCAAAAACTTACCTGGACTGCCAATTTGGGATGTCTCCTTAGCCTCTGATTTATCTATCGTAGCGTTGAACCTCTTCTTGATCGTATCCAGAGATTTCTGCATTTTAATTTGTTCCTCGTTAAGCTCTAGCTTACCCAAATTATCCAATAGATTATTGAACTCCTCTTCGTCAGCAGTGTCCACTGCCGGTGTTCCACCGGGAATACTTTTACTAAACGGAATACACTTGTTGAAAGTTTCGTTTGGATTGATGTTCTCCAACAGCTCCATGGTCTCAATAGCGTTATTAACGTCATCATTGCACGGCAATCGTGAAGGTACCGTAGGTTGTGGCTCAGAGAACGTTTCATTTTGTATCCGTTCCTTTAGAATATTCGTGGCAATACTAACCGGCTTCTCGAAAGTCTCATTTAAGGTTCTGTTCGCTGCTGAGAGGCCCACAATGGGCGAAATATTGACGTCGATTGATGGTGTAAATGCCTGCTTATGACGCATCGAGCTGAACGATGTATTTTGGTGCGGGGTTGACTGTTCATAGTGTTTGCCTTGCTTCACATTATTTTCTGGAGTTTCGCATTGAAAATTTGGTTCGCTGCAGTCAAAGGTTGAGTTCACACCTTCGGCTATGCTGAACCGCTTCAAGCACACAGTCTCTTCCATAACTGGCCGCTGAAAGGTTTCATTCTTAAGGTCATTGAAGGTTTTCGTTTCTGCTTTCGCAATGGCCACAACTGGCTGCACCGTCACTATACTACTATCCACCAAATTGAATGTTGTATTTCCGATATAGTCATCATCGCCATTTGGAACAATTTGCTCTTTCCCACTAGGAAATGTTTCATTGAAAATCAATTTCTGTTCGAATGATTTTTCTGGCAAGCTCTCTTGCTGTTCCTTCTCCTTCTCAGCAATATTGCACGTTCGACTGGAAAACGTATCTGAACCAGCACCGCCCATACTATCCACCGAATTATTCATTGTGCTGCAGGCCGAAGTTGTTTTACTATTTATCAAAGAAATATCATCTATTTGAGCAATATTCGAATCTTTTATCAGAGTCCCTTCAGCCGATAGTGACAAAGACTCGAGGGCTTTTCGATCACGGATCATGTCATTGAGAGTGTAACCACCAATATCGTCTGTGGTTTTCTCACCATCGAAAAACAAACCCGACATGGGGACATCGCCTTGGATTGATTGAAGCAAACCATTCGATAAAAAGTCACTAGATGTAATCAGACTGCTGTTCATGCCATACAGAGACACATCCATGGAGGAACATATCGATGATGGAGGTGAGGTATCTTGCAGGAAGCTCTTTTGCATATTCGTCACTAGACCACCAATTTCAAGATTCACATTCAGGGGCGTTTGCGGCTGCTGCTGTGAATTTGGCTGCGATTGGGTGGCATTTTGGGACTGAGTCAGAGGATTCTGGAATAGAAAAGCGTTGAAATAATTTTATAATTTCTAAATTTTGGGTTAGATGTTACATAAGATATTTAATTTAAACAAACAGCAAATCAATTGCTTTGGACTTTGTTTAATATTTTTTCTAAAGACCAAGCACTGGCACACGAACAAAAATATGTTTACCAAAATGAAATTTTTTTTTGTTTTGCTTATTGCAATGTAACATCTGTTGAAAAACCAAGTGGCTAAAGACGTCATAACTTTTATGGATAGCCAATCTACTCACTTCGTGATTCATTATCGCCTGTCTGATTAAAGAATATTATTTTGAATTTTTATCTCGGGTGACCCTCCTTTCAAACCCTCGCTAAACACAATTGATTAATTCAAGGGCAAATCAAAACTAGTAGCACAAAAATTATATATTATTATAAAATTATTATTGTTTAATTTTTGTGTTAAACAACAATTGATGCGTTATTACTTCCGATACATTCAGATCTCTTGAAAGACTGACGGCTCTATTAATAAACTTTTGATTTTTTGAATAAGCATACTGAGAGTGTTGCCAATTTCATAAATAAAATAAACAAATTAGAACCCAAGTAGTACACAAAGAATTTATGAGCGTAGAGAATCGTGCGTCAAGGAAGTTTTAAGTTCACTAATTGTTAGAAACACAAAAATAACAATATAATATTAATATTGTAATTTGTTAGTGCTGACAATATATTTGGCATTTATGTAAGTGTGTATTCGATTTTTTAGTATGTAAGATATAAAATACAAGAATAAAAATATAATAGAGATTATTTTTTTAACTGCAGTTAAGTTTCTGATTAGATATTCTTATGGAAAGTTAACAGGTTTTTTGGGCAACTCCCATTTGATGTTTCTTATCATCTTAGAAACCACTGAGGTTAAATTTTAACAATCTCAGTAGATTTTTTTGAAATTAAATGAACAAAAAAAAGAATTACTTTTTTATACAAAGAAAATTTTTTCTGCTTTTGAATATTGAATTACAAAAATAAATGCATCATTTTCTAAGAACGAAACTTCAAGTGTTATAGCTTGAAAAAATAAAAGCTTTAAGATTTCTTACAAATACATTTACCAAGTTTCATTCGTTCACTAAAAACTTTTGTTAAAACATAAATTCTGGCAAAATTCATTATAAAAATCAGAGCGAGACCAATTATATTAAATTCAATTGCGATGGAAGACATAATAATGCTTTTGGTTTTTTTTTTTTAAAACAACATTTGGCTGGCCATGGCACATTACGATTACATTACCATCGGACAACATGTTTGCTTAAACTCTTTTTTATTTTCTAGATCATTTTTATGTAGAACATTTTCAATTCAAGTATTATTCGACATAATATTTATATTGTCTTTGGAACTTTTCTTTTGATGATCGCATAATACTCGGGAACACGCAAAGTTTTTTCTTCTAGATTAACAGAAGATACTACTAATGGAAATTTAAAAGCTATGTTAGATTTCTGAACAGATTCAATTATTCATTAAATTAGAAGCATTAACCGTCAAATCAAGGTCAAGTGAAACTATATAAACAAAAAATAATAACAATATTTCATCTTTACCGCAGATTTCCATAGACACGGTCCCGAGCGAAACACATCAATAAACGCACTCAATAATTCTTTTGACCTTTCCATTTAAGAAAAAACACAAGCTCCACAATATTTGGACACAAATTTTGATTCACTCTCTTATTCAAATTATTCCACTTAAGAATCGGAGAAAATAGAGCTTCTCGTTTTGGCACTTTCGTAAGAGAAATAAGAAAAAGATATAATTCTTGACTCCGTGTGTCTAGCCTTGACTGTAATCAACGAGTATCTATTGTTCTGTTACTGCTAGTAATTGACATAATGTCTCCATGCTCGATGAAGCAAGTCGACGCGCTAGTAATTCATTCCGTCCATGCACCTGAGATAAAAGAAAATTGAAAATAAAACTGTCTGGAATTTTGTATGCAGTGAACAAACAAGAGAATATTCCCCCAAGACAATGGGCAATGTAAGTTCCACCTCGAAATGACCCCAATAAAACGCAACATCGTCGTCGTTGTCGTTGCAGTCGATCGTATTTACAGAGACTGAAGATCAGGTGTCTGCCAGCTGTGTGGGAAAAAACACAATGGATCCAAAATTAGCAGCTAAAGTTTATTAAACTCCAGGCAGGAAAATGGTCAGACATCATGCAGAGCAACTACAACCCCACTAGAAAATAGTATTTATTTTGAAAAGCACTAAATAACATCAGGGCCGGATCTTTGAAATTTAAATAATGCACAACGTGAATTTCGCGGAGCGAAAGGCAATTCGATGCACGTTTAGTCGCATGAACCTAATCTTATAAATTGAAACCGTGTACCTGCGTATCGTACAGATTTGGTGTCTCCCAACAACAACAGACCGTTATACCAAATAAATATGCTCTAGGGCTTCTCTTCTACGAACTACATCTACACAATTGTATTCAGCTAATAAATACATAACTTTAATTTGAATTGAGCTGCTGTTGAAAAAAGTTTCCATGAAAGCTATGAACTGGGAACTTTAAGTTCTCATAATCTTATTATCCTTAAATGGCTTTATATTTTCGCAAGATCTGATTTATTAAAACATTGCACGAGGCGCTTTAGAAGCTCTGGTGCGGACATGCCAGCTCTGGTAATTAATTCGTATTCCCAAACGCATTAAAGCCACACCATGAACATGATTGTCTTCTTGCACAACAAGAACGGCGGCACTGACCTTATATAGCGGTAGCGGATAATTCAAACCAGTTTCCCCTTCATTTCCCACATTAATCTACTCGAAAAAAAAATAAAAATAAAAGTTCCTACTTACATATTGTGCTTCCAAGTTTTGAGCTATTTTCCTCTTGGGTCGTGTGAATGTTCTCGTATTCAGTTTGAACGCTGAAAAGTAAAAAAAAAAAAGTCAAAATAAAGCAGGGCACAGAAGTGTGATTAGATAGACATAGACGACAGAAACACACTCGGGCTGGACAGGACAACATCCACACACGACAAATCAAACAAAAACAAGAAATTAAGTATTCTTTTTGTGCCGATACAAAAAGTTAAATGTTGGGAAAGGGTGGATGGGGGACACATTCAATTCAAGAAAGAAATCGGAATGAGCAAAAAAAAAACAACCTCACGCAACTAGGCGTAGGTTTGGCAGGCTAGCAAGCACTTCATCCACTTACCTTGTTCCGACGACGAACTATTAGTATTCGAGCAATTGTTATTTCTCCATTGTTGCAAAATATTCGAGACATCATCGTGGGTTTTGTCCTCGAGAAATCTGTTGTTTTTATCATTACGAATTGAAATATGAAGAGAAAATTATTTTTTTTTCACTTTCATTAGTCGTTGAGTAAAACTTACATAAAGGAATCGTCCTTTAGGGCCTCATCAATATCCAGAATGTCCATGGTTGTATTTTTTTGTTTATTACTTATATTCCTAAAACGGCACTATAAATAGAGCATAAATAATTAGTAAAATTTGTTAAATATAAATGCAAAACATAAGACAAAAAGTAAACGTAGAGTATGAATAAGTTTTTTATTTCTTTTTTTCTTCACTTCTTCTGAAGCGAACATCTGTTTTATTTTACAATTTTCAATCAAATCCAAATAGATTTTTGGGTATAAATACAAAACTTATGCAATTTAGGTATTTAAGTTCACCTTTAAATCAAAAAACAACTATTTCGAAACTATTTTACAGGGGAAAACGTAAAAATTAAAAAATAAAAAACTGTTGACAAGTTTTCATTTTACTTTTTATCTAAATACTAAATAGTACTCTCTCTTGGCGGATGACACACGACTGTGGTAGTAGTAGTGGTGGGAGTTTTTGAGCTGTTTTTTTTTTTTTTGCGATTTAAAATTCTTCTAGTACTATTTGGTATGTTGTTAAGGTAAGACTACACCAAAGGCTGTAAAACAAAAAATGCCTTTTTAAACAAATTTTTTCCCAAACATTTTTACAAGAAAATTCACGTTACCAAACAAATATTTAAACAGAAAACACCATTGGGCCTATTCGATCATTATTATGTTATGGATTTCAAAATAAAAGTATGAGCTGTCAAAAAATCTTTTTTGAACTATAAATTGTGTATTGATCGGCATGATAAAATCTGAAAAGAAACCTTTTTTATAAACTATCACAGTTCAAACTCTTGAAAAATCTTTTACGAATCACAATTTTGGTATTCAGCATGCCAAGTATCTGTTATGAATCATGAAAGATATTGAAGAAGGAGATGAAATTAAATTAGTAGCTTTTACATATTCTCCCTCACAGTCACAAAACAATCGAAATTGTGATCTCCTACTCTTCACAGCAGGTGGCTGGGTGTAGAATTAAACATTCCCCCAAATCAACGCGAAACTGTGGCGGCGACGACAAAAACAATAGTTTTAACATGCAGTCGTATTTATAAACCCATTCCAAAGTATGTCTAACTTTGGACAACTGTCCAAGCCCAAAACCTTATTTATAATCATGTTCCATCGAGTGTCTAACTTAGACACTGAAATTGGTTGTCCAAACCTATTCTAAAGTGGGTACGTTCAATAAACAAAAAAATGAAAAATAATCTTCAAATGAATGAAATGTTCATTGAACGTGTATCCAAATGCTCACACGAAATTGGCAGATTACATGGATGTGATTGAGTGTATGAGAATATTTGTAGGCCACTGTTGGAATGCGTTTATAAATAAGGAGATATCCAACCATTTAGACAATGGCTAGCTGGACAACTGTCCAAGTGTGTTCTAAGGAAATCTAATAAATACGACTTATGGTTGTTAATGAAAACAACACGTTATTTTTATTGTTTTCGTCGCGAATTTGGGGAAACTTCTAACAAATTATTTACGTTTTAACAATTTCATTTAACATTTTGTTTGAAATATTTTTTGTAAGAAGTTTACAATTTTTTTAGAATTGGGCTTTTCCAAAACGTTTATAAATAAGACCATATATATCTATAACTATATTATATTTGGCGGTTCTAGTTGGAGAGAAAACAATGCAACACAAACAAACATACTTACACATGCAAACACTTTTCCAAAAGCGCGACTAGTGTGCACAATGTGAATTATCGTTGTGTATGCAAGTATATTTGTTTGTATTGCATTGTTTTCTCCCCAACTAGTCAATTCTTTTTTGTTGCTTGTTTCGCATTGTCACATTGACGTATGGGGGAACTTCCCAATTGCGTGTTCCCCAAGTCCAATGCCTCTCGGGCTTACAAAAAAACACGCCTAGTGTAATCATGTACAAACTTTTTTTTGTTTGCCTATTTGAAAGTTTGACGTTTGAGTGTTTTGGATATTTTTATGAACGTGTCCATGCACGTCTTCTTAAATCTACTACATCACAATATTTTGAAAGTAAACAGCTGATTTCAGCGACTGAAAGCTTCCATATGCATTCAATTCAAAATTCCTCAAGTAAAACTGAAAATAACTTATTTAACGAAATAAATTAATAAATAAAATGCAAAAACCATGACTGATATAACTAAAAGAAAAATCCTAAACCATGAGCAATATAGTACAATCGTAGAACATATTCACAACTACCAAGGGCTCGCCATCGATTGTGAATTGGGTCTTGAACAAAGATTCCCAGAGATCCATCGTCAAACCCTTAAGAGCATTCTTGAAATCGAAATGGGACTACGCACAAAGATTAACTTTAGTAACTATCAAGCAAATGCCGAAAGGCTTCTAAGAATGTAAGCAAATCTAATCTAACAAAGGAACCATTAGTTTAGCAAGAATTCGTGATTTTATTTTGCAGATTTGAAGAAAAATCTAATCATAGCTTCAATAACAACATACTCGTCGACATAGCCAGCTTGGAACGAATGTCACCGGTGATACTTAGTCGAATAATTTTACAAGAAAAGTACAAAGATTATCAGAAGAGTGATTTAGCGGAATTGATGAAGAAACCGCATTTGATTGAGGACCAAAAATTGGCGGGAAATGTGAGACAATGTACCTTGAGTGATAACCAAGAGGGGCCTGTTGTTGATATAAGAAGAAGGTGCCTCGGAGAAGAATATGAAGTTAAGGTAGACCTCGGAAAGTGCTGAAAAGAGGTTTTGAAAACAATTTTTTTTTTTTATTTTTTAGCTGAAAAAAATGGCCACTGATGCCAAGATGGCATTCTTTGACGAGAACGATCTTCGAAGAACGGGATTCGACAAAACACCCGACCTCAAACTAGTGCTTCCTTGTTTGTACAAGGGCTGTGTTGTGAATTGGATAGAAAGCAAAGCACTCTTTGGCGACGCTAAAACCCATCGAAAGTACCTGTACTCCCAGCTTTCTAGTTACAGCAACAGGTTGGAAATAAATAGAAAATCAAATTCAAGATGAGATTTTATTTATAAACTTACAAAAACTGGTTTGGTTTTAGATTTGGCCCTGGGATAGTCATCTACTGGTTTGGCTACCACGAAGAGATCGTTCACTTCAAAGAAAACGGGGCTGGGCTTATAATACTCGCTGATTTTCCCAGACTTGAAAATTTGGAGTTTTTAAATACGTGATCGGAATAAAAGTTGTTAGTTAATTTTAAAAAAAAGAAGAAATTATGCATTTTAAAATCAATTTTGTTGTTTTTGTTTGAACAGAAAAAATCAAGAATTTTTAGGAAAAAAATCAAGTTTCAATCAAGAATTCAAGACTCCAAGGTAATTTTATTGTAAGTAAATTTTTATTTTTGCCCGGTTTACATTTCGGATGCAAAAAATATAATATTGTGCAAAAATGTATTAATTTATCGAAATTTGATGAAATTACGTCAAAATATTTGTATTTGCACTGAAAAAAAAAAATCGGGAATTGTTTAGCATAGTGCGGTAATTACAAAAAAAAATTAATTTCGCATGGGAACTATAAACTGGGCTTTTAACACGTCTTGAGAATTTATTATTTATTTCATTATATAGAAGTCTCAAAAAGTCAATATTTGGAATGAAATTCAACTTATAAAGTATTGAACTTACTTTTTGACGTCATCAATGGAATTATTTGCAATTATCCTTGACGCTAAAAATGTTATAATGGTCGCTGTCCATGTAAAAAAATTCAAGTTGCCTTCGTCAGTCCAGCCTGATAATACCCGGAGGTAAGTACATGTTCATGTAGATTATATGTCTTTGTTTGGTTACACACCATGCGTTGTCTGCGAGCTTACTCGAATTCCTTATTCATCAGCCCCACAAATCTAGACTCCTTGATCATGATGTCCCAAAAATCCATTTTTCTAGTTTTGAAAACAAACATGTTTTTGAAATTATGAGATTACTGAACCACTGAAATTCATGATAATAAATTGCCATTGGTGTGTATGGAACATAAGTTCTGTCACAGTCTTTTACTCACACGGATTTTATTTTAACAATATTTGTTTTGTTTTAAGATTTTTATTTAAATACAAATTAAAAATTCACATGTGAGTTACATTTTTTTTTTGTTTTTTTTTTTCATCACTTTTGCAAAAAGCAAAAGCTGTCGTTTTTTTTTTTACATATTAATAGTCAGAAATGCTGCTGTTGAGTCTTCAATGTACACACACATCCGTCATACACGCCATCATTTCGTTAATATTTTTTTTATTTTATTTTTCGAAGAAAGGAAACACCAATTATAATAATATCATCTTCCTTCTTTAGCTGGTTTTGTTTTGTTATTTCCTTGGTATTACTTAAATTTACTAGATATATACGATTCTTTACGATTTCTTATTATTTTTTTCTTTTTCCTTATTGTTTTCATTTGTATATATAAATCAGGATATTTGTTGCATTTTTCTCTTTATGAAACAAAAAAATTAATTAATACAAAAAAGAAGAAATTAAATAGTTTTTTGTTTTGTTTAAGACAGAAGGATGTTTCGCTTGCGGTTTAGCTATTTCCCCTAGACGACATCCTTCAAATCGGCAGGCATTTCATTTTTGGGATGTTTGTTTTCAAAATGTTGCTTGTACGTTTTTGGATCAGGCATTTGTGACTGAAAATGAATAATAATTGATTAATATTAATTTAATAAATTTTATTAATCTAATAATTATTAGTAATTTAGCCTATACACGTTTCTGAGATCTCACTGAGCAAGCTTCTGTCAGTTTCACTGAGCAAAAGTTTAAAGTACTCTCCATCTCTACTGCGACAAATAATAATTGAGCAAGCGAATCCAAAAAATATCAGTCTCAGCTTTTTGACAGCGAAATTAAGGAGTCTTTTTTGAGGAATTGGGTTAAAATTTTTGAGATTTTGATAGATCATCTGCATACACGACTTTGATGTTCCAATCTTCAATTTGGAATTCTCCATGGATGAGGTTTTATTTTTCCTTTGTTGTAGTTTTTAATTAAATAAAAAAAACTTCCTAAAGAGTAGGTACTCCCCACATTGTTCGCCGATAAAAAATTTTATGTTAATTTAATTAAATTACAAAAAATTTTGATTGATTTTTAAGTTTTTCTGCTTAAATACCTACTCGAAAGTCGCACTGTTAGCTAAGTAGAATACAATAAACTATGGTTCTCTTAAAGGCTTGAGTACTGTAAAGACCTTCAACCTTATTTTACTGTGGTTGACCTACATATATTAAAAAAAAAAAAAAACAATTTATTCCTCAACAAACTCAAGGCTGAAATAAATTGATTTGTATTTAAATCACTTTGAAGAAGAGCTATTCAATTATCTTCTTATTGTTGACTAGACCCCATAGAGTATACATAGCTGCAACGTAGGCAAATGTATGACGAACATAACTCGGGCCCACTTAGCTATTAACAGCTCAACTTAGATTCGTTAAAAAGGGTGAACTAAAGAATTATTTACAAAAGTAAAACTTCACTATCCGTGTAAGAAGAAAAAATAACATTTTTGAATGGGAAACAAAATTGAACTTTCTTGAGAAGTACTCAATAGGTCATGTGTCACGACAAACAGAAAATCAAATACAAAAAAGTTGATTTTTTATAGGTCAGCTAAAAACCCAACAATTCGTATTAATAAATACAGACACTGAAACTCATCATTTTTCTTCGCCTTTCCACCCTGCTAACACAAATCTAAGCTATTTTTCTTCTCGCCAAAAGAAAACCTAACCACTCTCCTCAATCACATTCACAAGGCAAACACATCTGTCCAAACCATGTGTTTGTTAATAATACAAAGTATTAGTCAGACTTCTTCGGAAGCAGCAAAATAAAACTTGAAATGAAGAGTTAGTTTTTCTAGCGACTTACCTTACATACAGCACAAACGTGGACGAGTGCCTTTTGTGCAGCCTTTTTCTGGTCGGTTGCACTGTGTCCTTGTTGCTTCTTCATCTTGGCCTGTTTTTCTGCAGCCTTAGCTTGGGATTGGATTTTTTGATGTCCTCGTGCCATTTTTCTTTGTGTATCTAATCTAACAATGAGAAGATATGTAATATTATGAGGTTTTCCAATACAAATCGCTAACCACAATCTTAGGGGGGAAAATCGTATTGAATTTCAAAAAAAAAGTAGTCAAGTTTGCGTTTTTTTCGTCGATGAAAATTTAAAGAAAAAACTTTCAAACTTACCTAATGATTTATTAGAGAAAGAAAAACAAGATTTATCGTTTAGCTATTATATCCGAAATTATTAAACTCTTGGAATGATTTTCCCAAAACCTGCAGACAGGTTTTTTGTTTAAAAGATTGTTGTGGGGAAATTTAGAGAAAAATTTTGCTTTCTACTCAAGATTCAAGAAGATGAATTTAGCATTCGCAATCAATTTTTTCTTCTTTATTTTGTCAAACGATAATCGTGGGAGTTAGAGGGAGATGGAGGAATGGTTTTGGAAGAATACAGTAATGTGACATGTAGGGGATGATGTGGAATAGAAACGGACACATAAAAAAATGTGTTCGGAAATTCTGTCCTAAAACAGGGGTGTTATTTAAATGACATTTATCGGAAAATGTATAATCTAGACCTCATCATAATTTTGTTTGGTAAGAGGCCAGTTAAAGCGATCAGGAAAACGCACTAGAAAAGTTGAAAAATTAAATTGCATCAGGAAAAGAAATAAATGAATTTTTATTATGCATTTAATAAAATAATTGTTGAATTGAAAATTTTATTTGTACAAAAAATTCGTGGAGTTATTTGCCATCCATTAGTAGTGCATCAATCGAATGAAAACCTAGTAAATAATCTATTTGAAAGTTTTTCCTGTTTTGCTTTCCTGAACGCTTTGAGCCCCTAAATTGAAGTTTCTAAGAAATGTTCAAAATTTGTTGTCAAATCACATAGTTTAAAACCCAATTTTGGGAAACTTGTTGAAAAATTCAAGTTACCAAACAAGAATATTAATGAAGATGCAAAACTTTCAAAATAAAAAAAAAAACTCGAATTAGAATGACAACAGAGTTACATATCCATCTCTTTGCTTTTGTGTATGTTTATTTTTCATACATTTATGTTGCCGCTTTTCTTTATACTACTAACAACATTTAGAAAACTTAATAGCCATCTACCTGTCAAAGTTAAAATTTAATTTTTGGTTCCTGAAACGATATTCCAATATAACAGGTTATCGTTTCGTTGTTGTAAAGCACGCTTTTTGATGATCTATATGGTTCAATTCTGATAATAAAAACCCCGCCTGCCGAGTCTGCTGTCAAAGTTAGATAACTCTTAAACATCAACTAAAAAGTTTATCTATTACTTGGACGGCTGTCAAAAGTTAGACATTGTTTATAAATATGTACGACCGTATAAGACGAACAAAAATTTGTCAAAATTCTTAAAACAAATTTCGAATTCGCTTCATCAAACTATTCTATGATGAAATGCGGTAAAAAGGATAGAATTAGATTTTAAAAATTTATGGGTTAATATTTCCAACATTATGTTTTGTTCCTATGGCTTAATATTTCTATCATTTAGCTATTTATAGGGTGAAATGGGATAAAGGCAAAAAATAACGTCCGATAATACAAATAGATATATAAAGGTTCAGAGATTTTTTTGTTTTGACGAAGTTAAGATCCATATAGATAATCCCGTGAAAATTTATGTGGAAAAGGACCTCAACCAACTTAGCGTGTGAAACTGGAGATAGCTAGCTAGCAACCGCACTGGCTAGATAAAGCTACTTGAAGATAACATAAACACCTCTTGCCTACATACATTCAAAATCCAAATTCAAATACAAAACGAATACGCAATAGTATAAATATAATATGTTTTTATTAAAAATAACAGTTCGTATATAAACTATATATAAAAATGGAAATCTAAAATTTACAAATTTTTTAATTAATAGTATTCGGCAACTTTGGCAAACTTAAAAAAATAATGAATAAAAAAATATAAAAATAATATAAAATTCGAGGGGAATTTAGTTTCAACTTAATTTAAACTAACATACTCTCGTTATTATCGCAAAATTCATAAATATTATCTACAAATTGCATTTGCTTTTCATTCAAATTTTCAATATCATCTTTTACTGTTGGTGCATTCCAAGTACTGGGAGTTCTTTTATTTATAACATCCTTCGGCTTTTCAAATGTCATTCTTTTCAAATTGTTAATTATAGAAATGTCATGTTTGATTTCATTTTTAATCTCCAAGAGTTCTCTTTCAGTTTTTAAAATTTCCTCAGCATATGCTTCAATACTGTTTTGAATTTGTCCAATCGAAATCTCCAACTGATGATCTTGTTTCGTATACATTTCATTTTGTAGTTTAAATTGTCGACATTTATTTGAAAGTTCTTTCATCAAATGTGATTCTATGCTAAATAATTGATCTATTTCGGAAGTCTTTTGTGCTATTTGATTTCGAAGTAAACTTCGAATTGGCATATCTCGTCGTCTACGATTATGATGGTCAGATTTTCCGATTTTCATTGGGGTACGTTGACGTTTGGAAGAATTGCTATTGCTGCGTTTTTTCTTTGGCTGCTCCGATAGTTGGTAGAGTTTTTCTTTTAAACTACGCTCCTCGGTAGCTTTAGTTGTTATGGTTTGATTATTATATTGTTTATCTGGAAGTATTACGAAAATCAACTCATCAACTTGACTTTCATTTTTTTCTTCATTTTTGGTCAATTTATTGTCATTATTATTTGTCCTTGGTTGTTTATTTTTATTGGAAGCCTTTTTCTTTCGTGTTAATAATTTCAAAAGCTTATTGATGTATTTTCGAATTGACGTCAGAGCTCTTCGAGATATTGTCTACAATACAGACAGATAATAAATTGATTATAGTTAATGTTAGTTTTGCATGCGGAGTAAATTTATTTTTACCTTTTTATCGGAGAGTGTTGCAACTTCAGATTGTCGTTTGAGTGATAAACGAATCTGCAATTAAAACAAATTGGTTTGTTAAATCGATAGGTATTTAAATGGTATGTATGAGTATATTATGTTAATAATAAAATTATGTTGTTAATGTATGTACACACATAAGTTTAACATTTCATAAACTGGAATATACCTATATAACAATCTTCTATTGTTTTTATTTGATTCCGATATCTTACTAAATCGCCATACTGTTCACCGATTTTTCCTTCTTTCAGGAAAAATTATATATACCAACTCTTCAACTGGCCATTCAATAGATCTCGAATGGATACTATCCTTATATCTGCAATTTCCTGTTCAAAAAATGTCTGTGCATTGAAATTTACATTTCCACAAATTTTCAACATGTGATGGTTAAAGAAAAAAAGGCTTCTTAGTTTTGCTGTCCTATATTTCTGACCACGGTCTCAATTTTCTGAACTGACTTAATAATTATCCAATCCAAAAAAACTTAACTTAAAAAACTAATTTGCTTATCCTAATTGAAATTTTATACAAATATTTTGAAAAAGAATAAAATATGAATAGAAATCATATTACCCCTCTTAAACATGTAAGTACATAGGTGCATATATTCTTGTTAAATGTACTTCAACATGTGAAAGCACTACGGAGCCAAACTAATTAATTTAAGTAGCCTAATGATTTGTATAAATAATCAACATCGTAAAAGCTATGTATGTATGTATAAGCCGTGTAAGGAAAAAAAATATAAAATATATCTCCAATATTATCAACCATCAACAAAAACACTCAATTTAATAGCACTTAATTTATCCTGTAATTCTCATAACACAAAGGTATACTTCAGTGTAGCTTGACAATTAAAATGAACATATCCGATTTATTCAAACAGTATTTATTTCTTCCTGCTTCGGTTTACCTAAAATTTCTACCATATGATTACAGTCGAAAGTGCTAATGGAATAAATTTCCCATCAAAAAATGTTCTAAAAAACTTCTAACTAAAAAAAAAAAAAAACAAATTAATCGATCGATGACTAATGTAGAAAAAGCAGAAACAAAGTCCTTTAACCCACACCCAACTAAAACAAAAAAAAATGATTACCCCGGACTTAGTGGCGCCACACGCGAATCAAAAAAAAACAACGCCATAGCTTTAAAACAACACACAACCGTGCGACATCACCTCGTCATTGTTATTATAATTCTTATGCAATCAAACAAAAAAAAAAAAGATTAGAAAAAAACAGGGAGCTCTAGCTAGCGAGGATACATGCAGGAAGGAGCTAGGATCAAAAAATATATTACCTCATTGTGTACACGACTCCATGCTTTCCAAACTGGCAAAATAGTCATGTTGCCTTCGTAGCTACGCTCGACACCGCGCCAACATTCGGTTATAACATAATCACTGTAGTCACGCGATTCAACAACGCCATCTGAAGGTAGTAAACAGAATAGAGGAGAAAAAAATGAATTTTTAAAAAATTAACTCTCTTATGTAAAACAGGGTTATAATTTTTACCTCGACGACAATTGTTGTAGGCATAATTTCCATTGTTCACCTCATCATCAATCAAGGCTTTGATAATATCATTGCAAGTTGTTCGACTGGTAACACCGGCAACATAACGTGGTTTATTTTCCACCCAAATTGGAATTTCTTTATTTCCTTGTTCCTGTTTCGATACAATGTAGACAAAAATTAGCAAATTGCAATTAAGATTTTATTAACTTTATAAAGGCATTTGTAGGTTGCAGTTAAAAAATAAAATATGTTTTACCAAAGTACTAATTGAACCATGAATTGAAATGGCTTTGTTATGTCTATTTATGTCAGTTTCGGGTCGTAAAATCGGACTGTAATGACGCAATTCCAGCGAAGACGGATATCCGCCTAAGTTCTCGTCGATTAAAGTTGAATTGTGGGGCGCCATCTAGAAATAGAGTAGGAAATTCATAAAATTATATCGGTAACGCAAAAATGTGCATGTTAAAATGCATTTTAGGTGCAGTTAAATTAATTATGATTGTGCAAAAAATAAGAGAATAGAATTTTCTTGGTAAAAATGGAGAAAATATTTTAGTAGGTCCATAAAAGTGATTTATAAGCTTAGGTGTAGGGTCTGTTTGCAAATTTTTAAATAATGTACATTTTTAGGGAGTTTTACTTTGAAGTAATGTTAATTTTCACGAAAAGAGTATTTCTCACGAGACGCTTATATGTTAAGACTCATAGAGTTTTCGAGTCAAAGATTTCTTTAATGAGGACCCAAGTCGTAACAAACATTTTGTTGATTTATTTTAAAGATTTCTTAAAATTTATTGATTGACGCCATACAACTTAGTGTGAAATGAAATGTAAAAAAAATGTCTTCAAATAGGAGAACGCGACGATCTTGTTCACTTTCTTTACTTCGTAACGGGTAGACTGTCGTAGTTGGTGAAAATAACATAGCTTAAGACCGCGGGTAAACTCGAGGGGCTTGTTGTTTAATACTAACATTCAAACTGAAAATACTCTGGTCGTTTTGTTTGTACACTCAATAAAGTTATGAGAAAAGTAAATGAATGAAAATATATGTAAGTTTTATTTTTAATCATTTAAATTTTCGCATTTTTATTTTTGGTCTATGTCGTGTTGACACGAGAGTCGTTTAATCAACAATCAACTTGTTGCTCGCGACTTTCACTTTTTAGAAGAAGAATTAAAGGCAAAATCTACGTCAAGTATTTATATAATAAATCAATTTTAAATTGCCTTCCATTTTTCATTTACATAATATGTAGCATAGTGATTTTTTTTTAAATTTTGAACACAATTTTAGAATCCAAAGTAAATTAATTAATAAATTATTGGCACAAAAGATCGTGGAAAACTAACAGGGTCTAGTGACTAACATTCTCAAGTATTTCTGTGTGCGTGTTGTAAGTTGGTAGGAATGGGGAGGAACTTTATCATGACAAGAGATACTGTTGAGGGATTTGTTACTTCCTCGAAATATAGGCAGTACCCCTGAAAAAAATATTTTTAAGTGAAATTAGAAACCAGATCTCCTGGGAGATAGTTAAACGCACAGAAGATAACTCCAAGGGGTACTATACAAAAAAAACTTACCAAAATTAATTTTAAAAATAAAAACAGTTTGACAAATAACTGTCACTTGGAAATTGTATTGTTGAAAGTAATCACTTAGACTAAGGTTTTCAATGCGAAATCATCGTAGATTCGGAGTAAAACCCGAATTAATTCATTTGTGATTTAACTCTTTTCCATAGTGCCGCATAGTGTCGCCCTCTTTGTTTCGATAGTGAAGGACCATTTTGATTTGATTTTGATAGATTTTTGACAACTGATTCTGGTTTAACTCAAAAATAACTCAGGCACTGAAATATGTTTCCTGCGCTCAGACCAACTTATGGTCTACAAAATTCGCTATAACGCTATAACTACCATCGAAAAATTATGATACGAATCACGATACATTCTCCTTAATTAAAAACAAAGTGGACGAATTGTTCCCCAAAAACGAATCAGACTTTTGATTTCGTTTAACAATTTAATATTTATGAATAACATCGAATGTGTGTGTATCAGTTACCTACTACATATTTGAATAAACATACTAACTTTATGTACATAACAAAAAATAAAATTAACATACAAAATTAATTCAAATCCCTTCTACGCAAACTTAACGATTAAACTAAACGAGTAACCCCAGCACCACCGCACTGCCAGCGTATCGATCAATCACTTTTTATATGCATTCAGCTACTAATAATACAACTTCAATTCAAAATGTAATCTAAAACCTATCTACCCACTTAATCAAATCTTTTTTTCCATTTCCATTGTTTACAACTCACGTTATATCCTGATCCAAATAAAACTTTGCATGTAGCTCCCTCTGCAGTCCGCCTATATGCGCCATAACAAAAGTTAGATATATGTAAAGTAATTTGTATCTACATGGGAGGAAAACACCTTCTTTTCTTTGGCGTTGTGTTATATGTCCTAAGAGTGCCTTTATAGTACCATCAGTGTGTCGTCGTCTTCCGCCTTTCAGGACGAATATGCACTCGTAAACTCGTATATTATTTTGATGTTTGTGGTAAAATTTATAAATTGCATTTAAAGACCGACCTGGTGTTTGGCTACCAAGTTTAAAAAGTGGAAAACGTAATATGTATATGTATAGGAATAAGGCAAACTAATGATACACCCAAACTCGTGTAGTCTTTCGCCTAGAACATAAAATGCATCACAGCTCTGACGCCCACAATCGAGGTAAAAATGCTGAACCCAACCTTTATTTTTGAATTTCCTGATGCGGTAACTGTCCGTAAAAAACTTCACCCTCTCGGCATGCTATCCTGTTTTGTCTATATCCTGTTTGTTGCATGGTAAGTGCTCATATACGATACCTACTCTCTCTGTGATGATGGGTCGGACGTGGTTGTAGGGTATTCTTCCCTTCGAATGGAATACTACAAACTGTTTTCCCTTTGAACCAAATATAGAACTATTACACTTTTATCGCAGTTGTCCTATCTGCAGCAACACAATTCTGCGATGTTATAGTCCTTTTTCAATATACAATTATCATCATCATCATCATCATCATCAGCAGCTAGGCAGCCAGCATTGCCACAACATTCCAAACCAAACAACGACCAACAAGACAACGAACCATCAGCCTAGCCGGCTTGCATACATTAAATACAAAAAAAAATAATGCCTGTGTAATGCCCAAAACATTTTCGAAGGACCTTTTTACTGATTATTCCGTTCAAATGGGGAGTTAATTTGCTGTTGAATAAATTTGTTGTATATTTTTGTTTGTTTGCGGGTTTTATAAGAGGTAAGGGGATAAACCTTGATTGAATGACAAGGTGGGCGAGATTTTTAATGAAAATTTAATCAAACAACTAAGGCAGCAGTAGATAGCGTAGAAGAAGAACGGGAGAATTTTTAATATGCGACCTTTCACTTTCAATGTTAATTTAACTACAACTGCATATACATATGTATGTATGTATTAATGTTTTATTTTTGTCATAAACAAATTATGTACTACAAAAAAGGTGCTGGTTAAAGGTAAATGGGACTAAAGGGTAAATGATTTTTAAAGGAGAATTCTTTTCAAAAGACACCGTGCAAGTTTCCGTCTGCAAAAAATAGGATTTCGAAAAAAATGTACTTAGCTTAGGCAAATTTCTAGAGATTTGTAAATTTGTATTTTCTATATGGAAAAAAAATAAATTTTTGCACATTGACAACTTCATATGGTCTGAAGAAATATTTTCGCGCTATTAAAGATGTTTTTTTAAGCGATCCTTCTTGTCAATTGAAGTTCATGGGTTTCATTGATTTATGATATTTGAATGTATGTGCTGGTGTCTCAATGTTTGCCAAATCTTTTGCAACTTCCCTCCTAATGATGTTTACTTCTGGAATTCTGAACTATTTTCTTGAAAAATATTCTGGCTTGGTGAAACAGATAAATAATTTGATTTTACGACAACTGTACAGAACGAGGGCCTGTTACTATTGGTTTAGAACTTCCAACCATTTAAAAAAAACGTGAAAAAACACTTTCGGTTTTGAAGTGGAAAAGGCGTAAATTGAGCTTCAGTACTATGGTGTGACAGTTTAAAGGACTAATACACTACATGGACTCTTAAACTTTAATTTCTTACATCTTCAATATTCATGCAGCCTCTTGATCTCACAATATACACATGTTAAAGATAATAGCGCAAAATTTTTAACGATTTAGTACGATGTTAAAGCATTTTTACTATGACAAAATGGCTTTAATATCGTACTAAATCGTTTAAAATTTTGCGCTAATATCATTATCATCATTTAATTTTTGTTCAGTTCTGCGCATCTGATTTTTATTCTAAAGAATTAAAAAAAATTTGAATTCGATATTTGCAAAAGTAAGTGGTGGATTAGGGAGACACTGCTGTATAGCATTGAACCATAAAATCAAGTTAACGTGTGACCCAGCCGTCCATTATTCTCTGTCAACCGCAAAACCTATAGAAGAGGGGTCCCACAGTTTGCAAATTTTTTTATACTTAGATACTAAACGCTATTACAAACAATGTACATATATAAGTTTAGCTGGGAGTTCACTTAAAAATTAAACCTTTTGCCTTTAGGTCTGTTTTTTGCTTTATTTGCGTTTGTAAAATTCTTCGATCACACAAATTTATAATTTTATAATAAATTATATGTATAAATTTTCTGTTTATTTGATGCTTTTGACAAGACTTGTAAAATGACAATAAAAAGGAGCCAAATCTAAATTTAAATTGATATCCAAATATTGGAATTTGAAATTTTTCGGTGAACTTTTTTTTTTTATAAAAGCTTCGTTTTGCTGTTACCTACCTCATTTTGTAAGAAAAGCATTACAAATATTATTTTCTTTAAAATTATTGCTTTAAATACAATTTACCGACCAAAATAATTCAAATGGTTGTTGATTTCTCTGGTAAACTAACTTAACCATTGATTCTCCGATAAAAAAAAGAAAAGAATTTGACAATAAGTTTATGCCTACTATTAACTAGAATAACCATTGATTACACTATGAAACATTTCCCAAGTCAATTAATGCAGTAAGAAAAAAGGATTTAGGTAAAGCAAGTTGTAAGAGTTATTTTATTGTAAGCAATAAAAATGGAAATAATTATTCCTTTTTCGTGACCTTTTAATTCAAAATAGTTGAATCCTAATTTTGTGGGCTTCAGAAAACAAATTATCTATTTGGGGAATATTGTAAACAATCAGTTAAATTGTTAATAATATTCGTTGCTTCAATTTTTTGAGGTTTTCGCTGTTTATTTAAGCAATATACAACTGTTTACCTTCATTTTTTTGTTAACAATTAAATGGCGGTTAAGGCTCGATATTTCCGAAAACTTTTTTAATTTCTTCAATTAACGTCATTAAAAGTACCTTCTAAGCAATTTTTTCCTTTGCAAAGAAAAATATCCAATTTTGGAGAAGGGCTTAAAAAAAATATTTTTTTTCAATTAAATTAAATTATTTACATAAAATATTGTTTTTCAACCTTAATTTCATAAATGTAAAAAAAAGCTATGAAAGTAATAAATGTATGGTCTGCTTTTCCTTATAACTTATAAAAACCATCTGAAGAAGAAAACTGTTTTTTTTTGCAGGTATTTCGAAAATGAATAAAATCAAATCACTCTGTATGCAATTTTGTATATTAAGTGTAATTTAAATTCTCGTTCTTAAAAAATCATGTTTTAAAAACTGCTTTAGTGATTGGAATTTTGTTTCCTTAATTCGAGTTAATTGAAGACTCGTTTTGATTTCTTTAATCCTATTCCTAGTAACAACGTTCAAATACATAATAAGCACGTAATGTAGGTTAACACGACTCAAAAAGAAATCCCAAGCAAATCCCAAATTTCCCCCATACAAAAAACAATACTTCATACAATCGTTCCCCCAACCAATGATAAGGTGAAAGAAGTCTATATTTTTCTAAAGGAAGAGGTAGAGCTAAATTCATGATCAAATTGAAACTAATAGAAAATTATTAAAAAAATAGTAAATAGACAAAAATATGAAGTTCTCATTTCCTTCGTTGGGCTTTGGCACGAAAAGATCCACAGAATTTCAAAAACAATACAACTGTGAATTCTCCCAGTGCCAAGGTCCACCAAAGGTTAAATAAGTTTTTTTGTTAGTCCTAAAAGCTAGATAAAGTGAATTACTGGTCTGATGATCAACTTACCTTTGTAAAGAAATGTTTTTTTTTTAAAAAACAGCTCCTTTGGTGAGGGACTGACAATATAAAACTCCGATCAATATTTGCACTTAAACTTGGGCAAAGTTGCTCTTGAACAGAATTTCACTTCGATTTTAAGTGTGTGTAGATCAAAAGATCATAGTTTTTATTTTCCTTCAGTTAAACACCTAAAATAGTGTGTAGTTTTTTTGCGTGTATTTTTTTTTATACCCTATGGAAGACCCATGTTAATCCCTTAAGCTCACGTCGATAACTAAAATCAAAAGTATTTCACTCTGATTCGGACGGTGTTTTCTCCTTTGGGAGTAGTTATAGTGTTTGATGATATCACACTACTACAACACTCCGCTATCGTCAAAGGATATTCACGAACTAATGCACCAACAACAACAACGACAAGGACTATAACAACAGCAATGGAAATGAAATAACACTATGAATAATAGAAAACTGTATATTTAGATTTCTGCACTATAAGCTTAAGAGTTATGAGCAAGTGAGTAGTAGTACCTATGGTTTTATTTTTTTTTGTTCGTCCTTTGGTTGTAATCAGTTAGCTTCTCGTTGCTAGAATAAACACTTTTCATTCAGACACTATATAACCATAGATATAACCAATCTGACTCAAACAAAAAAAAAAAAACAGAAATTAGTTTGTTGTTATCCTCGAGGTTACTACGGCGACACGCACTGTATCCTTGACTACGAATGACTAACTAAAAATTATTTGTTGAACTATAACACAACGTCGCGCGGTGAGTCCTTTTTTCTTCCACCAACAAACCGAACCGTGCCACTTCCACCAATATTCTTTCTCATCAGCCAACCAACCAAACGGCCAAAATATATTCCACCAACCAAGCCCTTAAAAAAAAATAAAAAAGTAAAAAACGGTTGTGTTGTTCGATTCCTACTACCATTACCACCAATACAATGACTTCTGCCACACATGGGTAAATGTGTAGTGTAACCTTCCCCTAAAGAGTGGTTGACGGAAAGGTACCATCAACATCGTAGCTCCATTACTATGTCCATGAGCCGCGGGTTGTCGGAGAAACGGAAAGCACCAGCAGCACTATATACGGGTGTGTAGAGGGTAAATATCCGCGGCCGATGGCGCTGGCTGATTCTACCAAAGTAAAATGCCCCTTCCTTCCTGGTTCCTGATGGTGGCTCACTCTACTACGACTAAGGTTCTACGAGTACCGACGAAACCTATACCAAAGAGCAAAAAATACCATTTCCACCTTCAAAACGTAAAATGAACAAAAGAAATGGAAGAATGAAAAAAAGGTGACGGTGTGACTACACGGTCCACCGCACGAGTTACTCCGCTTGCCGCACGGTCCGTCAAACCACCTGGTCATTTCGGTACGAATCCACCTGTCAGTCGATGATGGCACATTCTGTCCTCCTGAGCTGAGCTCACAGGTAGAAAATGGAAATGGAATGAAGTTGAAGTGAAAAATTAAAAGAATTCTGAAAAATAGAGGAGAAAAAATGATATAAAAATAAAACATATCCTGGATCTGGATGTCACCTCTTGTTCTGCTGTTATTGTATGAATTGTGGTTGGTGGCGCACTTTCTGTCACTGTTTTTTCTTTCAGTGGAGTTTGAACGCTCCCCAAACATAATGACATAGACGACGACGACGATGACAACGACGGACGCGGGACGATAAAACGATGACAGCTCTTTTCCTAAAGCAGGCGTGCAAGTAAGAAACAATTCCATATTTCACTGCACAATAATTGCATGCACATATAAGTGTGGGTGTGTGCGTGAGTGCTTTTGGGTAACAATACACACTTAATAAAAATTAAATTCTGGGAAAATGTCATTCTGTATAGTGAGGAGAATGTGCATCAGAGTTTATCGTTATGGGAGTTAATGATCTTATAAATATATATTTAAGTAGGTACCTACCTATAGGTAATTTGTATTTATTTTTCTTCTATGGAATTGTATAGGTGTTATTTGTGTTGACAAAATTGATTTTAAATTTTTCAAATCACCTTCGAATTATATTAATTTGACGGCAAAGTGGTTAAAAATAAGAGTTTAACTGAAGTCAAAAAATATATTCATAGAAAATTAGTCTTAACATAGTTAGGTTAAAAGATCCACACTAAGATTTTTATCAACATAAGCCTTAAGTAAAAGTAAGTCTCAATTTCAAAAGGATGAGACTGATATTTTTTGGATTTGCTTGCTCAATTATTTTTTGTCGCAGTTAATCAAAAAGAGATGGAGAGAGCTTTTGACTTCTAGCGGTGAAATCTTGTTCAGGTTTCTTGTTCTCCTTAATGAAGCTGGCAGAAGTTTGCTCAGTGAGATCTCAGAAATGTGAACTGGCTAAATGAAGGCGCATTTCTATAGGATCACACTTTGATTTCGATATATTTTTGACAACTGAAAGTTAATATATTCATCGTCAAGACTCATTGTTGAAGCTTTAGACATCAAATAAAAAAGAAAATGTTTGCCAGTTTTCTGTATTAATGCTATATTATCAGCATTATCCTGATCTAGGTTAATAGAGTTTATTCATTAAAGTATTTTCCTTAACGCCTCAAAATTAACAATTAAATTTGAAACGGTGATTTTCAATGCAAGTTACCTTAGAAAAACTTCGGAGAATATGGCAGTATGATCTAGTTAAAGATTTTTGAGAGAGCAGATGGCAGGCATAGGCTTATTGAATACTTGCCTACATCACTCTTGAGATTTAATGAATTCTCATTTTGGGGGCTTGTTAATTTTACGATTATGTTTGAAATGAAACGATAGTTCTGTGACGAAAAAAGTATCGATTTACTTTCTAGGGTATCGGATAAAAAGTATTGATATATACTTGCATTAAAATTCATGATAAAAACAACCTCTAATTTTTCAGTTTTTTTTTTTTTTAATTTATGAGAAATCGAAAAAACGTTTGGTGGAATATTTTCTAAAAACATAAGTTTTCTACAAAAGTGTTTGTTTTAATGGTTGTTGAGAAAGCAACAACCATTAAAAACATCCTTGCATGTTTATTTGAAGAAGGGAAGAATGCTTCCATATCTTCCCACTCTTCTGAGTATTAGAAGTTAGAAGGAGCTTAAGAAGAATCCGGCTATTGGTAATGTCTGTAGTTATAAACTGAAAAATATGAATTTTAGTTGAAACGATACTTCATTCGATCCAAGTATTTTTATCCGATAGCTAACTTGGTATCGGAACCAAAAGTATCGATTCCAAAATTGGGGAACTTCGTATCGAATCAAAAGTATCGAATATCTTCTTGTATTTGCTTGTATCGATTAATCCCTATCCATTATAAGTGTTTAAGTGTTGTTACAATTACTATGTCAATTCAAAAATATCCATACACATCCTTTTAAATTATAGTTAAATTATAATTTGATTGGCCTAATGTTCTTAAAATAGAAGTCGAAGTCCATTAACGCATTATTTTAATTCAATCGAAGAACCCATCCCAACTTCAAATACAATACAAAACAAAATAAAACAAAAAAAAAAGTGTCAACAATTTTCGCTTAGAGATCTTTTATAAAAGATTAAAGAAGTCCATTTTTACTTAGATATTGTAGCGACGACGCCATTTATTTTGGTATAATTAGTTACTTGCATGGTAAAGGAGTTCATGCCCTGTTCAGTCCAGTCTATGTCCATATACATACATAAATCCATTATACACGTCATTGAATATTCAATCATACAGCTAATAATTTATTTTGTGGAATAATTTTTATTTGTTATTTGACAAATTGTTATTTACCTTCCATATACATAAAAACATGCGGGTGTGTCGGACAAAAAATTAAACATTCTTTTTCATGTAAATACATACATATGTATGTACATAGGTATATTGTACGTCGTGTTTTTTCTTCAAAAAGATTTTTTCGTAGATATCGAACAATTAACTCGAACAAGTCTTTTTACTCAAAAAAAAGTTTCTATAAAACTCAAAATATACCTATGTATGTATGTACATATGTATCTACACGAAGTACACATTATACATTTTTTCATATATATAATTTTCTTTTAGTTAAGTACAATATGTATTATATACCTATAAATATCTGGATGTCTAGCTATATATACGAGGATAGTTTTTTTTCTACAAATGACTGTGTAGATAAGGTGTACAACACGCGACCACATATACTAACTTCTTAAAAGGAATGAAATTTGTTAGATCGAAGCTCTTAGCAAAGTTGAAAAAATGCAGAAAACTCTACTTTAGGAATTTTCGTCTCCCGCCCTTAATTCTTATTTTGGCTTGATTATAGATAGTCAGGTATGTACATATATACAACGAAAAGCCTACATACACCTTTAGCATACGTATGGTAGTTGGTGTACTATATACAAATAAAGTATAAAACTGAATCAATGTACCTTATAGTTGCTCGGCACCAACCCATCGCACTTAATTTTATTTTCTTGGTAATGTCCTTCCTCATGTACATATAAAGGTATCGGGGTAAAATTGTAGGAAATCAAAGCAAACAACTATACACACTCACAAAACACAGAGGGTAAAGTAAAGTTTAAAACTATCATGGGATCAGGATCTAGACAGTGTATGAGGATAAACTACGGGGTTTTCTCAACACCCTATTGGCGTTGAAAATTTGTATAGGTGTATGAGTATATAGTTAGGTTCAACATCATGCAATAATTTCAGAATTGGTTAGATTTATAAGGACGAAGTTGGCACGAACTTTTACCAAGTTTTACCTTTGATAGGTGCTTAAGGGAAAATTGCTAAGAAAAAAAAAAAAACAAAGTGAGAAACTTTTAAGTTTATTTCTATGTTTTGTAGTATACCCTATATAAATTCAACAATTAGCATTTAACTTTATAAGCTTATTCAAGCTTGTTAAAACTTAAACGTATAGTGAAGGTTTATTGTCTTATTTATGTATAAACAAGGTTAATTATTTTTGAAAACAAGCCCAATTATTAAATTTTACTAGTTTATTAGCTAGATGTTCAAACAAAATATTTTGTAATGCTTTAAAATAATAACAGGCATATGACAGACCGTGTTAAAGATAACTAGTAATAATGTTCTTGGTTTATTTAACTAAATTCAAGTAAGTTAAAAAAAATGCTTAATTAACTTATAATTCTCAAATAAACCAAAATATTGATCAAAAATAACTTAGACATTTTTAACTTAATTACCCGTTAATCCACCTACTTGAGTTAATCAGTTAATTAACATATGTACATATATTAACTTGTTTTTTTTTTTTATTGATAAGACTTTCGCACTTACTTTGCTGGTTAGAAATAATTAATATTTGATTTGAGTTTATTAATAAGGATGAAAATCTTTTAATTTCAACTTGGGACCTGTTTCACTGCAAATATATTACATACAGGCCCCAGATGAGAGTGTAAATTTTTAATTTTTAAAAAATTAAACCTTTTCTAAGCTTTCTGCTCAAAGGTAAATTTGTCAAATAGACTCTAGATTCCACGGTACTTGTCTGAAGCAATTTTAAATCATACTCAATCCGCCTTAAATTGCCTTATAATTGGTTTTGCTTTAAATCAATTTCCGAAAATTATAGTTTCTATACTGTCTATATTTAAGAGAACTTCCTTCAATTAACCTAGCAGTATAGCAATCAGAGAGCTGAGTTTTGACCGATTTTGATTTTAAAACATTTAGCTTAGTGACAAGCTCCAATTACTAAAAGAACAGATCGTCCAAAATGTTTGACGACACGACAAAAAGATCACAAAAAATTTAAATACATAAAGACTTGTCTCAAATGTAATCAAATCACCATCGAGATAGGATGGTATTCACATAATATATCTATTTATTTTGGATTGATAATTTCACCAGACTTTTTTGTATTTTGATTAGGTCAATTTAAGTGCATGTACCCTATAAATTATATTATTTGTGAAATTTGTTTTTTTTACTTCATATTTCTCCAACTCTTGGTAGGATATATGTAATTTGAAATTCTCGTTTTTGCATGTCAAAGTAGGTGGATATTTACAATGCAGGTTTTTGGCTCCTACGAATAACATGCAAATAATAACATACATATTTTCTCTGAACTAAAGGAAAATTTCCTTTTATGACAGGACTTACGTAATTGGGAACCTCATTTGTAAGCGTCCCTCCCCCTTGCGTTTGAATAGAAAAGGCAAACTGTAAAAATGAAAACCTATGGCACCAATTAATGTCTATACGCAAAGTCTGCTGCCAAAGTCAAAGTTGTTAATACTTAAAAAAAATAGACAAAAAATTAAATTTAACAATCAGCTGGAAAAGATCTCAGCACAGATGTTTTTTTTTTTCTTTTGTTTTTATTTAGGGACGACACGGACGAGACAGCGGCGACAGGTTCTTCCCATACATATGTATATATGTATTAATGATGGAAGGTCATTGGAGAGGAACGAGGAAGTAAATGGAAATACACACATAAGAAACAAGAATTAAAAAAAAAATTATTATAAATGGCTGTGCATATGTTTCAATTGCAACGGATATTTCGATCGGTTCACCGCGTGCCTTTTGTAATGACAGGTGCAAGCCGAATCTCTCAGCGGAACGTCAACCTGTAATATGGTAGACCTGTTGCAAGATAATGCTCTCTTAATGCTGTGCAATATAAATGCATTTTTATATTTATACTCGTATCGTAGTAAATAATTTTGTCTTCTGTTTTGTAATTGTGAGCACTGACCCATGAATGTACTTAAAAAAAAGTAATGCATTTTGGGTTCCTTATCCTTTTTTTTATACAGAGGGGTGAAATTTTATTATAAAAGTTGATCATTGACATTACAACCAGAGGCATATGCTGTCGAATTGTTGCAGGTTATCGTTTGGTCATATCAGTGTGGGAAAGAGGATTATTTTTATTCAAATGTAATAAAAATAGTGGTCCTTACTTATATACTAATATAGGTATATAAATTAAATACATATATCTAATTGAGTCCCAAATGGTGAGAAAATTTGTTTAAAAAAACATGGTAAAAGTGCAGCAATATTTTTTGGGAAGTAGTTACGTATGTAGATTTTATGGGAAATAAAATTCGATATCTTAAAATTTGAAAACACACAAACTTCCTTTTGTGGGTATTAATTATGATTCAATTGGATATTAAAGAAGAATAGTTCACTTATGTAATGATAACTTTAACAAAAATTGTTAAAAGAGTTAAAAGTATCTACCAAATCAAAATGTTTTTTTTTTTTGTTAAAAAAAAATTATTTTAAAAATTTTTTAAATGAAACTACATATTTAGAAGAACCAGATAAAAAAATTATAGTAATATCGTTTAAGACATTGAAAAGTTAAACGTGGATAGTTAAAAAATAAGTAATTTTATCCAAAAAAAGTCAGAACCCTATTTCCGTAATGTAAAGTTTTTGGCAAAAACCTGAAACGCAGTTTTTTATAATCACTGCGGTTATTAATTGTGCTTAGTTTAATCAAAATCGTAAGAGCCATTTTGGAGAAAACTTGAAAAAAACCGGAGTCATTGTATGGCAGCTATCCGTTATGGATGCGCTAAAACACCCGTTTAGACTCTAGATCAATTCACATGTGGAGGCACGTATACACAGACCGATGGACGATGTAACGAAATCCACATTTTTGGACTTAATTTTCTACTAACACAATCACATCAATTGAAATTGGCTTTAACTCGCCTAATACGCCAAATATGAAAAAAAAAATATTATACGTACAATTTTGTTGAGTACATTCTTTTTGTCAAAAATGATTAACGCTGTTTTTGATTAAATATTAAATTTGGATGTTATTTGAGAAAAACTAACTCAACTTTGATTTAAGATTGCCGCAACCCTGTAACCTGTTATTGGTCGAAAATTCGAATTTACCCCATTTTTTCGTAGATTCACCAAATTCACATGTATTTTCGAAGAAAAAGTTCAAAACGTAACCAAACAAAAATTTTAACACAAATTTAACATCCTATTTTCCAGTTCACATCTTTTGAGACGATGATGGAAGTGGTAAAGGAAAAAGATCAAATCGTTTTTTTGTACATTTTTTTTCCAGAAAACGGATGAAACGGATTAATTATGATTAACACAAACGGCACATTAACAATAAACGCGCACAATAAACTGGAAACATGAAACGGAACCAAAACAGATTTTCCAGTCGTATGAGTTTTTGGCGGCGAACAAAAGACCCTTGTTGAAAAAATGGGCAATGTAAATTAAGACCTTATGACAAACCGTCAGTTTCTTTTCACATACATTGGTTGTACAGAAACTCACAGATAGGGGTACTCTCTCGAAAAGTGAATTACTACTACTTTTGATTGAAACTCAAACAAATGCACAGAATAATGGAACGGACATATTACTATTTATGATACTTTATATATTTTTTTTTTTTCAATTCTGAAATGTTTAATTAGTTGAATTAGCCCATTGTTCTCTGGATTTCGACTTGAATTTAACTTGAATATCTGAAATAAGAACTCTAGAACTTGAGCATCGAGAGAGAACAATGGCTTTTGCAGTGTATGGACCGTAGAGGCCGCCAATTGGCCAACAATTATTGTCTGTAAAAATGCATCTAACGCGCACTACTCTGATGTAGAACAAAGTGACCATATGATAAACTCAAAATAAAAAAGACAACATCAGTAAATTTGTTTTCTGTTTTAGATTTATTTTTGCAAAGCTTTTTCGTGTGTGTATTTACATTTATCCTTTCTTTTTCTTTTTAAATTAATATATAATGTTTTTTTTTGTCTTTGTCGATTTTATAAATACGATTTATTTAATGTGGTATTTGTTTAATTCGAAATCGATTTTGAAATTTACTTTTCTATATAACTATAATAATTTGTCTTGTAAATAAATTGATTTCTCTTTTTTTTTTTTTTGTAATAAGTAATAAATAATGTATATCATAATAATTATGTTTTTTTTTATTTAGAATATTACTTACGAAATAAATAAATTATATTCTTTTGGTTTTAATATATATTTTTTTTTGTAATAAAAATACAAACATAAACAATAAAATATATAAGCATAGAATATATAATTTTGTAATACGATAACGTGAATTCAGTTTTTTTTTTAAACTTTTTATGTCAATAAACTGAAAACAATTTTCTTTGAATATTGACGTTTTAATTTTCGCCGACTTAACTTAGAAATAATTTTTTTTTTAATAAATAGTAATAAAGTTTATATACAATTTTTTCTTTTATTTGTTAAGGTACAAACTCCTTGTTGAATTTTATTTTATTTTATTTTATCGAGATATTGAAAAATTAGTTATATGTCATTCCAACAAGGCGGATTTATACATCAAATTTATACTTTTGTATTTTTTGGGGCGGGGATCTTAAACTCAAATTGGTCTTATGATTTTCTTAGTTTTTGTTTAAATTCATACATATAAATGAGAATTATAGCTTTAAAACTAAACTTAAAACATTTTCGAAATAAAATTTAATATCAAATACATATTATTATTATAAAAAAACAAGCCCAATTTCATAAGTTTGTTTAAGCAATTTTATCTTTGAATATAGATACAGCACCCTCCATTTGTCTTATTTCTTCCAAAAGAAACTTAACACTTTTAATTTTTCTCCTATAATTTTGTTTAGAATTTTAATTTAAGATTACATCATATAGTTTTTGTTCTTCTAATGCATCCTCAAAACGATTTAAAAGCTTTATCATACCATTCATTGGATATTATTATGTACAATACAATTATGTAATTTCATTTATCAATTGTTCGCATAAGCGCTGTGCCCTAAAGTATGTGAATATTTTGAGTTTCTTATTTTTCTATAATATGGGTTTGGTACCTATTATTTAAATGTCATGAGATGATTTTTTTTTATCTTTAAGTTGTGGGATTTTTATTTAATTATCTGATTCAATGTGATATTTATTTTATTTTAAGTGCAGTAGATATAAATTTACTCGTACTTATATCAAAATTACGTCTTTTTAGTCAAGTGTTATAATTATTTAAATCTGTGATGTGTGTGTGTTTTTTTTTCTGGTGAGAGTTTAGTTTTTGTTTTTGCGAAACTAGAAAATTCAAACAAAAAATTTAAATCAATTTATTTCTTGAAAGGCACCTATCGATTTTTGTTGTTAAATATTAAATTTATAGCATTTTACCTAGTAAACAATTTTTTGTTGATTTATTAATAATTTTTCTTTTTTAAAAGTTAGGTATTTTAGAAAATTATTTAACATTTTGCATTAAGATTTTAATTAATATTTATTTAAAAGTTTCTTACAAGAGTACCTTTTTTTGTTTAAAATTTTGTTGTTTGTGATAAATTCAAGCATTGGCATCTTTTGGATTTTTTTTTTTCAATTTATATTTTAAAAATTAATTTCTTGTGTATGAATAGAAAATAAAAATAAAATTCATAAGAATTATTATTATATGCTCATATTTATTTATACATTTTAAATGGGATGGTAAAAATTTATTTTTTTGTTTTTCTATATTTTGTTTTTCCTTTGTGATAAATCTTAATATTTGGCAATAATTATATAAAATTAGTTAATAAGTAATTATAAGTTTTTTTTTGTTGAATATAAAAATCTACTTAAGTGCAAGTGAAGGCAATAAAATATTAGACAGAGTGTGATGATTTAGTTAAAAAACATGAAACATTTTTTTTTCTTTAATTTTAATTTTAATATTTACAAAATTGTTTTCAATATGAACGCTATTGAATAATGGATTTTGTTTTATACAATACAGAATTTTTCTTGAGCATGAATTTGAAATAAAATTAATTAATGCTCCTAAAAATACACAATATTTGATGAGAGATAATCAACTTGAAAAAAATGTGTGTATAATTTAAATCAGGCTAAAAAGTAAAACTATTTTGTATATAGTCCAGTAAATAACAGTTTAAACATAATAAAAAAAAATGGAAAAAATAAATATGGTGTTAGTTAGTATTAATAAAATAAATAACATCATTTTTCTCTCTATTTCTTTAAGGGGCAAATTTTTAGTTCTGGAGTTAACTCTGAAAGTTAGTTAAACATGCAAACAAATTAAACCCGAGTTAATTTAAAACCAGTTTTACCGTAGAGGCTAAACTTTAATTTTTAGTTTTCAAAATCGGTTTTTTCTGTTGAGTCATATCTAAATTTAAAAAATCTAAAAAAAAATAAGATAATTTTCTAATCTACTACTGCAAACATTTAAGTTCATTTGAAATTTAATTTTTTTTTAACTACAAATCCATTTTGGTATAGATTAAAGCAAAGTTAACATATTATGCTAATCAACAAGCTTTCAAAAACTGAATACTGTTTTGACTTTAGTGACTTGACTTTACAGCTTTCACAGTAAATTTTGCAATAAGAGATGGACTAAGACCACTTTCAAAATATATAACTATGTATTTCGTATTAGAAATTTGCAGCCTTACAAAAAAATTTGATATTTAAGTCTGATGTAGGAGGATATATTTAGCTTTTTTTACTTAGTAAAAATTATATCGATTTTTATAGAAAAGTAATTAACCTACAAAATTTTCAGTGTGTACCGGGTAACACATACAAAATAATACACTATAAGGAAAGCCCCTCTCTTTGTGTAATAAAGCTGGTGCTTATTTGAGGGACCTTATATTTTCGACATCAAGCTCAACAAATCCTCATAAACCATTAACTTTTCAATTCAAATATTTATGAATATATTGAAAAGAGGGGTGCTAAGCGAAATTAAAAATTAAAATTTTATCAAAATATTTTCCCTTTTTTATTCCCTCTATTAATTTTAGAAAAAAAAACGTCCCTATATTTGTTTAAATCAATTTGGTAATTACTGTTAGCCCATTAAAGCCTCATGAATATAGTTTGATAAATTATATGCAAAATACAAATGTCGGAGTAGAATTTAATCTTTACGTTCCACAGCTATTATTTTGAATTTATTTGAACAATATTTGTAAACTTTTTTTTGTTTTTGAATATTTATCAAATCTTAACTAACCCCTAGGGAAAATAATTGCATTCCCTATGTATAGTTAAGCTTTTGCCATATGATTAACATTTTACAATAAATAATTTATTGTGCTTTCAAAATAAAAATTGTGGAATGTGAATTTGAAAATTTCACTCCAGTCTTAAGTAATTTTTCTGTTTTCTTGAGTACTAATTTTTATAAAGTACATTATGTAGCTCGAGTAAAAATCCTAGAAAATTATTGACTTCAGCTTTTATTAGTTATTAATGATTGGTAAATGTCAAACTTTTGAACAATATTTGACTTTTTCTTAGTGCTCATTATGCTCAAAAATTTCCATTTTTCTTTTCACTACAAATTATGCTTAACAGAGCAAAAAAAAAAGAAATATTCTTAAATGAGTTCCACAATTTGTTGCAAACAACTATTTAAATTTCTAATGTACAATAAGTTCTTTCATACAATAAGAACAAATATGAACACGTTACACAGTTTCTTTTGAGCCATAGCAACTGCATGGTTACAAACTCAAAAAAAAAAAAACCTTACATTCGAAATCTTTTCTCTTATATTGTTGAACGCATTTTGTTTGTTCAAATGTTCATTAGAGTTCATCATTTATCTTTTTAGGTTAACATTGAATATGCCAAAAGAAATCAAGTAATTCATTTTTATTATTATCCTTTATTTATTTATCCTTTCCCGATTTAAAAAAAAATTAGGGGAACTATCCCAAACTTATTTTTCAAAATCGGGAGAAAAGTTATTTTTGTCTAGGAAAATTGCTAAACTATCATTTGAATTTATATATCAAGTGGAGTGAATTTTATAGGGACATTTTATTCACGACTGGGATTAAAGCTGTCTTGACTTGAGTTAAAAGCAAAAAATTTTAAATTAGAGAAATTATAAAAAATTAATAATTTATGTATTTTTCTTCTTGAATTTTGTTGGATAAAAATAAGATTTTGCAAAAGTTTTAATCATTGCCTTCAATTTAAGTGCGAGCAATAATTTTATTTAAAGCATTAAACACATTATTTTTTGTTTGTGGTATGGACGGGCAAACATAGGTGGAAATATTCTGTTTGTATTGCAGGTAAAAATTTATCATAGCGATTGTCAATATTGTAAATACAATTAATATCGGATAAATATATTTATTTAAAATTGTTAAATTTTTATAAAACACGCAAACTAAAACAAATAAATTATTTGCTAAAAATTGTACAACATTAAATATAGTGTAATTTAGTTTTAATTTATTTTTGTTTTTGTTAAAGGCAATGTCATTTTTGAAAAATAGTTTATTTTTATGTAAATATTTTATACTTAAATACGATACGGTTAGTGGTTCTTTTGTTTTTTTTTTTTTTTTTTTCATAAAAAAGCTCTTATGTTTTATAATATTTTTTAACTTTCATTTTTTGTAGTTTTTATTTTTTATAATAATTCAGTAACAAATAAAATTTATTATTTTAATTTAATTACATATATGCATTTGGTCTTAAGTAAAGTTTTGTCTGACAAATGTAACATCGAACAAAACTACGTAAAATTTGTGTGTTATTGTGTATTTTTAATAAAAAAAAGTAAAATAAAAAAATAAAGAATACAAAATAGCAGCGAGGAGCAGTCTGAAAATTAAAATTGAAACGTTTCTTATTTGCTCTTATGCCATCGATTATGTGTTTTGTTTTTAAAATAACTTTGTCTTATTTACAGAGAAGATAAAAAAAAAATTATACAAAAATACTATTTTGATATGTATTTTCAATCCACAATGGATGCATAAGTTTTTTTAATAATTTTTTTTATTAAATAAAATTCCAACCATTCTCTGTATCTGTTCGCATTCCTTAAAATCGTGTAAGCTACTTTCAACCAATATCGGGAAAGAAAATAAGTTTTGTGAGGCTTATAATTTTTGTGTTTTTTTTTTAAACATAATTTACTTATTGTTTTTCTCACACGCAGATTTTGTCTTGGTATTTACGTTTTTTTTTTTATTTAAGTTTTAAAACTATTTTCTATATTTTTTTTGCAGATCATTGTGTATTTATTTTGTAAGTCTTTATTTTTGTCTTCTAAGCTGGCATTAGTAAATAAAAACATTTAAATAAAAACAGAATTGCTTACGGTTGTTTTTTGCATGTTAAGAACTATAAGGATTTTTTTGGTTTTTGGATTTGAGTGCGTAGGTGTATCTTATTCTTAAAAGTAAATCGTTGTTTATCGATAAAATTTAATAATTAATTAGCATTTTTTTGTTTTGTTTTGTATTTGAAACAAAATGTAAATATATCAAATAAAATAAAATCAAAAACATCATTGCCAACAATAGTCGACATTTTAATTTTTTTTATAATACACTTTGTTTTTTATTTCTTAATCTTAAAAATACTTTACATACATAGCAATATAATTAAAATTTAATTGCCAAATCTAGTGTGCCTATACTTTTTTTATTTGTTTAGGTTTTTTAATGCAAATAGTACAAGAAACTTTATGATTGAATTAAATTTTACTATTTTTGTTTTTTTCTTTTTTTAATAATTTTTATAAAAGGCAGTCAATATAATTTGTTTTAAAATATGTTTGTCATTTTCTTTTTCGTATGTATGTAAAACATTCTACAGAAATGAGTTTTTTTTGTTTTTGTTAATTTTATTTTGTTTCTTGCTTTCTAATTTTTATATAATTTTCTAATTTGCATCATTTATCACTTAAGTGTTTCCCTCTGTTAATTTATAATATATATATATATATATATATGTATATATTTTTTTTAAATTTATAACTAATTTATTTCACAGTTTTGACGATTTCTTTTCAAGTATTTTGGTTCTATAACAAATAATCAAAAGAAATTAAACAAAACAATTTAATATTTCTTTTCTCTTTTTTTTTTTTGTTTACTAAGAATCACAAAAGTTTTATTTTTAATTTTAATTAAAATTTATGTTTTAATATTTATATTTATATCTATTTCATTTTTTAGCGTAATTTTTAATTTAACTTTGCTTTCAATTATTAAATAATAATTCTAAACTAGCGATTCAATTTGTTTGGTTTGTCTTATTAAATTTTGTTTGCGGTTTTTGTGGCGTGTATGTGTGTGTGTGTTAGTATTTAAAATAACTTCTAGGAGAATCCCTTATAATGAACAAAAAAAAAAATTAGGAAAATTGCATAAGCCGTTGGAAAGGTTATCCTTGCAATGACATCGATCGTTTTGGCGACACGAATTGGATGTGGTGGTTCTTTTTTTCTTACTTGAACAAAACACGTCTGAAACGAAGGAAAAGTTTAAAATTAATGTTAGTTTAAAAAAAAATATTGATAATTAAAAAAAGATGGCATTTTAATTTTACCAAAAATTATTCTAACATCGAAAGTAGTCCTTGTCAATTCTACTGTCAATTTCAAGTCAATATAAAATATGTCTGAATGTCAAACTGACAGTAGAAATGACAGTGGATACATTTTCCATAGCTTCTGAAGGAAGAGAGCACTCAACGAGAGAATAAATTATTTCATCGCATTGAATATTGAATATTGAATATTCTGCTTAGACAATATGCTATAAAATGTATGTGTTCTCTGAACGTGTATCACATATACAGACAGACAACGGTCGTGTGAACAAACCCTTAGTTTAGTTAACAAAAAACTGCGTCCTCTTAAGTCTATACTTTGATATTTTGTATAATAAGTTAGGATACAAGCCATAAAAGAAAAACTCCAATCTTGGAAAATACCATTGTAGCTTATACCTTAATTTTGAATTTAAATTATAGGTTTAAGTTATAGTATTAAAACTTAAATTAATTACGGTTATGGTTACGGTTACACTTCAAGGCAGGTGTGTAATGTATATATGTAACTTGATTTGGGTTGTGTTTATGAGGCTTTTCAAAAGTTTTCCATCAATTATTATAAAGAAAAACACCAAAAATGTTCTTGTTGTATCGTTGTAAGTAAGAATATGCAAACATATATGTATGTATTATATAACATAGTATCAAACTAATGTTGTAGAAAGTTATTTAAGATATGGTAATATAAAACATTCAGACGAAAGGATAATTTTCATTATGTATGATATGATAATGAGTAAAACTGTTAAATGAACAGTTAAAAAATTCATAAGAAATGTAATAAATTTTGATAGGGTTGAAGGTTATCAAGAAAGTCCGGGTGATTTTTCTTTTTTTTTTTTGAAAAAGGGAAGAACTTTATCTCATAATGTCCTTATGGTTGTGTTATTTCAATTATAAATTTCATACAAGGGAGTTTAAAAAATGTAAAGTGTCTTGTCGTAGGATAGCAACGTCTATTTGACAGTAAATTGTTGTTGACTGTATAGGAATAGCTATACAGAGAGTTAGGATAAAATTTTTATTACTATATGTTCCCAAAAGTTTTAGCTATGAGAGAAAATATGAAATTAATTGGTAAACTTAAGTTTATTTTGCTAATTAAAAATATGCTCATAAATTATTTTATTTAATTTGTTTTGTTTTCTTTTGATTAAGATCTGGAATTTCATATAAAAGTTAAATAAAGCTTTTATTTTTAAGTGCGAGAGACTTTAAAAACCTTCTATTGATAGTTTTTAGTCCTTTGATTATTTTAAACAATTTTTTCTCATACAATTTACATATATCTAAGACGAAAAAAAAAAAAAATATATCTAGGACGATATGCTGGCCTGACGATATGCTGGCCTAGAAATGAATGTCGAAAATCTTTTATTGGTTTTGTAATAGAAAAGTATAAACAGGGTCTTTTATGAGGTTTCTTGGTCGAATAAAAATATTTGACTTATTATTTACTCACGTTTTCTGATTTTATTTAACGTTATTGCTTTGAAAATTGTAGTTTCAATTTCATTAGAGATGAAGCTTTTTGTTTCAAATTTTCACTTTAATTTATGGGATTTATTAGAGCGTTGAAAAAAATTAAAAATCGTTCCTTTTGAACGCACCCATTTATAATCACTTAACAATCTAATTGATTATTATGCTCATGCTCAGAGAGTGTCATACTCGCTCATGTTCTGCATTTCGAATGGAATTCGTTTTCGAAGATCTCGTTATTCCTTCGAACTGTCAAAATTGAAGGTGCTTCCAGTTTTAATTGTTTTAGAAAGTGAAATTAAACTGCGAATGAAAATGGATTCAATATTTTTGGCACTTTTAAAGAAAAAAAGAAAGAGAACAAATTATTCGAACTATTTTACTTAATCTTAAAAATTTTCCTTAAAAAAAAAACGAGTGGCTAAAACTATAATATCCAAAACAGTCGTTGTTTTGAATTTTCGAAAGCGCTCCGGTGATATTTGACCATTTAAAAGCCATTTCGATCTCATCTTTATTATTAAAGGAGTCCATCTATTAAAAAAATTAAGGAATATTTTGAAAAGCGTATTTTATCTTTAGTTTTCTTATTTTTGTACATCGAGTAAAACAATAAACACCACAATAATTGTGACCTCAATAATTTATTATTATTATTATTTATAAAACAGAAAAAAAAATGCTTTTTCAAAAAGTGAGTTATAATTGCCTTTAAACCGACACCAACCACTCAATAACTCGATTCACTCCAGAAAGTAAAACCTATTAAATTTCCACCTTTATCCATCAATGATTTTTATTACAATATTGAAATCCCAAGTACATACATAACTATATGTAGGTACTTACGTACAAACATCAGACAAAAAAAAAGAAACACCTTGCTTGCATTATCGTCATTTATCCAACATTTTAATAGAGTTAACCGACCGTCAAAATAAATACAGTTTTAAATTCACCTTTAACCTTCTTATATCGTGTATATCTACCATGTATCCCGATACAAGGACCAAAAATAATAATAAAAAAATATATGTATGACGTACGTACATAACATATATATGTATGTACATATATCCTGGAATAAAATTAAACCACAGTTTTACACCGTAAAAAATAATGTGATCGCATTACACGTTCGTATGCACTAGTGAATTTGGTATCGTGTCCTCTTCGTGCTGCGTATCTGCCCATATACGGATACGAGCACAAGGATACATACTCCAACTCACTTATTCTCCACAGCCAGCATAATAATGAGTGAATGAGTAAGTTTCAATGTGCGTCGTCCTCTCTTACAAGGTATCAAATTAGCATATCTATGCGATACCTATAAAGTTGTGTACACACACGTTAAGGTGGGTTCATTTTTTTTTTATATTTTTTTGTTCGTCCTGTTTTTGATTCTAATACAAAGCGTCAAACGTGTGTTTGTGGTTTCCGTTCTTTGTTTCGTTGGTGTCGTACTATAGCACGAGCATCCGAGATTTTTTACCTATCGCCTGATGTACTTATAGGCACCGCCACAGCCACATAGGCTCTACTTCACTAGGACGATGAAGAAAAGTTCCTTATTGCTATTGCGATAAAGGATTTAGGAATGGCTCCGAGAATGTTATGGTTGTGTTTTTTTTTTTTTATATATTTTATGTAAAAAGCCAACAGTGGGGGAAAATTACTCAAAATTTGCATTAAATCAACTGCAAAAAAAAAATAACTTGAAACTTTATCTGATAAGGTATAGTGTTGATGGAACAAACCATTTGCTTTATTTTTCGATTTATCGTATTTTATTTGACAGCTGCCTTTTAAGAAAATTTAAAAACATTAATTTCATTCTAATGACTTATGGTTAATTTCGTTAAGTTTTCAGTCACTTTGGGTCTCGTTTGAGGGAATAATCTCATTCAAATTTTCGAAAAAAATGACGAAATTAATTAATTACTTTATGTAAAATTGAAAAGTTCTTTTACAAAATATTTGACTGATCACTTTCGTTAAGTTTACCATCACTTTTGCTTTCTCTTTTGAAGAAGCGATCTCAATCCCATTTTCATCAAAAACTACATATACACATGTGTTTTCAGAGGGGTTTATTTGAGAAAAGTTTCGTTAAATTTTTCGTCAGTTCCTTTAACTTTTAAAATAATCGCTCAAAATTTCGCACAAGAAATTAACAAACAGTATTTTAAAATTAGTAAAAACTAATTTTAAGATACATATTATATGTTCAATCATAATAGATTTTGACGAAGTTTCGTTAAATTTTGCGTCACTTGCATGTAAAAGAAATTTTTTTCTATACATACATATTTTCTTAAACTTAACGTAGAACAATTGCCTTAAAATTTGACCGAAATGTATCAATAAAAGGAAAAAAAATTAATAAAACAACATTTCAAAAATTGGCGAAACCAACGGAGAATTAGTCTGAAAATATTAAAAAATTATCCTTAAGAATTTATGCCACTCTGTCCCAGTGTACGCGGTGGAATGGTAAAAAAAGTTATTTTGAAGAGAAAAAAAAACAGTGACGTTTTTATTTCTTATTTTAATATCCTTTCAACGCGTCTTTTCTGTTTCCACAGGAAAATGGTGTAAATCCTTTCACAAAAAAAAAATATTTTATTTATATTTTACACAACAACAACATATACAATAAATTATTAATATTTCTTCACCATATTCACCTCTGTTGCACATCCATTGTTGGCTGAATGTGTACACGGACTGCTGCCTCCACCACAGTTGGTGCATGCAACTATTTCATTTGGACCACCAGTTTCACGTTTTTTCTCACCCTGTGGATACAAACAAAATTGTAAATTAAAAATCATAAAAGTATAGACACTTAAAAGAAAAAAATCCATATGATTTAGCATTCCAAACAAATAAAATAACATCGAAAATTTATGCGAAAAAAAGCATAGGTATCATACAAAACTATATACCAAACTCAAACTCACTACTCACCGGCTAAAAGTCCAACCAGCAGCGCACGGGGGCAAATAAGAAATTAAATAACGGAAAAAATAGTAGAACCGATATTTTCATCAAATAAAATTGTTCAATTGCAATAAAGTTTTTTTGTTTTTTTTTTTTCAATTATTTATTGTGTGATGGATATGCAATGAAAAATGGAAAATGAAAACTGAAATGAAACGAAAAAAAAACCAAACAAAATATTGAAAAGTATATGAAAATTATAAACCAAAAATATTTATAAAAATTTAAGAGTACGTTTAACTATTAATTTATATTTTTAAGAGCAAATCTGAGATTGATTGATTTATTGATTTTAATAAAATTTAGTTTTTAATAATAACAAAATAAACGTACTCTCTGTCTTTTATCTTTGAGGTTAGGCCATGTGTGAAAATGGATTTTAATTAATATTTATATCTAAATGCATTGTAATATGAAGACAAAATATAAATTCCAATTTGTCGATTTCAAAATAATGATTTGAAGCATTCGATTTTGGGGGGGGGAGGCGAATTTTGATCAATAGGTTTATGCATTTAATTTATATTTATGCAATTCGAAACTAAAAATGTGAGAATATGTATAACAATAAAGCTTTTCTAAATAACTGGGCTTAATATATTATAATAAATGTCTTGAGGCTTGATTATCTATGTTTTTTTTGTTTTCCAAATGGCAGAAGCTATTTATACCTAAAGTTCATTTAACATAATTTTGCAATTTTAACTATATTTAAAAATATTAATCTACATTTAATTGTAATAGTGTATTAAAATAGCTTGACAACTATTAAACTTGAACTGTTTTTAACTTATTTTAATTTCAAATTTAAGAATAAAACGAAACAAAGTTTACCAATTTTATTTTTTGATCAAACACAACGAAACGTCAACAAAACTTATATTAAAATAAAAAGTTGATATATAAGCGGTCGTCGAAAGTAGAAGAACAAAATTAAATTAATTAGTTAATTGCATTATTGTCGAATTGTTTATATTTTGACTTGTTATTAAATTGGTACAGTTTTATATTCTTTCTCTTTATTATTCATCTATTTTCATCTACAGTGCAATTTCACTTTTTAAAATCAATTTAAATGGATGCTCCTTCAATTATAAGAGTTCGAAGTAATTGCGAAATTCTCGAAAACGAACGAATTGTCGAACAAAGAATTTCTTTTCCATTAAAATTGAAAATTAAATTTAATTCGATTTTATTCAAAATGTAGGTCATTGGCAGTATCGGATTTAGATTTTTTATTTTGACCTTAATCCAAAATGTATTCAAATTTACAAAAAATAAATTCTTTACAAAAATCTACTACATTCAACAAGAATTCTGCATTTGCCAAAGAGTATTATTAAGTGTGCACACGTATTTGAGCTTGTAAATTACATACATATGTGTCACTAGCATTTGTTTTCTTTTCATATTAAGTATTTTTAATTTAATTACTCGTTAATTCACCTATGAATTGTTTGTTTTATTTATAAAATTTCGCGCTTACTTCACTGGTTAAAAATAATACATATTTTATTTGAGTTTATTAATAACGTTGATTTCAACGCACCTATCCTCAGCTCATATTTTGACAAATCGTCAATCAAATCAAAAAAAAACGGGTATGTAAATGTCAAAAAAATATTTCTTCTAAAAAAATTATTTAAACAAAATACTTCATCTACAACTTTTATTTAATGTCCTTACTTTCATTCTAAAATTTTACTTACAGCATCTTGGGGAGTTAGTAAATCAAATTTTAAGTATCAGACAGATTTAGGAAAAAAAACTAAAAAAATCGATACATATCACCTTATTATCGATTTTAAATCGTATATCATGTGAGGGATGAATTATACGGAACCATATCCTATATCTACATATCGACATTCCTGGAAAATTCGTGAGCTTATTTAGGTTGACGATGCAGAAATCTCAAGTTAAAATAAAAAACACCTTTCAAGGCAACTATTATGGAAGAAAAAAAAAGCTCCCAAATTGTGTGTTAGTCGAAAGTTGTCATGCTTATATTACACAGAGTCTTTGAATCTGCTACGTATGGAATTTCAAAATTTTACTTATAATTATAAAGTGATTGTCGTGTCTATCTATTCATTGTTCATTTCACAAGGCGTGATAAAAAAATTTTAAATCATACAAATGTGTACCTTCTGGTTATGCGTGCTTTTTAAAGTTCTTTAAATATATTTTTTTGTAAAAATATTTTAAAACATTGCTGACTTTATCTTAAATTCTAATGCAATTTTATTTTCTAAATTACTGATAAACTTATAAAGGAAATCAGTTCCATTCACAGAATATTCTCATTATCTTCCTTCTGCACACAAAAAAAAATACTTTATCATGACTTAGGGGATTTTCTATGACATCTCCATTCTCTTAAGATAACCACATTTCGTTGGTTATATCCTTAGTTCCGATAAACGTCATTCAAGGATTCTCGTTCCGCAAACGAAAATTTCAAAGATGTTGAGTATATAAATATATTTATAGCTAAATATATATATAGCTTTACGAATAAAAACGTGCTTTGTAGAATTTCCCTTTACCTCCTCCATGTGTGAATCCATAGCATATCGAATGTAATTTTCTATTTCACAAAAAAAAATAAACTTTGTTTCCTTTCTCTTCAAAAATCTTGTCGAAAACTCGCTTGTCCTACATTTTGTTGAAATTTTATTTAAAACTTTGACTTCATTTCGAAGTAGGTATCTGCAGTGTTATAAAGTCCTTATAAAGAAGATACATATATACGCATCTATATGGGACTATTCTTACGCAAGTTTGTCCTACTTTTGTTTCATAAGTTTTCCGTTTTACTTTTTTTCTTATTTTTTCTACTTTTGAATAATATTATAGTTCCTACATCTACTCCTCAAGTGCGTGTACATGTCATATTAGTCAACATCATTATAACTTTTGTTAATGTAAGCAATGTGAAATTTCATTTTCCGCCCTTAAATGAGGGATGGACTGTTGAGCTCTAAGAGAGAAAAAAAATCATATTTATTATAGCTTGGCAACTACAAGGTTTGTCTTAAAAATCTTATGGTTTTTGATTACAAACCCCCCTTATTGCGTTTCATTCTTCCATTCGTCTATGGTAAGAAATTCAGTAAAAATGATTTAATTTAGTTTAACTGCTGTTGGCTTTGCCAGAAAATTTTTAAAAATATCAACAACATCACACAGAAATATTAAAACGATAGAAAAAAAAAACAAACAGAAATTGGATCACTTAAGTTAGTAAAGGATAAAAGCCAAGTCAGAAGAAGAATACAAAAATCCATCCATTATTAGTTCAAGATACTATGGTTCCTTTTGGCAAGGCGAGAATGATTTACAGGGTAACCCAGATGTTTTTATAATTCATCTTGATATTGCAAAAAATTATAATTTTAGTTCACGATTAGGGACCCCATTAAAAGGTTGTCAATTATCAATATGACATTTGACGTTCATCAACACAATTAATGAGTTGGTACTATCGTAATATCAATGCTATTCGTAGTTGAATCCATTGTGAATAGTTCTTTCGACAAACTATGTTTTATTGATGTCAAAAATATTGTTGTGTATCAATTTTTCTGTCAATTACAAATTCTTATGGTTGATTATGGTTGAATTTGGATTATGTTTACTTCTTTCACGGCTTTTAACGGACATCTTAAACCTATGTATATGATAACTGACTTAAATGTCCATATAAAATATCCATTCACAATCGTTGATAAGTTTATTCAATATTCACATTAATAACCATAATTTCGATACAAATCTGAAAAAAGGCCCCTCGTCAAAAAATAAAAACTCGGAAATTGTTTATATTTTCGGAATTTTGGGAACCAATTGATTAAATATGTTGAAAACTGCTTATCATAATATCATAAACTTTCGAGAGCTATAAAAGCGTTTAAGAAGAACGAAGAGAGAATATATTATTTTTAGGATTCATTAGAAAATTATTCCTTGAATGTCTTAGTGGTTATCGTTGTTGATTTCTGGGTTACCCTGTTAAAAAAAGTAGAACTAAAAGTGCTTTTACACAAAAGAATACAAAAATACACACACACACATTTGATGATTTTGGAGAGGGAAGAATATTTAGGTTAAATTGTTCCCCGAAGCGATGTGAAGATAGAGATACCTTACCTACCAACTTCCAACGACGACATCACTTTCCCTCTGTTTAAATTCTTCGTTAGAACAAAGAGAACTTGAGAATGTTGCCCCCTTTGTATCCATCCAACCCACCTTAAACTCTTGAAATGTATATATTTATACATATACACATACCCTATAACGTTACAATGCAATTGGACAGTTAGGAGGATTAGGACAAAGAAGAAAAAAAAAGAAAACACATTTTAACTGCAAGTAGTATCTTCACAAACATTGTATGGTACTCTTAATTCACCCTCAAGCTCCCCAGCACACAACAGAAACATACATACATAAATACATACAACACTCGAAAGGGGTTTATATAGCATTCCAAGTAATATCTTTATTGCAGTTGCAGCAGCATCAGCATAACTAGCGACCTCTGTCGTGAGCAAAGCCAAAAACCATACCACACCGCACTTACAAGATTCGTTGTCATTTTAATGTGACCTGCTGTAGCTTCCACATCGTGGATGCCCGATGGCGTTGTTGAACGACTTGATTTGCGCCTCGGAGGTTTAACAGGCAATTGACTTTCGGTCATTTCAATGTCCAGGACATTCTCATCCATGTTGGTGATGGTGGTGGTGGTGGTGGTGTTGGTTGTTGTCCGCGGAGACGGAGACACTCTTCGGCCTCCAACGATGAGTGGTGGGGTATTGGTAGCCATTGAACGTGATTGCCTCATATAGGGCCCAGAGCTGGCTTGATGTGATGTCTCGTTTGTGTACACTTCAACAGTCTCCACATAGACTGGCTCTCTAGTGCCAGCAAGTGTATCAACTACAACTGCTGAGGCTCGTCGAATAGCATTGTCACTGCCACTGCCACTCCCACTGCCACCAACACCGCCTCCGACACTTATGGCAGTTAATTGTTGATGTTGTGCGTGACTTAAGTCAGTTGTTGGAAAATGCATTGCAGCTGGAACTGCTCGCGTTGCAGTGGTGGTGATTGATGGATGCGGTTCGGCTGCTGCTGCGGCTGCCTTTTCGGATGACAAAGCAGCATGAAATTCTCGTTCGATTATTTCCTAATTTGTTACAATTATTGATAGCTGGATTTTTTTTTTGGTTTTTGTTTTTTGATTGGATTTTGTGTGTAAAATACAAGAGAGGGTATATGAGGACGTTGTATTTATAGATTTTCTGTTTTGTAGTTAAAATACATAATATCGTAGTTACATCGTATATGAAGTTAGTTTTGGAGGAGATTCGGATTTATTGTTATTCATTAAAAAGCTTTTTGTATTATTATAAACGAATTTGTATATGGATTTATTTTTGCTTAGTTAGATAAGTGAAGTTTTCATAAAAAAAAAACTTTAAACATTGTGTTAGATGTTAGGTAAAACATTAAACCTCTTGAAACTCAGTATAAAGCTTCACACAAAGCAATCTCTGTTAGTAAATATTTTAAAATTGGTTTCTACCTCTATTCTTTTGATAGGCAGAATGTCAAATGAATTACATACTTGAAAATATCGAACTAAAGAATTAAAAACATTTAAAGAGAAAACTACTGCAGTCATGAGAGACTTATCTTTTCATTTAAATAGAACTTCACATTTTCAAAGTCATGGTCTTGGAATTTCAAAGGTTTTTACTTATGTTGTTCCTTAGGTACAAGAAACTGTTGAGATATTTATCCGTTGTAATGTTACATATTTTTTAACTGTTATACAGGCAGGGTTATAGTATTCGAAAGTTCATTCAAAGGGTAAAGTGAATCTATGCAGGGAAAAGAAGCCAGAAAAGAAACCTGTTGAGTTGGGATACACAGTCATTGCTGAGGATCTAGAAATAACAATTTCGAAGACTGCTAAATGGTGAAAACAGCCAATGTTTCGTTAGAACACCTCGTTCAACTTGGACTTGGATGATGGCCAAAATTTCCATCTACATCATACATACCTGATCAACAAGAAGTGCGGATAGCGATATCCTAGCTTGAATCCTACAAAGCTTGCCTACCTGCCTAACTACCGACAGGAAATTACTTGTTAATTACTTACCTGTCAAATTTGCGCGGATAAAATGAAGCTCGATACATACATATGTGCTCCATTAAATCAGTATAGGTACATATTATATCAAGCGAAGAAAAAGTCTTGGCCGAAGAAACGGACTAAGGAGTAATTTAAGAAGTAAAGACCTCTTGTAAAGAACCAACGATACTCTGTGCAGGGATGCGCCATCTCAACAAGTCTTCGATTCTAACCGTGAAGAAATACACAGCAGAAGAAGGTGTTACCTAAGGTGGCACTCACAAATGGAGGACGACCTTAACCAACATGGTGTGGGTAATTGAAGGCAGCTTGGTAAGGACTTATATCAACATCATCGGAAGAAAGGAACAAACGCTACAAGAATCCTGCTAAAATTAAGAGCCAACAAGACTCTACAAAAGCTTTTTTGAATTCGCCTAACCATCAATTCGCCTTATCATTATTTCTTAACTGTTGCTGTGCCACGAAAAACTATTTTCCAGGTCTTATTTATTTTGAAAGGAATTCATAGGAGAGAAGTCTTGTGGAACGCAACTAAATGACATCAAAGCCTCATTTCATAAAAATTGACAGGTGACAATTCTACATTTTTGTCACATTTGACTGACAAAAGTATTGACAAGTGATATAGTTATCAGTTATATACATATGACAATTTTGAAATTGTCAGATTGTAAAAAATTTGTTAGATACTGTCAGATTTTGACAATTTTTTCGTGAGAATTTTTCAAATTCAATTTTGACAAATTTGTCATAACATAACATTATGCAGCTTTGGTATTGAAATTATTTTTTCAGCAGGGCACCGTATTATTCGGTAGGTAAATTATATATTTTTTGTCTCAAAAAATTGTCAGAAACACTTTGTCACACTTTTGTTCTTGGAAATTTTTTATATTTCATTGTCATTACAAGTTTTTTGTAATCCGAAAACTTGACAATTATCTCATATTTTTTCGACAAAATTGTTAAATTATTTATGGTTTACAAATTTGACAATTGTCAATTTGTCATTTTTCAAATTTTCACCTGTCACACTTGATAATTAAAAAAAAAACAGAACCCAGCTTGCGTTCGGGATATTTATAGATTGAAAGGCGGCCAAAAATTTTATATAAAACAAGAAAAAATTTGACATATATGTGAGTACAGAAATATAAACAATGTATGTTCAATGTACATATTTATGTACCTAATTAAATTTGCAAATATTGCAGGTAGTTCAAAATTTTTGTAGAAGACATTTTGGTTTTTCATTTTTTCTAAAATCTAATGCAATTGTGTTATAGATAAATTTAAATTAATACAAAATCAAAATAACAAAAATAGGATTTTTAATTAAAAACAAAAAAAAATCAACAAAAATTATTAGTAAATAATTTCAATTTTAAAATTTTGTAACTTCAAATTTAAATTTAAACTAAATAAGGCAATCTCAATTTCAAATATATTAACATTAATATTTTTACACAAAGCATTTAGCCTAATTTTTAACTAAAATTTGTAGCTTTTATATACTCTTTAACTTTTTTCAAATAATGCATACTTCTAAAATATAATCTTTCATTTACATTAATTTTAAACGTTAATGTTTTATTTTATTATTTTTTTTTCAATCTTAACAAAAGCTTAAGCAAAGTAAAATCTACTCAAATATTGCAGTTGGCCTTAGATTGTTCTACTTGATTTCTTTTTTTTTTTTGTTCATTTAAACTTTATTTTCACTATCTAATAGGTATTTTTATATTTTAGATAGTGTTGTTGCATAGATTATTATTTTTTTTTAAATTACGTTTCTCACACAATATAATTGATTGTGTGTTTTCGAAACATTTTTCCCAATTATTTGTGACCTTAAAGTGTGTTTTCAGTGATAGAAAAAAAAATTAAGAAAATACATTAAGAAAGAGTTTGTTATTGTAATAAACACAAGCAGCAGAACATTGTTTGGTTTTAAGTCAATTTTATTACAATATTTTGTATTAGAAATTGACAACGAATTTTTATTATTTTTTTCGTTTTGAAATGAAGTAAGCGTGCAATCAAAGCGATACATTATTTTTTTGCTAGCAAAACAGACAAAAATGCAACATGCTATTGGAAGCAGTTAAATTCAAACAAAATTAAAAACCATATTTTTAATAAAAATAAATTTCTCATAACAGAAGCATATAAGCAGGTGATAATGAATGTTTTACTTAAAAAACAAAATTTATTATTTTTTTTTTTGATTTTTAGTTAGTTTTTCTTTAATTTAAATTTTAGGGTTAATTTTTGTTTTTTTGTTTGTGTATTTTTTGTGGAAAGGTATATTTTGTAGTTGTATTGTTGTTTTAATTGGTGTTGTGCGAAATAGCTTACCAAAGGACTTGCAAGAATAACTCCGATCCTGCTTAGAACCGCTGGAAGACGCTGGAAAAATTTACACAAAATATGTTCATACTCAAAACACACTTTAAGATAGTTAATTTTTTTTGATAGTTAAATAAATTTAAAGAGTTTTTTGTTATATATAATTTGTTTTGTTATATAGAAAGGGTTTACTTTTTTTTAAATAGGTTTAAAACATTGCTTTTGTATAAAGGTGCGAATAGTAAAATATAACTCAGGATATTTACGAGAAATTGTTTTTTGTGTCAATCACGAAAATTGGGAAATAATGTTTTCATAAATAATTTTATCCGAAGTTAAGACTTTTTTTTAATAATTTACTACTTCTGTCTATAATAGTATAAGTTACTTAAAAATATCAATATTTTCTTTATATATGGGGCATAACAGAGTAAAAACGTTTAACTTTTAAATTAAAACAAATAATATTAAAAAAATGTGTATAGACTTAAATAAAGTATTCTGCCTACTTTTTGTAAAATCAAAGTATAAATTAATACTAACTAAAGAAGAATATATTTTTTTATTTCAATGATTTAAGTGACTGAGTTGATTTTTGATTTTGTCCAAGGACAAATTAAATTAAACCTATTTAATTGTGTTTGCGACCTCTTGTACAGCATTATCTTAATTCTTTCAGTAATTGGTTTTTAGTTTTCTTAAAAATAATGGAAAGAAAATTAAAAGAAAGGAAATTATCTTAAGAAGTTCAGCTATATTTTTAAGCATATATTTTTCAAGACATGAAAAGCTGTGTTCTTGATTAATTTTTGAAAAAATCTGCATTTATTTAAAAAACTGGAAGAAACTTATTTTCTAAAAAAATCTAAAAATGAAGATAAAATCTTATTCATGTAATAAATTAATGTGTATATAAGTAACTTGTTGGTTCGGATTAAAGAAGTAATTTTGTTTAAAAGTGGAAAAAACTGACTATGATGTTAATAATTAAATAAATAACATTTAAAAGTATATGTATGTGTATGGAGAATTCCAATCTATGTAATAATTTTAATTATAGTAAATATTTTCAACTATAATTAAGTTTTTTGTTTTAAAGTTAATTTTTTTCATGTAAAAATGGCTTAATTTCTGTTTTATGATAATGCTATATTCTAAGCCCACTATGCCAACAAAAATTCTTTCGAATCCTCCTATTCCTTCTTAATAAACTATCGAACAATTTCAAGGAAATAGATGTGGCTGACAATCCCACTTCTGAACTTTAACCTGAGGGGAATTTTTTACAATAAATCAGATACAATTCGTAGCTATATAAAATAACAAATAACTTTACTATTTGCAATGCGCTCCAACTTCCGGACTATTTCAGAATTCTATATTTCTTTTTAAAACAAAGCCAATATTTATTTTATGTTTTATTTGTATATTCGACGATATTTATTGCTTTTCGATTACCTAAATCATACAAAGAACGAAAAAAGTTGTATTTTTAATTTATCAATGCAAAAGCACAAGTGTGTGTCTTCGACATTTTGATGTATCATTTTTCTTGAAAAAATTCACATCGATCACAAAAAAAAAGTTTTTCATATTTGAATATTTTAAATTCGTGTTAAAATATTATTTTGACGTATGTGAGGTATGATGTGTATCAGGGTTGTATGAGAATGAATTTATTTATTTCTTAATTTTTTTTTGTAAATAATGAATTAAATTCTATGATTTGATTTGATTCAAATTTAAATCGTCAAAAAATTAATTTCAAAATTATTACACTCCTGCAACCCTGATTGTGTATAATATTTGTAGTTTTTTTGAAATAATCATTGAAAATTTTTATAAATTATTAATTTGTTACTAAGTTTGTAATTTAATAATTGTAAGTAGGTATATATTGCTATAGGTGTTTTTTGTATGTATTTTATTTTTGGTATTTAACATCTAAACAATTTTAATTCATAATAATTTTATTATTTAACCTTTCCTTAAAAAAAAATAAATATAAAAATTTCAAGAAAAGAAGTCATGCAATTCTTCAAAAATAATAAAAACAATTGAAACAACTTTTTTTTACAACACTCAACGATTTACAACTGCAGTCACACGTTCCTCGTATAGATATAGCTAGCTCAATTCAATTATAATTACTTATTGTTGAACAAAACGATGTTTTCATATCTCATTCAATAAATCCTTTTTGCTAAAAATAAGCACACAATATCCATCATCAATTGTTTATTTCTCTTGTTTTTTTTTTCCTTTTTTTTATTCTTTCACTCGAGTTCTTTTTTTATATTTTTTTTTAATAACACGGTGTCCTGTCAGAGTGTGTTATGGATTAATTGGCTGTTTGAGTCAAATATCGTATTGCATTCATCATCATTAGTCGTACAATATAAAAAAATATAAAAAAGACAAACACATAAAAAAAAAAAAATAAAAACATGGAAAGAACAAAAACAAAAAATGAAAACACAAAAGATTGTACGATCCGATGCAATACAGTGAGGTACAAAAATTAACATACACACGAACATTACTTTAAGTTTTTAAATATGTATTTTTTTTAGTTGAAAAAGGACAATTTTACAGAAGGACATACATTGCTCTAATACCTAAACTTTACATAAATTTAATTGGGAAAAATACTTGCTTTACATACCTACTAACTAAACTAAACTTAACAAAAAAAAAATAAAGTTTGCCTTTGGTCTATCTAATGAGGATTCTAAAAAAAATGACACAACAAACAGGAATGACAATTTAATAATAATCGTTTGATTAAGTTTTTTTTGTTGTTGTTGAGAAATGAACACCTAGAGTGCACGAAAATGTTTGGTTTCGAAAATGGTTATATTTATATTTTTGTTTTGTTTTTTTTTTTGAATATAAAAATTGAACTTAAAGTTATATATTAAATGAATCTGCTTATAATTTGCTTTGTTTTGGATTTTTTTTTTTGTTTTAAAATGTCTTAAGATTTTTTTTTTAAATTTTTTTTAATTTTAATAATTCTTTAAGTAAAAAAATGTTTGTATTACCTGTGTGACTGGATTTTCGCCAGGACGATAGACGACATTGTGCAATGGACGTTTTCGACCAACGTAGTTAACGCACACGAACTCCAGTAGCGAGGCATAAATAAAGCACATGCACACCCCGTCCCAGACATTCATGGCTGTGAGATTTGAGACAACAGGAAGTGTACTTCTGAAACCGTTGGATGTTGTAAAAAAATTCAACATTGTTGTTACACCTGTATAATATGGGGGAAAATAAAAAAAAAGTATTTTAATTATCAATTTAAATTTTTAATTATAAAAAACAATTAAAAGAATGAGAAGGAGGACATTGAGATGTAATGTAATGTTAATGTATATCTTATGATAACAGGTGTGATGGGTGACTGTGAATTTTGTCGAAGGATCAAGCATTTTTGTTTGTCAACATTCACTTTTTTAAGCTTTAGTTCAATTTCATATGTAGAACCTGAGTAAGGCAAAGCTTATATGAAGATAAGTTATGAAATTTTATATATTAACACACGCATTGAGGGTTAAATATCCTAAAGCCGAGAAAAAAATTTTATTTGAAAAATTGGGTGGAATATTTAAATGCCTAAACAAAATAATTTAAATTTCTAAAATATTGAAAAACAAAAAAGAAATATTATTTTTTTTCTCCTCAAACCCTCAGTTACTGACGATTTTCAACAATTTAAAAAAATGTATGTACCCTACCCACTTTCTTATATAAAATTGTAATTTAATAACACTGCTAATTCTTTGTCGTCAAGTTATTTGAGACTCCACTCGTACATTTAACTTACAGAGTAGGTACTACAAGCTACTGCAGCTAAATGGGAACCAACAAACAAAAAATCCCAAAACCCCAAATGAGACTTAAATTCCTTTTTGAACTTCATATAATAATCAAACTTCGAAAACTGTGGTAGTTGCCATAATCGTTATGTGTATTTACGACTTTGAGAGTTTAAAAAGATTTAACCTATAAAATAATGTTCATAGAGATATATTTATAAAAAAATGAGAGGACACCAACTTCGTAGTTAGTTTAAAACGAATTCTAGGTCGTAAGCATTTTATTTTTGCTGAACACTGAACAATGTCTACCACGTTTACAATTCATATTATATCCTTTTTTATGAAACATTCAACCTTCTCCGATAAAACTTTTATGAATAACTTTTCTTAACAATCGAGGACTTTCTTTATCTTATATAGTTTAAGGTAAAATATACTCGGGGAAAAAAGATATTAAATCCAACTAAATTTAAGTTTTCTTTTATATTTTCGAAAGCATAAGCCATAAACTTTTTTCTTATCATATTTAAAATTTTGAAGATAATCTAAAAAAACACAAAGGTCTCGCGTGTCTTCCTTCTAACAAAGCTTCATTTTTACATTAAAATGCTTGATCCTTAGATTGTTATTCACCAACACAAAAAATATACAATTTGTGTGATTTAAATCGGATAACGAAAATAAAATAAAATAAAAAAAAACTTTTATTTCTCAGAAGTGGGATTATGTTTATTGTTTATGTTTCAAAAAAATAAAATAAAAAAAAACTCGTAGTTTATTTGTTAAAAATGGCGGAAAAGGAAAATATTTACTACCAAATGAATTATGAAGGGGAAATAGAAGAAAAACTGTTCATGGTGATGGGGACAGGTTTTAACAAAAAAATAAAAAAAAAATAACATACACACAAATTTAATGTTCATGCAAATATATTCCAAAATCCTTAAAAAGTGTAATATTTTAAGTTGAAAAGCTCTGCTTTGTTTTGTTTCTGTTTTTGTTTATGTCATCCCCTTGTCTACCCACCCACGCACAATGTTTACAATCAGTGAAATTCACTATAATCCATAATTTAAGTCCCACAGAATCCTTGTTTTACATGACAGAAGTATGAATATGCGGCATCGAATCACAACAAACATTGGGAGAGACTATGTTTTTTTGTCGGAACAAATTTAAATATTAAAAAAAATCAAAAAAGCATTCACCGAGTGCTGAAAATACTTTTAGATTTTTTTTTAATGAAATAACAACAATTTAATTGTTTTACCAAAAAAATCTTAATTTGTTCATTTTTTTAAAAACTTTTAAGGAAATTTGGCAACAACCTTACAAACATTGAAATTCCAGAAGTTTCGCTATTGGCATTTAATTTGAGATAAAAAACAAATAAAATTAAAAAAAACGGAAAAACCAGGTGAAATCTAATAAAGCGTATTTGTGCGTTTTTTTTTTTTTTTAAGAGTTACCTCATAAGTCTGATTTATTTTCTAATTAGAAACAGAAAATTAAGTTTGAAAATAAACATTCAGATGACCCTAATTTTTAGAGAATGGTCATTTAAAGTTTCATGGTTCTATAGCTCCTTTAATTTATTTATTTCAATTTTATGGTTATTCCGTTCCACTGTATGATTAACAAAAAATGGGTGCACGAAAAAGTCCTTAAAACAAGATAAAGTATTTAAATCAAATTCATTTGTCAGGGGTGAATCCGCACTCCTCTCTCATTTTGACATTGATTTATGAAAACACAAACAAAATAATACAAAAGTTTTTCTAAAACAATTAATCTTTGAATGGTAAAACAAAAAAAAATTGTATACACAATAAACTAGAACAGTGACATCTGAGAACAGATCATCGGGGAAAGCTTCAATGGCAATGTCATTGCTCAAACACACAAAGACAGAACAGATGATATCCTTCTTATAGCCAGGAATGATATACCATTTGGAAAATATTAAGATTATCTATTTTTTTTTGTCTCTAACGATGCAAAACTTATGTACGTACATATGTATATGCATTTATAAAACTTCTGCTCTATTTCAAGAACAAAATGATGATGAAAAGTCACGTCCTTGATTTACAAGGATCAAGGGTTACCCACCCACCGAGCGTCGGCCACATCGCAAATTCTGCACACCACTTAAAAAGCCACGCGATACGGCATATATTTTCTCTGTGAACTGAATAAATCTGCATATGAGAATGGGATTTCGTCCTTAATATCCATGTTTGAATAGTTTTTTTATTTTTTTGTATCTGTTATTTTTATCTCTGTATGTATGTAGGTATGAGTTTTTCAAAAATGATTTTTCGTCTTAAAAGCAGTATTAGTCATTTGTTTTCCGCAAAGTTTAAGGCTTTGTTTGGGTAACCTCTAACCAGAACTGTGCTTAAAAGAGGCATAAGAAGGTAAATTCCCACCGTAAAATAGGGCTCTCGGAAACCCCAGGTTTGAAGTATATAATTCGAAATACAAATTTACTTTTGACGACGATGGCGACAAATGATGACGACGCCGACGATACGCCCTTGCGTTAACATAATTTTGCGTTCTAACTGAATGACAGTTTTTGGGGTTGAGTTGAACTGTCGCCATTCATCATCACACGAAAATGAGAATAGAAGTTTTTTTCTTTTTCTTTTATTTTTTTGTGTGTGGCGAAATTGTAGAAACTTGACGTTGTTATTATGTCAATTTTGAAAGAAAGGGTTGCCACGCGCAAAGTTGATTCTATATATTCCATTAGGTCTCTTCCGAAGGATATAAAAAGTTTTGACAAATTAATGTTATATAGAGTTGTAATTTATTTTAGGCTGGGAAGTTTTTTGGCATGTTGAAAGGAGGAGGAGTGAATTTAGTTAGAAAAGTAGGGCACGTTTTATTAGATATTTACTGTGAAACAAGGTCATTTCCTATGGCTTAATATATTACATCTTTTTTTTGTTAGCTTTCGAGGATTTTTCGTAGTAATTGTATATTAGAGCTCATTAATGTACTTGAATTTAGTAAAAGCATGTTTTTGCCGAAAAAGCTCAAAATTATTTACTTAGTGAGAGTTTTCTGATGAAAGTGTAAAGGCAAGTTATATTACACGTAAATGAAAATATATTGATGTTGATAGGAAGAAGCAATCATTACCCAAAATTTCGGATCGAAAAGACTTTCAAAAAATAAAATGTTCTTACAATTTTAAAACAAAAGTAAGTCAATCACGTTCCTCTCAAATCCAAAACGGTTTGACTAAATAAAGATAGTTATTTTAACCGCCGTATTAATAAGTCAATACATCCAGATTAAAACTTAAATCCAGATGTATTTACATTGAATTTCTATAATTTACATCCGGATTTAAGTTTTAATCTGGATGAATCGAGTGAATAATAATATGGCCGTAAGAGTCAGGAAACAACTTGAGGACCATAATCAGGTTCAATTTATTGGTGCAATAGCTCGTGAAAAACCAAGGGCTAATTACTTACAACTTTCAACCATTCCTGTGTACGTGTTATTATTCAGCAGAAAAAAAGGTAACCTTAAATTTTCTCCCGAATCAGAACGGCTTAGTCTAAACGCACTTAATCATAACAAAGAATTACTCTCGCGGTATTTCCCACTTCATCGCTGGAGGCAGTATACCTTTAAAAAAAAAAATTTAAATATGCGACACAGAGAAAAAAGGCTGAACAGTTTTAACACCTTAAGTCCCGAAGGGAATTACATCCCATTTGAGTGTGACATAAGTCCCAAATCTATTTCGGGATTTTTGACCCACCCACGGAAAATAATTCAGTAAAAAAGAATCTTGGAACTAATTAAAAAAAGACCTCAAAATATCAGAATCACGTTGTTATTGCATTTTTTGCATAGTTTTGGGACATTTATTCATTTTTTCGTTGGGACCTTATTTCCTGGGGCCTAATTTAGCGGAGCCACCAACATTTTAGTTTAATTATAAGCTAATTTTTTAGTTATATCAAGAGATTAAATTCTCATTCATTTTTAGTTTATTTTTTAAATCAACCCTTTGTTTATTTAAGATTTATATATAAAATCACATTCAGTTATCAATTCTCCAGTTTGTATACCTTTTTTTATCATTTCTCACAGAAGATTTAACTAAAAATTCTACACCTATAAAGCCCTCAACCTATCATTTTTCAAAAACAAAACACCCTCTTGACTTGTGGTAACCCCTAAATACTTTATTTCCTTTTCCTTAGTTCCAAAAAAAAAAAAAACAACCTGACGAAAATATATGGTTAAATGTCATTTCATGTTAAAACACAAGATAAATAAAAATAACCCCCAAGCGAAGACAGCAAAGCACTTGCTTCCATTTTAACCTCAATAATTCTTCGTATATGCTCATATCGTATCCAATTTTACGATTTTGTTTTTTTTGTTGTTGTTGTTTATCCCTTACAATAATATTACCCCCATACACACACTCTCATTCAAAAAGGACAAAAATACAAAGAAAATATTAACATTGTTTTATTTTAAAGGATGACATATTAAATTTCTGTGATGCTGATGATGCGAGGATTTTGTTGTGGGGAATAGTGTATAGTGGTAACTGCATATTTGGTGCTAGCTAAACTTTCTGAATTAATATCCGCAGAACACATATATGAATGCACAATTCTGCAACAACAACTGACTAAAAAAACAAAAAGGATGTCACAAATAAAACAAAGGATAACTATAGGTGAAACATAGAAACAACACCGCAACGGTATAGATGTGCACAATTTAACAACTGAACACAAAACAAAGAAACAAACAGTACGCCATGTTTACGCCATTCAGCAAACAAGAAAACCAACCGTCTATCATCCTCGACTCGAAAATGCTACGAAAACGAGAAGGGGAGGGGTTGGATTTTAGCTTTAGAGATGAAATTCTATTCAATTGCTTTCGTCTGCCCAGCGCTTACAACTCATTTGAAAGCACTTCACCCCAACTACGAGTACCACCTCTTCTACCCATCCCCCCATCCGCAACACCCATTGTCATGTGAATTTATTGTTTCTAAGCTTAACCAACAAACTGTCGAAGGCACACACGGATACAATTTAGTGCAGCAAAACTATAAACGCAATTGTAGTTAGTCGTTACCCCGCTTAACCTAGTTTATTGTTTTCGACCACTTTTCAGTTTTTGTCTTTTTTTTTTATTTTTTCTTCTGCAGAGCTTTACTAACAACAATATTTTTCGAGGAGACACTTTAAGTGGATTTGAAAATAAATTTAGATATGTATTTAAATTTACCACAAAAATTTAATTAAAAAAGTTCTTTTTTCATAAATTTAGTTTGTGTTAAGGGAGAAAAAAAAAGATGATATTGGAGTAAGGGAGATTTAGATAAGTTATATAAATTTATTACAATGCGCATGCAATACATATAGCTTGTGCATTAAAGTGAATAAATATGTTTTTTTTCAAATATATAGAACTATGCAAAAAACCTACTTTTAACTACTTTGCATTTCATATAAATTAAATAATTTAACATATTTAGCAACGGAAAAAATAAAATTCCTACTTTTAACCTGTCTTCAGCTCATTTCCCTATTAATTTAATGAAATTAATGCAATTCTGTTTAGAAAATGATCCTTAAAGTTTAATTTTTTTATTTTAATTTAAATTTGTTTATCTTTTTTCTTATAAAAAATTACTCTTTGTTTAGGAAAATAATTTATAGCCCTATTATTTGTTTTTTTTTTACTTTATTTTTTACATACCAATCATAACTCTGGCTGGTACTGCATTCCATTCTAGCCAAAATGTGATAAATGATGATGTCACCAATATGATTCCAGGTATAAATACAGTTGTGAAATAAAATGCACGATCCCTCGTGAACATAAGTTCAACTTTCAGGCAACTGTAGTTACCTTCAAAAGAAAAGCGAAGCAATAAAAAATGCCATATTTTGCTCATTTGTTTGTTTTTGTTCGTTGAAGTCAAAAATTTTTGTTTAAAAACAAACAATTTCATTAAATCTAACTGTAACTAACTAATTATTTTTTTTTCTTTTTTTAATTTAAAATATCTATTTACATTTTTCTTTAAATATTATCTATCTATCTTTTTGAGAGCTAAGCTAAACTATTATTTTTTTTTTGTTAATTTTTTTATTATAAAAGAATAATAGCTTTAAAATTTTTCTTTAAAGCTGAATGCAAGCATTTTAATTTGGGAACATATTTTGAAGTCTTTTTCTCATAAAGTGTTTCTTGTTAAATTAACAAGGTGCACATTTCCATATGAAGCTGCAGAAATGTCGGAAAGTTATACGATTTTTATAATATTATATTACGGAACGATTTTCATTTGAACATCTAAGATTTTTAATTTTACTAGATAGCAGTGTTCATTTTACACTATATCTTGTGCCATATTTTTTTCTTATGGCATCAAATTTCTATAGACAGATTTTAAACGACTTTTTGTTTGTTGTAAACATTGAATCATGTGTATTGCTGGGACAAATGCTGTCAGTTTAAAAATAGAACAAGTCAATTGATTTAGATTTTTATATTGAAGAATTATTTAATTAAGGTAGTATCAAGCTTATAATATGTCATATTAATTTTGTAAGCTATTCGTGTTGATTCAACATGATACTAAAATCTGGCTAATTTACTTGATGTTTTCTCTGTGCTTCACTTCCGAAATAAGAGTAGGTTCTTACTGTTTTTTATTTTTTCACACTATACCGTTAACCATGTCATTGAATAAGCAAACGATTAAATTTGCTATTTAATTTTTACCTCGTTTAAAGTTTAAACAACAAAAGCTATTTGGTGTGATATCAAGTCGTGCATTTTGTTTATATTATTTTTTTATTTTGCTTTTAATCTTGTAGACACTTATACATATAGAAATTATTTTTCAATAACCGGTTTTTTAAATTTTTATTATAGAAGGAATATTCTATCAAAATGCTTGCATTCTTATTTCCTATAATTTGGTTTAACAACAAAATCTCTTTATTGTTATTGAATCATTTGTTTTGCTTCTAACCTTAAAATATAAATATAATTAATAATAATTATTAAATAAAATTGCAAACATAATATTATTTATATATGCATCTACATATATATATATATTTTAAATTGAATAACCATGCATAAAACAAATTGCGTGATTAATTGTTAATTTCGTATTTTTTTTTTTAAATTATTAAATTATCATTATAGTAAATAACAAAAATCAAAAATATTTCATAGCAATACAATGTTGGAATACAACATGAATTTAATAATTTAACAAAAATTTCACTACAGCATTCATAAAAAGGCAATCAGCTACAGCAGGCGTTTAATATATAAATTCTAGCATTTATAAAAGGTGTTTCGGGTTTAAAATTATAAATATTTTTAAGAAAGATTTTTATATATCTGGGTAAGGTACCATTGTCGTGAGAGTAATATACTATTACTTAAAAAAAAAATCAATCTTATAATTATTTGTTCTTTATTCCAAAACACCCCTTATACTTTAATTAATTTCAAACAAAATGCATGATATTTTGCTGCTGGTTAACAGAATATATAAATTCAACTAGCCATAAAGGATTTAAATAATCGAAAAAAATATCAAAAAATTACTCAAGTATGTATGAATATAGACGGGAGAATTCCAGGGATTTTTTTTTTTTTATTTTATGATGTGTAAATGTTTTTCTTGTTGTTTTTATTTTGTTTAAATAAAATGAGAATTGTTAATGTTGGATTATTATTTTGAGTAAATATTTTTTTTTTAATTTTTTTTGTACGGAATATTTTATTTTGGTTTGAGATTTTGTATATTTATGGTTTTTAATTTTTTTTTTACCTATCATGGATCGAGCAGGAACTGCATTCCATTCGAGCCAAAATGTGATAAATGAGGACGTCACCAATATTATTCCAGGTATAAAAACGGTGGTGAAATAGAATGCTCGATCTCTTGTAAATATTAAATCGACTTTAAGACAGCTGTAGTTGCCTACGATATTTGGGTTTTTTGTTTTAAATTTATTGTATGTTATAAATTTTAGTAGATATAGTAGGTACAGATTTTATCTTTTTTTTGTCAATACATACTAGATTATACAATTTCTTATGTTAATTAAATAATTTTTCCTAAAATCAAATGAATGATTTTAAATTAGGAACATTTCTCATTTGAACAAAAAAGTGTCAAAAATATGAAAAACAACTTAAAAAACAAAATTTAATCCTTAACTAAATCCATTAATTTAAACAATTAAAAAATTATTTTGGTTGAAAAAAAAAAACAGTTTGTCCTTTGCTATTTTTTTTTTTTCATTAAAAATCAGATCAATTGCTAAAATTCGAATTATATAAAATAATGCATTCGTTTAATTTTGTTTTGTTTTGTTATTTTTTGGTTATTTTTTGGTTATTTTAAACATTGTAAGGATATCTTACTTATTTAATTTTTTTAAATAATGCAAAGTAATGCATAAAACTTATATTTTAGGGTGTACCAACTTTTTTCTAAGCACCATAAACTACCATAATATACCATTTCGCTAAACCAATTCTTCTAAATATTCAATTAAATGTAATAAAAAATCGCATTAAAATAGGATTTTTCAAAATAAAAATATTGCTGAAAAATTGCTTTAATAAAATGCGAAGTTATATTTGCCCAAAAAATTTCAATAAATAGACGATTTTTGTTTTATTATTGCGACTGACATTTTCTTAATAAGAAAATTAGTTAAATGCAATAATTTAATATCAATCAAAGTAAATGTATTTTAAATTAAATTAAATTAAATTAACAAACGCATTATGATATAGTCCTAAGATTTTAGAATTTTTCCAAATATTTTATTTTTAATATCAAATTTGTATTTGTAAGAAAACTTTAGTATTTAAGGTATTAGTTAAACAAAAGTTAATAAAAAAAAAAAAAACAAAATTCAAAACATAACAAAAAGTTTTGTTAGTTGGAAAATTAATATGCAATTCATAAATAATCCTTATTTTAAAATTCTTACAACAAAATTAAAATATTTGTTTTTATAATTATAATTTCGTTTTATTTTTATATTTGAACTCCTAAAAATATACTACAAAAATCCTAATTTTATTCTAAACAAACCAAATTTTTACTAAGGTACAAATATATTAATTAATTAATTTAGTTATTTATGATTTTTAACAAAACTCACCTCTCCAGCTTTTAACAGAACACGTTACGGTTGCGTTTTGTATTAAATATGCATTAAGTGTTGTTAATGATGGACTTTTACGTAGTGTATCCTCGTCATTTTTCCACACATATTTTATATGTGATAATTCATATGAAACTGAAATAGAAAATTCAAAAAATCAAAAAAATTTAAATTTAATTAATTTATGTCATACAATTCCTTCATTCTCGAAAAAGGAAATACACACTACCAAAAATAAAAACACCACATTATCATTTATTTAGACAATAATGTATTCTTGTCGTCGCCCTTGGGGGATGGACATTGAAACATTGCGCGAAAATACCCAAAAAATACGCAAACAAAGAAAAGAAAAACCCTTGTCTGCATTAAGCTAAAAAGCACAACAAAAACGAAGCATGATGGAAAAACGAAAATAAAGCAAAAATAATCTCGTTGTAACAATATACTCTAATTAATGCAAATGGATAGAGAACACCACTTTTTCATTTGTTAACGGTATCCTTAAGGATATATACACTCACACGGGATAGGTACACCCACAAAAAAAAAAAAAATAAAAACACAAAAATTGAACTCAACAAGCTTGAGTTGAGGAGAACTCTTTTGAAAAAAAAAATCTTAATACCAGTCCCCCTCTATATATGCAAAGTACTTACTGCTTTCCATTGAAAATGAACATTTAGGATCATCGAAGGGAAATATATGCAAACTTCCTTGGCATGACAGGATTAAATGACGTCTGAAAATAATACAAACACAAAAGAGAGAAGCTATAAAAAAGAATTTTCTTTTGTTAAGGACACTTGAATACAAATTGTCGGATGATTGTTAAAAATTTTCACATTAAAAGTCACAAAAAAGAAAATGGTCAAAGGATGCAAAATAATATGCTTTATACTACGTATCCTTTTCAGTTTATACATATTGTCCGACAATGATGTTGATGATGGCGATGAGAGTATGGACGATGACAACAGCATGGATGCTGTCCCCAACTTTGTGTAGTAGGATGAATACAAAATTAAAAAAAAATAATAAAAAAACAAACAAAAAAAAAAAACACCCAGACTCGTATTAGAGCTCACCTCATTGCGTACGTAATGGTCCCATTCCGGTAAATTCTTAAAGCGAAATGCATCGGAATGATGGGGTCCTTAAAGTCACCGTGCATAATGAAATACGTATCTGGTGTCCAGATATTGTCATGATGATGCAGTGCATTTAAATAATCATATTGCGATTTATTACCATATTGTAGTCGAGGATCATTCCATTGTTGATTCAATAGGAACTCAACTTCATATTTCTGAAACAACAAAAAACAATTACCAACTAAATTAATAGTGAATAACCCTTAATCAAAAAAAAACTGAGTAGTTTGGTTTTTTTTATTTTTATAAATTTTATTTTTGTGTGATAAACTCACCAAACTAGATTCGTCGGGCGATGCTAAGCTTAGAAGTAATACGTTTACATTAACTGTTAATGTACCTGTAAGCAGAAGGAAGGGAGAGAAAAAAAAGAAATAAATATTGTAACCTTTATTTATTTTAAGCCATAACTATGTGGATTTGATTTAATGAGGCAATTTATAAAAGTTGCCTTACGCAGTAACTGCCTACATATCTTGTGCGAGGAAATTTAAGAGAACAAAAAAAAATTATAATGTTGCGTATACGTCATAGTTACCCAATAAAAATTAATAGCTCTCAAAATGGTTGTTATGTCTTTTGAGAAGTTAAAGGTAAATAAATCAAATGATAGACTTCATAATATATATTTTTTTTTTAAAGTTTCAAATTTTGTTGTTGATATTTTTCACGCTTTAGCCAAACACAAAAAGTTGGAAGAAACATGAAGAAACAAGAAAAAGAATTCTACAGGATTTTTCATTTCCTTAGAACTTGTTTGAAAAAGTTTACTGATCTTAAGAAATATCATTTTTTCTTAAGGGTGAAAGGTAAAGTGCAAGAGTGCCTTAGATCTAGCTACGTACCTACATACTCATAATCCTTCCCTTTATTTTAAAATTTTTAAGCAAAGCCAAGTTTTTATTTAGATGTTGAAAGTTGACCAAATAATAATCGTTAAGTAATTTTCATCTTACGACAGGAAGAATGTTTCAATTCCAAATCGATATAATTCGACCTATGAACACAGATGGGAATAAACAAACTCATAAAAAAAAAAAAAACAATTTAAAACGGATTCTGTTTATTATCTGGTTTTACATACTTCAATTTCACAGCTGGTTTTAGAAAGCGAAAAAAGCAATTTAAAGAAACTGCTTCTTCTCCATTTTTAATTAAAAAAAGCAATATGTACGGTATGCATATTAAGTAAATGGATTTCTAATAGGGACATTTACACTTTGACATTTTATGGGGGCCATGTTGTTTTATCTGTTGTTAAGTTGTTTTTTTTTAATTTCTAATGTTAAGTATACAGTCTTTCGATGAATATAAAAACTAGTTGCATTTCTTATACGGGAACAGTTTTTGCGCAAAAAAAGTTTGACTTTTAAAATTTCTTCATCAAACTGTGAACCAACCCTAAAAAAGAATGGGCTTGTTCATTTAAAAATGAACAAGTATCCCCATTATTTGACAGCGAAACTGAGAAATTTTATTGAAGAATCATTTGCATGCAACTGAGATTTATTAGATCTCATTTTTATGAACATGACTAATATTTATTCTCACCACGAATTTTTTTCTAGAGTTTGACATTATCTGTGCTTGCTTTTAAATAGTTCTGTCTCTTTCAGACATTTTTATTGTGAAATAAAAGTTAAACTAGAGAATAAGGATGGATAAAAAAAATTGTTACACAACACACGTTTTTTCTTTGACGAAAATTGTTTTCTTTCTCACCAACATTTACCTGAAAAGAACAAAATCCGTAGTAAGTATAACAGATTGGAGCAACACGTGCAAATGATAAAAATTAATTATGTCGTCAAAAAAATCATTTTAGTCGACGTAGAAATAACATTCGTCAACTATGCAATTGTCTTGCTTGCACAAAATATATTTGATCAACGTCAGCCAATTTTCTTGCAAAGTTATTTGACGTTTACGAACACATTGTCAATATATAATGACTTTAGAAAACTACTTTATCGAAATTAATAATAATTGGCGTTTGAATGAAGTGAAATCAAATTTTTCCAAACAAATTGTAATGAACTGAACGCGCCCATAAGAAGAATATACTTTTATTTATTGTTTGAAGATAGTTAAAGCTCAATATTAGTTTCGTTTGCTATTTTTTTTAATTTCTACGAATTTCAAAAAATGTTTAAGGGTAGAAATATGAATTCTGTTTCTGCCCGAAGCCAATTTGAAATCAAACACAATACAACTAATGTTCAGGTCTATCTTGGTTAGATGTGATCTTTTATTCGATTAAATCATTTTCATCAAATTTATTTATCACTCAATTAAAATATTATTGGGTGAATGTGTTTAAAATTGTGTTACGGTTTTTTCGGTAATTATTTTTTGATTTGTTAAAAATCTGCAAAAACCGATATGGTTAGATTAAAATGTGTTTATCTTTGAAAGAAAAATTTTTAAAATCACTATTTTTAGCCCCTCTCTTCTAACAAAAATTGCAAACAAAAAAACCTCCCAGACTTTTATGTTCGAAATAATGAAGCATAAACCTATGAACTCTCTCTCGTATGAACCCACACATATTTTGGTTAAACATCCAACCCCAAAGTATTTATATCTCTGATACTTTTAACTGGATGCTTAACTGATAATATTGAAAAATCATTCATATTCAACTCAGGAAAAATTGTTTGGTTTAACTTGTATACTTCCATCAGACCCCGATACCAATACTCTCCTCTCTGGAATATAATAAAACACATTTCATTTCAATAGTAATAAAAGATTTTTTTTATGAACGAACCTTAACAATAGCCTTTTTTATTACCTCGCAAAAAAATAATCTTTCTTTCATAAAAAAAATAACTTAGTGAAAAATGGCACTAAATCACTTGAGATATTTCTCATTACTCAGCTTTTTTTTTTAAATGAAAACAATTTAAAAATTCATCCAGCAAATTGCCACTCGTTGGGAATGCAATTGATTATAGCCCTCTTATACTTGACCTACCCATACATACATAACATACATATATGCCTATGCATTTACCATGCTACCTTCCAATCATAGTACAACCTTACACCGACCATCAATTCATCCTGCAGTTGAAATCCCTGCACAAATTCTTCAACAATGCAACTTCCTTTTATTTGCACCCAGTTTCCCCCATTTATACATTGTTCCATAGGTAAGGCCTTTTCCGCTGCTGTAAAATGGGTTGACCCATTTCAAATATTCAAATCGCTCTTCTCTTATGTCTACTCTGGCCGAGTGCCCGGATGGATGGACTCATGCCCTCGGGGGAAATTTACTTCCTTCATAACACTGTGCTGGATGGACGCCATTGCCATCGCGGCGGACATGTACATGGACTTCATTGAGGTAAGGTATAGGTTGCAAAACTTATCATAAATTCAAAAGTAGAAGTAACTAAATGCGCCAGAAGCAGAAGCTTCCTGCTATAAAAAGAGGATCTCGCCTTTTCTTCTTCTAAACATTGAAATCGAAAAAGGATGTAGCGGTGGAAAATAATAGAATGGAAAAATCAGTATTTTTTTTACATTTTGATTTTTCTCCTATGGATTTTTCTCACGTCGTCGTTGTTGCCATTCAACTGTAAAATGAGCGTCGCTCAAAAAAAATATATAAAATTCACAAAAAAAAAGAAGAATTGGTTTAAATAGCTAACGATATCTATGTCAAGTGATTTTTGTTTCTTTTTACAGTGCAAACATTTTTTTCAGTGTAACTTATTTTCTGCTAAAATAAATACAAAAATTAAGTGCCATAACAATTAGCAACAAAATAATGAGAAAAGTTTTAAGGTAAAAAATGTTGATGTTTTTTTTTGTTTTATTTTAATATTTTTAACGAACCGCGATGGTGTGGTCTCATCGTAGACTGATTTTTCGCATTTTCCGGCGATGACAACCCACAGCAGAAGTCTTCATCTGGAAAAATGGTTGCATGGTATTAAAAAAAAAACTCGTTGTTTTTTTTCAAAATACAATTCAATGCACATGAATTAGAACATAAATTTCAAGTCTAAAGAACAGGAACGAACAAAAACTGAATAATTTGCAGGAATTTTGTGTTGATATTATAAACGTGGTTTCTTTGTAAAGATGCATTTAAAAACAAACAATTATTTTAAAATCATTTAAACTGCTATACATATTTATTTTAATTTGTAAACAAAAAATTAAGTAATAGTAGTAAAAATATTCGAAATAATGGAATTCTACTGCGGGTAAGGGCTTATTCTAGCGACGAAATTGATTCACCAAATGTAAAACTAATAAAGCATTAAAAATAAATTGAATTTTTTGCTAAAAAGAATTTTAAGCTTCTACAGTATATAAAAAATTCATTGAAATAGGGCATTGTACTTCTACAAAACTATCTACGAAAAATTGTATTATTAGATAAAGAATTATTTGAATAATTAAAAAAAAAAAAAATAAAAAAAGACAAATTCTCCAGTCAACCAATAATTACCAGAAGCGTTTATAAAGCATACTTTTGTGCGCACTTTTGTTCTGAGTTCTTAGAGTGGAATGTTTCAAAAGTTTTGTGTTCAGTAAGAAGAACATACTTTGATTTATTCATTGGGACTTATGGGGTATCTCGAGGGGAATTTTATTTCCCTCGGATAAATGTTTACCTTTAAAATTTTTTTCCTATCGTGAATCTCACCGGAATAAATTTGCAAATTTGCAAAGTTATCAAAAATATTTACGGCATATCGCAGCACAAGTTGAGCGCAATACAACAAAACTTTTTTTTTTGAAAAAAAAAATGGCGGTGCTAACTTCAAGCTAAGGTGCTTCGCAACATTTGCTTTGTTGCAAAAGTTGCAAATATGAGAATTTTGTTTATCTCTTCGGTTCTCAGTATCATTTTTTGAGCATTATACAGCATAACTTTTATTGTTTAGAAAATAGCAATTTTGCAAAAAATTTCATTCGTAAAATTTGCGAAGTTTTCAAAAATATTTACGGCACATCGCAGCACAAGTTGAGCACAATACAGCATAACTTATGCGGCTTAAAAAAGTACGCACAAAAGTTTGTATGGAAATAGAAATGGACAAAAACAAATAAATTACAGAAACAAAATACCATAAGTACCATAAATACTAAATAAAAAAATTAATAAATGTCAACCAAAGAAAGAAGAAATTTTGTTTTGTAAAAATACACATATACAAAATATTTTCAACCTACTAATTAATCAATTTTGAAAACATTTTAAATTACACAATATGTATGTAAAATTTGATATAAAATTATAATTTAACGAAACAAACATATTTTCTTTTTCAATATAAAAAAGTATGAATGTGTTTTGTATACCAATTTTCTCACCATTTACTGGTGGTAGGAGTCTTTTGTCATAACGTGATTTCTGCAATAAATGATCTAGAATTTCTTTGTCCGAACTTGATTCGTCAAATCTGTAAAGAGAAAAAGAAAGAAACAAAATTGTTATTGTTCGATTTAATCCAATAATCTGTGTTAAAGGTATTATTTCCTTAATCGGCGATATCATTATTTTGTGCCTTTTGTTTGAATCATGCAATGTTCTCACAAACAAACACTTAATCTGTTTCGTATACCTAACTAATTAATTGATTTAAATACTTACATCGGATGATCCATAACGGCAGCCGAAGTAGACGATGTTAAATAGCATAAAACTAATATTACACTAGATGCAGCATACAGACTAATTGAGTTTCGAATTGATGAAGTTTTTGCTGAAAATGTTGCTGTTGTGGTTGCTGCCGATGCTGATGCTGATGCTGATGCTTGTGTCGATGCGAATCCCGATGCCGATGCTGAGCATGCACTTTTACTATTATGATTTTTATTATTTAAATAACATTTATTCCTAGAATTTAATAAACTATTGCTTCTTCTACTCGTGATACTGCTACTGATGCTAATGCTATTATTATTAAATAGTCGTGACGTTATGTAATATCCTGCGCGTATACATTCTTCAATATTGCATTTGGTCCTCGCCGTTGTAGTCTGCATCGCTGGAGACACTTTGCCTGACCCAACATATTGCTGATGCAGATGGCGCTGCTGATGCTGCTGATTTGGATGCTGATGCTGCTGTTGCTGCTGATGGCGATTATGTTTTTTATTACTTTCCGATATTACAACACTATTGTAGAATTGTTCACTGCTCCTGCTGCAGCTACAGGCGACGACGGTGGCGGCGGAAGGGGAGGATGAAAATGACGATGATGTCAATGACGACGACAACGACGACGACGATGGGAAATATTTGGAAAAGGATTCAATTTGTAGTTCAAAAGGATCAGCTATTTCAAATTCTTCTGCTAAACAACTCGCAGCTGCTGATGCTGGTGCTTCTGGTATGTGTGTTTTGGATTTTGTTGTAATAGTTGTTGTTTTAGGACGTTTATCCTTGGATGTAATCTCATTGCATTGATTCCTCTTGGCTGTTTCAAACATACATCCCATGTTATGACATCTGCAAGGACAAGCAGATACAGAAATAAATAAAATAAATGACTTTTTTTCTGTTAAAAAAAAAAAGAAATCATCATCAATTCCAAAACCACCATACCCCCTCTGAACACACATCTTCTCTTTAATGTCTATACGTATAGGTTGTCATTATTTTTTGTCAGTTTGTATAAAATAACGGAGAAAAAAAAATATGGCAAAAGGAGTAAATTTTATCAGACAAACACTATCTAGAATATAATTTACCATTCAGTTTGAAGATGAAAGGGTCTTAATATTTAAATTAGCTCCAAGGATGAACAAGAGTGCTTAATGTTTATTTGTATGTCTACATTTCCAGGACATTTGTTAATGTCATCATCCCCCAAAAAAAACTTGTTGAAACACATTCCACAGGATAAATAAAAACTCTTGTCGCTCCAAGCTAATGATCATCACTTAATTCAGAATGTTTATTTCTTTTTTTTCTCCTGTATTTATCTTCTATGTGAATATATGAGCGCAATTTGATATTGAAAGAATTTAAGGACACATTTTGGTCGCGACAATTTGCTGTTGCTAAAGAATTTTTTTTTAAAGAATTTATTTTAAAAGATTTTTTTTTGTCTTGTAATATTTTTAATATTCCGTTAAATAAAAAAAATTTAAATTCTACAGAATTTTGTATAAAAAGCTTAAGAAAAAGTTGAAAATTAAAAAGCAATAATTGTTCTATTTAAGTTGTTAGTTGTTTTATTGTGCAAGCAACAATCGACAAATTATCGGTAATCAATTTAAATCGTCTTCTCTATCATAGTTTTATTAGTATTGATTGATTAAAACTCAAGCTCTAAATGCAAAACCTATCAAAGTACACATATCACTGAATATTCGATGGGATTTTCGTGTTTTCTAAAAATCTGAATTTGAATTTTTTTTGAGTCCATCACTTTACTTTTATATTGTACCTTTCTATACAGCAACTGAAAAATATATGTTAATCTTTCTAGACACTTTAAATGTCGACCTAGTTTTAATGAGCGATATACTTTTGTGTCTTCTTGTCGATGGTTTAGGTTTGATTTACAAAAAAAATTCTTAAGATGTCATTATTTTGTGCGCAGATACACCCGGCTGTGTATATATTTTGAAAAAGAAAAAAAAATTTAAATTTAGAAATGAAGGTGCTTCAACAAAAAAATTAAAAAAAAACTACACAAACAGAAACAAACAAAATCATCTTTATGGTAGAAACTTATGTTAGTTATAATCTGTATTCTGAAATTAAACCATAAACTAGTGATTAAATTTATATTTTCTAAAGGATGAATGAATTCATATTGTCTGTACATTTGATTTAATTAAGAGATCAAGATGGGAAATTATTTTCCTAATTAGTCAGGTTTTTTGATTTTATATTTTTGTTTTCTTTTTTTCTTTTTTTCGATTAGGCACCTTCTTTTAGCAATTAATTTCCAAAGTGAAGAAGGCGGTGAAAAGTTGATTAAAACAAAAAAAACAGGTGAGAAATGAGTCTGCATCCTTCGAGGAACACACCCAGGGAATACCTATCAGCATAGCAAATAATAATGTGTTCGTGCAGGCATTCAGCAAGTAGTGGATATAACACATAGTTGGGAAAAGCTAGAAATTAATTTGCATTGCTTAGCAGCCTGGTTTGTTATATACAAAAAGCAGGCGTAAGGACTGGAAACTATATGGAGTAATGGGTATAGTTATAGAAGTAACCCTGTTAAATTATTCATTTTACTGTCGAAATGGAACCACCATACCACTAAGCCCCTAACATCATAGTATATTTAGCTATAACTTTAGGTACCAGATACCACTCCTCGCTCGCTCTCACTGCCTTATTCTCTCTCTCTCTCTGGAGGCCAGTGATTTTATAGTTTGAACTTACGATACGACGACTGTATGATGTCACTGAATACATAATATTACTGTGCAAGAATGGTAGGCAGTTTTACCTATACATTTATGTACATATGTAGGAATATTGTATATATAGAAACCGTTTGTTCTGTTGGTTAGGTGACCTTCAACACGCATGTAATAAATCAGGCGAGATATGAGATTTTACACATTCGAGTGACTAAGTGTGTCATTTATGTGTAGACGTTAAAAAAATTACAGTGTTTTGACGTGGATAAAAGTAAATCTCCTGTTGGTCTAGAAATATACCTTTGACATGTCAAAAGGACAACTTTGTGGCAAAAACATCATTTACATTAACCACATTTATTTAAATTCTTATCTCGGAAAAAGAAGTAAGAATTGTATTTCATTTTATTTATTTGTCCTTGAATCGAAATATAATTGAATAAATTCTTGATTTCAAGTACAACTTTTACGATTAGAAATACACATACTATACATATGTACATGTGTTCGTCTAAAAAATTTGTGTCAAGGATAAATCAAACTCGGATTATATCTAGTTGTTCCTTTAAAAAATATATGCACGACTGGATCGCACTTGCGGTTAACAACTTTAATTTGGGTTATTTATTTGTTTGTTTTTTTTTTTTTAAGAATATTTTAAAAATTTTTAAATGCAATATTGTTTAAAATTTTTAGAAGCACCCCATTGCAAAATCGGTGAAGCAGTTTAAAGGTTATAAGTGAATAACTCAAAAATAAGGCAATTTTCTCAAAAAACGTCATAGTGTTTATTTCCGTAATAGGTATTATTTTTTTGGTAAAACATTTGAAACTCAATTTTCTTATAATAACTTTAGTTATTAAAGGTACGAAGTTTTATAAAAATTGTTGGAGCTGTTTTCGATAAAGTTTGAATAACCCGAATCTGCAATTGGCCTTCCGTTTTAGATGAGCTTGAACAAAATACTTCGTATTTCGCCTCCGCACAGAACAAAACACTCTTGCCCCTTAGAGAAATTAAAAAATGCGAAACAAAAAATGGCTTTAACGAACCCTTACGAAACGCTAGTTTGCCAAAAAGTTCTGGCGAAATTTACTATATTTACTATATCTATTAATTATCTTTTAAAAGCTCAAGAATAGTAGCTAAATAAAACAGTCAAATATAGTCAGAAAAAAGGGTGCTTTCATTTAATTTGAAACCCTGTGATTTTCTGCCTAAAATTACACAAAAGTCTGTCAAAGTTTATATAAAAAAATAAAATGTGTAGTTTTAAAGTAAAGTTATTCAAGATATTTAAGGATTTTAATAATTTAAAAATTTATTAATACAAAATGTCAAAGGTTACGACCACCAAAAAAATATAATCAGAGCTTGGTATATAACAACTAATTTCAGATTTTTGAGCCCCAATCTTTTTGTTTTACAGTTTTGGAAAGAACACTTCAAAATCAAACCATTTTGATATAAACAAACCATTTTTCTCCAAACACACATCTCATAGATTAATATTAAATACTTATGCCTTATTCGTATAAGTTTAACAGCACTCAAATTTTAAGGAACATTTTATCTTCTGTACGGATACTATACCTAAGCTTCTTCCTCTTACGCTTTGTATGTTTATCCTAAAACAACAACTTATTTATTAAACTTTATTGTCTGCAATTTTAGTGAGCTTAAATGATGGCATTAATTACTTTCCACCCTTGCCTTTTTTGTTGCCTTTAATGGTCAATTATTGTCATCCATTAAATAGAACTTAATTATCAAGCTTATATTTGAATAATGATTCCTTAATTCGAACTTCTGGCCTTAACTCATTTCGCTCCTCACCAGCATGTAGCTTACACACCAGTATATACCCATTCGTTCGTTTATTTAGTCCTTTTTCTAACCCCATGTCACGTTCTCTTAAAGCTGTCATAGTATTAAACTTGACAAAGTTCAACCGCGTCTTGACGTGCATCCTCTTCCATTCCCCCTATAACTTATTTGTGGTTATTTGCTAAGTTGAGTTGTATGACACTTATGTGATGGTAGAAATGATGGCCTACATTTGCTATTGTAACGTACAAAAATCCATCACAAATCTGTGTACATATAATAACACTATCTACATATATACTTAACACAGTTGCCAACTCCTCAGAGAGCTGCAACACTCTCCGCAAAATAATCTTCTAACCAACAACAAATCACCTAAGCTGGAATGTAGATACGGGCAAAACCATAGATAATTAAAAGCTATCTCCGCCTTAAAAGCAATTAAGTGTATGCCTCATGCCACAGAGCAGGACACACCACCACCGGATCTTCTGGCCACAACTTTTAATCATTTCTCCTACCGTCATCCTCTTGGATTTGATTGTTGTCAATTGCCTCAATTAGTTAATTAATGTTTATCTGTCAATGACAGAACATAACGCACACACAGTAACATAAAAAACACACACGCACATCCGATTCATATGTACAGTAAATACTCGTATATTTGAGCTCATAAATGCTTGGAGAACCCGCCTTATTTTGACAGCTAAGAGACAAAAAAGGACCAAATATACAAAAATGTATTATCCTTAATGCTGAGATTGTTTCTCTGCTTTATCGTTCTGTCGACATTTAATGTTCTGGGTTCCGACCATGACTAATATAAGTAGGTAGGTAACTCGATTCTACCATCATTGATACCTTGATTTGGCACGAAAAGAAAGGACTTCTTTGTGATTCATGGTTCTCATTTTAGCATGACGTGTATTTGATTTTAGGTATTTTTAGCTTGACGTGCATGTCATAATAACAATGGTCAACGATTTTTAATTATGACGTGTGTGTACAGAGTGAGAGTGAACGAAAAAAAAATTGTTTTTTCATGTTTTGAAACATTAAAAAAAAACATAGCGCAGAGGAGCATACATGTTTATTAACACAAGGTTGAGCGTAATTTATACACTCTGCTGCATAATAGCATGGTATTGCGTTTGCAAGGATATTTTTGATTTTTATTTAATAATACAGATTGTGTTTGTTCCTTTTACGTGAAATTATAATTAAAGATGGAGTTCCTATAACCTAGAAATTTATTTTTATTTGTACATAGATATGTACTTTCAGTACATATATATAGGTTATATCCACAGAACCTCCAATTACCCTTAAAAATTGTAAATAACATATTCTAATCTATCCCTGTAAATATAAAAGATAAGTATGAATGTAGATACAATAATATCGAACAAAGAAAGATAAAAAGGTATTCCGTAAATAAGGATGCTAAAAACAGAGAAAGATAAGAATGCACTGTGTACATTCATGTCATTATAAATAAAGATACTAAAGACAAATAAAGATAAAAATGTACTGCGTACATTCATTTCGATATAAATAAGGGTATAAGAAACATTGTGAGTTAGTTCTTAAGAAGTATGAATAAAGCGAGCATTGTGCTCAAAAAATATTTTTTAAAAATTCTTAGTTTAATTTTTTGTAATTAAAATTGGCGCAGTCGGTAGGATGGTATTAACTTGATATCATCCGTAAAGAACAAATAAAATAATTAGTGAATTTATTCTCAAAATCTTCAACGCAAATGAAGTATAAACTTTTGAAATAATAACTAATGCCTTTAAATGCGCACGTAAACCGCTAATCAGTGAAATATTTCTACTCAAAGTTACAAGTGAAATAAACATTGAACAATTTAAAATTAATCAGTGGTTCACCCTAACTAAAATAGTAATACCACGAAACTTCATAGAGAAGGGTTGATTTTCTAAATTTAATTTTAAAAGAAGATGCAAAACAATAAAAATAATAAATGAGCTTACTAAAAAAATTCAAGAAGAAGAAGCACCCTCAGATCAGATTCTCGGACGAAGGAACCTCATCATCAGAAGAAGAATTCAATCAACAACTGATAGATATCAGAAATTCAACAATTCCAGAGAACATCTCACGAACAACAGGAAATAATAGTAAGAACAATAATTTTAAGATAGAGAATAAGAATAATTGTGAAAAAATGGCTAATAATGATGAAGAAATACCAAAGAAAAAATTAACATTAGATCCATTAAAATATATTGAAAAATTAGGAACGTTTGATGGTAGGTCTGAAGATTTATATACATTTCTTATTAATGTAGACGGCATCATTCCGACACTTAGAGAATATGATGACCAATCACAGATTATGTGTATGAACATCCTTAGAAGCAAGTTCATAGGTAGGGCTAAAAGATGTATGGAGATCCATATACATCTGACCAAATGGTCAGACATTAGAGAAATGCTAGTGGATAATTTCGGCGGATTGAAATCGTCATATCAATTATACGAAGAATTAAGAAACATTTCATTCAGAGGTAGTGTATCAGATTTTTACCACAATATTCAGAAAGGATTATGTGATTTAAATCAAAAATCAACACAAGAAGATAGATCAATTGACATTCCACACAATAATAATACAGCATTGAACGTTTTCAAAGAAAAACTGCCAACTCATATGAGAACAATTTTATACGCATTGAAACCTAAGAGTTTACAAGCAGCATTACATGAACTTACACAAGCAGGTTTTGTAGACAAAACAATAAGACGACCAGATAAAGCACATGAGACAGGTCCTAAGTTTCAAAATAATAATAACCATGCCAATAATTCAAGCCAATACAAAAATAATAATTATTATCAAAGTTTCCAACCAAAACTGTATGTACCACCACAAAGACAACAATTAGTTCCAAATAACCCTTTTAAACCTAGACAAAATTTCCAATTTCGACCACCTTTTAACAATTTTAATCCTAATCAAAATTATATCACAAACTATAATCAACAACGTAATTATAATCCTAATTATAATCGCGGCCCACAAGCTATGGACATAGATCCGACGAGTAGTCAATTAAGACGTGCTCCAAAACTACAAGTGAATTACCAGAGAAATAACTCATATAATTCATATCAAGAAGAGAAAACAGAAATGCCCGAAGAACGAAATTTTCGTTTAAAAAGCCTCGGAACATTGCCCTTTGTTCGACTAGAAAAGAACAACAAAGTACTTCGCATGCTAATTGACACAGGTGCGACAAATAGTCTCTTAAATGAACGAGACGCCCCAATAGATTATATCACAAAAAGAAAAACGCCTTTAATAATAAAAACCATAGGAAGTCCTATTGTAATAGATAAAGAATTAACCATACCTAAAGATAAATTCAGATATAAAGTAAAAGAAGATTGTTGCTTCCAATTGTTTAACCTTGATCAGAATTTTAACGGAATTATAGGAAATAATATTTTAATACCGAACAATAGTAAAATCAATTATAAAACGAAAACTCTAGAATTAAATAATGAAATTATTCCATTATTCTTCAGTGAAGATGAAGAAAAAGAATATCAACAAGAAATTAATCATTTAGCAAACATAGAACCACAAATTTCTATATTTGATGAATTAATTGAAAAACGCTTAGATTATTTAAATGAAGAGGAAAAAAAATTCCTCATGAAAACCCTAAAAGAAAACGAAAAAACATTTTATCATAAAGGTGATGACCTTAGTTTCACCAACCATATAAAACATCACATAGAAACAGCAAGTGATGAACCAATTTTTACACGGATATATCGTTATCCAGAAATCCACAAAAAAGAAGTAGATAAACAAATTCAGGATCTACTGGACCAAGGAATTATCACCAAAAGTTCGAGTCCATACAATGCCCCTATATGGGTAGTACCCAAAAAAGTAGACAAAACTGGAGATAAGGAATGGCGTATAGTAATAGACTATCGCAAATTAAACAAAATAACGAAAGAAGATAAGTTTCCTATCCCAATAATTGATGATATATTGGATAAGATGGGAAGAGCGAATTATTTCACCACTCTTGACTTAACAAAAGGATTCTACCAGATAGAAGTAGAAGCCAAAGATAGAGAGAAAACAGCTTTCTCCACGCTATCAGGACATTATGAGTTCATCAGAATGCCGTTTGGTCTAAAAAATGCACCAGCGACATTTCAAAGAATGATGAATGAGGTTTTAAAAGATTACGTAGGGAATATTTGTTATGTCTATTTAGATGACATAATTATATTTAGTACTTCACTTGAAGAGCATATCGTTTCCTTAAGAAAAGTTTTACAAAGACTTCAAAGCGTAAATTTGAAAGTGTCTTTAAACAAATGCGATTTCTTAAAAAAGGAAAGTGAATTTCTCGGACATGTAATCACACCTGAAGGTATAAAACCAAATCCTGAAAAAATAGAATCAATTAAGAAGTTTCCTATTCCAAGTACGGTAAAGGAAATACAAAGTTTCCTCGGATTAACTGGGTATTACAGAAAATTTATTCAAGATTACGCTAAAATTATAAAACCTTTAACTATATGTTTGAAAAAAGGCAAAAAGATAGATATAGAAAATAAAGACTACGTAGAAGCTTTTAATAAACTAAAATTATCCATGCAGGATACACTAATTAATAAACACCCAGATTTTTCAAAACCTTTTGTTTTAACCACTGATGCTTCAAATTTCGCAATTGGTGCGGTTTTAAGCCAAACCCATGGACCCCTATGCTTTGCGAGTAGGACACTCAATGAACATGAATGCAAATACTCTACAATTGAAAAGGAACTCTTAGCAATAGTATGGGCAACTAAACAATTCAGACATTACCTATACGGTAGAAAATTTAAGATCCTCACAGATCATAGACCATTGGTATGGCTCCATAATCTAAAAGAACCCAATTCCAAACTTCAACGTTGGAAAATTAAGTTAGAAGAGTACGACTTCGATATTGAATATATCGCTGGCAAGGAAAATAAGGTAGCAGATGCACTATCCAGAGTAAGAATAAATGTTTTGGAAGAAGATAATGATTTAGTAAGTACTAGACATAGTGCAGAATCTGACAGTATAGATTTAATTCAAATAACTAAAAAACCTTTAAACCATTTTAAACGACAAATAATATTAAAGTTAGGAAATGTCAATAATGAAAGGATAGAATTTCCATTCATGGGGAAGAGATTAGTCATAATAACCAGAAAGGAGATAAATAATGAATCATTTGAAAAAATAATAGGAGAAGTTGATATAAAATTTGAAAATGCTATACTCGCAGAAGATAACAATTTATTTTTGAAATTCCAAGACTACTGGAAAAACCATCATAATAATCAGACTCTATACAGAGCTACTAGAAATTTGATAAACGTGAAATCACCAGAAACAGAAGAAATAATAAATAAAATACACATACAATTCAACCATACTGGTATAGAAAAAACGTATCTAGAATTGATAAGAAAATATTATACCCCAAACTTTAAAGATGCAATAACCAAAGTTATAAATAATTGTGATATATGCAATCTAAAAATAGAACGAAATCCAATCAAGTTACCTTACGAAAAAACAAAAACACCACAACAACCACACGAACATTATCACATGGACATATGGATATTACCCAACCAATACAAGTATTTGACATGTATAGATAAGTTCAGTAAATTTTTATCAGTAGAAAAACTTAAAACAAAGAACCAAGTTGATACATTAAATGCAATAACAAAAATAATGACTTACATGACTAAACCGAAACAAGTTACGTTAGATAACGATCCTACTTTCCAAACATATTCGATAAAAGAATACTTTAAAGAGAATGAGATAGAACTACATTTTACCACACCATACAGACACACAGGAAATTCCGATGTAGAACGCGTACATAGCACATTAAACGAAAGTATAAGGATTCTTGAGCAGTCAAATCAGAACTTAGTCGACAAAGTATTGCGAGCGGTTGAAGTATATAATCAAACGATACACTTAACAACAAAAGAAAAACCCTGTGATATTCATTTGAATAAACTAGACAACAAAATAATTTTTGAACGTATTGAAAACAAGAAAGACAAAGTTTTAAACATATTAAATAAAAATCGAGAAGATAAAATAATTAACCCAAAGTTTACCAAAATTAATAACCCAGAGAAATATAACAAGTTGAAAACTAAGCACAAGAAAGTTAAAGTGATTAAACAAAAAGACAAGAAGATAACTATCAAGCCACATTTAAGAGAACAAATACTACATAAAGATCAATTTAGAAGAAAGAAAAAATATACTACTAAAGATCAAGATGGAAATATGGAAGTTGATGATAACAATACTGATATCAATTCTAACAAAGCAACATACAACAGTTAAATCCCAAGAGATCCAACTTTATAAAATGACAAGAATTTTCAATTATAAAAAGTGAAATTATACAATTAAAGAAGATTATAATTTAATAATACATTTGATATACTTAACTGAATAAACCTTTTAATAGGAAAGAAAATAAAAGAGATTTAATTATGCCGATAAATAAATTTATTTTTAAAAAGGATGAATCCAAAATAGGAATGCTAAATTTTGAAGAAATTGAAAAAACAAAAACCTATAATAGAAGTAAAGTTAAATAAAAAACAGACTACTTATATTGGAACAATATTAAAAATTTTTATTACTGTAATAATCATCCAAATCTCACATTGTAAAGGTAAAAATAAAGTAAACAAAACTATTGTTAATCTTCCAACGGTCACTTTTGAACCGTTAGACGATACTAAGGGGGGAGGGGTTATATCCACAGAACCTCCAATTACCCTTAAAAATTGTAAATAACATATTCTAATCTATCCCTGTAAATATAAAAGATAAGTATGAATGTAGATACAATAATATCGAACAAAGAAAGATAAAAAGGTATTCCGTAAATAAGGATGCTAAAAACAGAGAAAGATAAGAATGCACTGTGTACATTCATGTCATTATAAATAAAGATACTAAAGACAAATAAAGATAAAAATGTACTGCGTACATTCATTTCGATATAAATAAGGGTATAAGAAACATTGTAAGTTAGTTCTTAAGAAGTATGAATAAAGCGAGCATTGTGCTCAAAAAATATTTTTTAAAAATTCTTAGTTTAATTTTTTGTAATTAAAATTTATAGATATAATTATATCAATTGGAGCCACAGTAATTCAATTTATGAATAATAAGTTGATCTTCATATTAACCTTCAGAGTGTCACATTTTTTTTTATTTTTCGTTGTACAATGTAACTAACTTCAATTAGTAGAAGTTTAAAGGAAAATGACAAAAAACAAAGATTTCTTATATTTAAATGATTATTGGAAATTGAATTTTTAAACGAAAATCCAAGCTTTTGAAAATCCCTTATTTCAAATTGCAAGAAACAAAACGAAAACAAACGCATAAATATGACAGAAAGCCATTTTTAATTACAAGAAATAACAAATACAAACGCCAATTAAATTCAAATGCCACTTTTCCATGCGAAAATAGAACGAAGACTTCTCCAACTAGTCTCTTACAATTAACAATTTTTCTCATTGAACCGCAGCGTACTGCAAAACGAAAAGCAGATTTCCTTACGTCATTTTTGTTTGGAAATGCTTTGATTACCATCAGCAGCGTATTAGGCTTACAACTTTAGCCAACTTTTAGGAGCCTTTAGGCGCAACAATAGAGGTGGTCCAAAATTACGTTTTTTGTTCCAAAAATCATAACTTTTTAATGACAATGATATTGTTAAAACTCTTACTACTACTTAAGCGCAATTTTTGTACAAATTGTATTTTAGATTAAGCGTTTAATTGCTGCTGTATACTGGTTTTTTGTTAGGTATTTTGAACAAGGTTTTGCACTAACTCAACTTCGTAAAAATTCAGTTGCATTTGATGAAAATAAAGCCTTCTGTTCTTTATGGGCCCAGGGAGATTCCATATGGGTCAGTTATTTTATCCATATGATGCATGGTTAAAAAAAATTCCTTCATTCTTGCTATTTGAGTAAAATGAAAAATCCTTCTATCCATCAATCAAATCAACACAGTCACATTGAATATAGAATTACATATATGGCTTGCTATATCCCAGCGGGAAATATCGTCCTCAATGAGTTTTATAGCTGAATTCATCAATGCATTCACTTGCCAAATCATAGGAAAATATACATGCAATGATTTAGTAAGTGAAGAGGGTGTCAACGCAGCTCGTCCCAGAACCACTGGTACCAAGACAGGTAATCCCAGCCAACTGGTCCCAGGCAATAACTGGTCCCAGGACCAGTGGTCCCCGGACAACTGGTCCCCGCATACTCGTCCCAAAGTGTTATAAATAAATGTATAACTAAAATAAAACTGGTTTGTGCATTTAATATATTAATTGTTCAAATGGTTAGTGAATTTGAATTCGAGAAAGGATATTTTTGTGGGAAAAATTGTTTTTGGGAGGATTTTTTTGTGTTGTGTTGAATTTTTTGCTATTGCTATATATATTTATTGCGAGGAAGCATGAATAATGTATGATTGTAGGTAGGTACACATATTGTTTTTGCATGAAATCTTCTGCCGCTCTCTAATTGGCTGTTGTTTTTTTAAATTGAAATAAAATGTGAGCAAAAGAAGTAAAAAGGCTACCTCTTTGTAGGGGAGCGTAACGAAATTCCGAAATCCCGCCGAAAAAAAAAAAATAAAAATTCCGCCTAAATATATTTTTACAAATATTTGACGGAATTTTCACTACTCTTTTTAAGGTATTATTTTGTTCTTTTTAAAAATATTTTATAAAATTAATATTTTGGATAAAATATTTTATTTTTAATTCAATTTATTTTAACCAAATGAAAAGTAGTAGGAGCTGTTGGTTCGGGAAAAATTGAATCTTCAATCTATAGAGAGATAGAAACGAATTTCAATGGTTTGACCAATTATTTTTGGACATTTGGTTAAAATATTTTTGGAAATTTGTCAAAAATGTTTTTGGAAACTTTCAAAAATATTATCGAACACTGTCAAAAATATTTTGGACAAAAATATTTTTGACGAACATTTTTTTTCGAAGTATGTATACTTTTTTGACGAATTTTTTTTTTTCGGTACGTGACTGTTTTCCTCCGCCGCCGGTTTACCTTCGCCAGTTTACCTCCGTCGGTTTACCACCGGTAAAGGATGAAAGAAAACATATTATCAGAACAGGGTGTTTCTAATTTTCGAAACGCGTTTTGGTAGAAGAAAAGAAAGAACTGAGTTAAATTCAGGAATTACTCTAAAATCAAGACAAACAGTTTTTTCTCCAAAACTTTCAAATAAATGTTTTTAGATTTGGGGCTAAACTAAACGTCCTAGCGATTTAAAAAATGCATATTCGTAATCTAGGAAGTGCCACTTTTCAACTGATGTAACGAATTATAAGAAAAATCGACTTTTATCTTTAAACGCGATTTGTGGCTAAACTAGACGTGCTAGAGGCATCAAAGTTGACACCTTTAAAGTTGACTTGCGGCTAAACTAAGAGACCTAGCGACTTCAAAAATGCATATTAGTGATCTAGGAAATGCCGGTTGTAGTAAATCAAAAAAAAAATTGGTAAAAAAGTTTTTTTCCAAAACTTTCAAAAAAATTTACAGATTTCATTCATAGTTTAGTTAGTTTTTTGTTTTTTTTTTTTAGTTTAAGAGATTTATTGATCCATTAGGATAAGTTTACAAAAACATGTGTTTAAATATCTTAAATCTTTAAAGGCATGGACAGAGGGGCCGTCATGCAGATAGCGTATATAAAATGTTTACAAGTTTTGTAACTTATTTCAGTTTTGTTAGCGATTTCAGCTTAAAAGCCTTCTCTTGTTATTTTTCTTCTATATGTTAGAGCTATTTTAATAAATTGTGCCAATTTTTGCCAGCTTTTCCCTGTATCTGCAAATTTTTTTGAAAGTTTTGGAAAAAAACTTTTTTACCAATTTTTTTTTGATTTATTACAACCGGCATTTCCTAGATCACGAATATGTATTTTTGAAGTCGCTAGGTCGCTTAGTTTAGCCGCAAGTCAAGTTTAAAGGTGTCAACTTTGATGCCTCTAGCACGTCTAGTTTAGCCACAAATCGCGTTTAAAGATAAAAGTCCATTTTTCTTATAATGCGTTGCATCAATTGAAAAGCGGCACTTCCTAGATTACGAATATGCATTTTTTGAATCGCTAGGACGTTTAGTTTAGCCCCAAATTTAAAAACATTTGTTTAAAAGTTTTGGAGAAAAAAACAGTTTGTTTTGATTTTAGAGTAATTCCTGAATTTAACTCAGTTCTTTCTTTTCTTCTACCAAAACGCGTTTCGAAAATTAGAAACAGCCTGTTCTGATAATATGTTTTCTTTCATCTTTTACCGGTGGTAAACCGACGGAGGTAAACTGGCGAAGGTAAACCGGCGGCGGAGGAAAACAGTCACGTTCCGAAAAAAAAAATTCGTCAAAAAAAAATACATATTTCGAAAAAAATGTTCGTCAAAAAAATTGTCCAAAATATTTTTGACAGTGTTCGATAATATTTCCAAAAAATTTTTTGACAAATGTACAAAAATATTTTGGCCAAATGTCCAAAAATAATTGGTCAAACCATTGAAATTCGTTTCTATCTCTCTATAGATTGAAGATTCAATTTTTCCCGAACCAACAGCTCCTTCTACTTTTCATTTGGTTAAATTGAATTAAAAATAAAATATTTTTTCCAAATTATTAATTTTTTAAAATATTTTTAAAAAGAACAAAATAATACCTTAAAAAGATTTGTGAAAATCCCGTCAAATACTTGTAAAAATATATTTAGGCGGAATTTTTAATTTTTTTTTTTTTCGGCGGGATTTCGGGATTTTGTGTTTCGGGATTTCGTTACGCTCCCCTACAAAGAGGAAGCATTTTTACTTTTTTTGCTGACATTTTATTTCAATAAAAACAACAGCCAATTAGACAAAAAAATCCTCCCAAAAACAATTCTTCCCACAAAAATATCCTTTCTCGAATTCAAATTCACTAACCATTTGAACAATTAATATATTAAATGCACAAACCAGTTTTATTTTAGTTATACAATAATTTATAACACTTTTGGGATGAGTATGCGGGGACCAGTTGTCCGGGTATTAGTTGGCTGCTGGGATTAGTTGACTGGTATAAGTGGTCTTGGTATCAGTGGTTCTGGGATCTGCTATACCCAACCCAGTGAAGAGTAATGCAAAGATTCCTCAGTTCATAGATTTGACCCCACTTTCTGCTTTGTTTTTAGGAAAAAAACTTTCTGTTGGTGAATTACAAATTGCTATTTTAATAGGGAAAATTATGCGATGAAAAAACTGCTGAAAAGTAATGTACAAGTTCATCAGTTCATCGTCTGAATCCACGTATCTGCTTTGGAAAGTATATTATGAGAGAGAGGGAAAAAAATAATTCTCTCACGACGCTCTTTCTTTTTTACTTCGCCTAACAAAATGTTATTGAAAAAAGTGATGAATTTTAATCCACCAACGACCAACGAATTTTATAACTAAGTATAGCAAGTTGGAAGAGTAGCTGGCTGAGTTGTCAGATGGTGCCGGTTCAAATCTCACGGTGTTTTAACATTTTTTTTTTTTTTTTAAGTCAACTGGTGAATAAGCACTTCCAAGGAAGTAGTGATTTAGGTGTGGAATTTTCATTGATAAAGTGGCATGTGCTTCCTGCCAATGACACGCCCATGTTAAATTCATCAAAGGAATAAGCAGAAAAGTAGCAGGTGCAGCTTCCATTCCTCAAGGAAAAAGCAGGTTTTTCCTCAATGAATTTTTTGATTTTTCCCGCTGGGATGCTTCTTTACATACACCATTATGATCGATGATTTTTATTCTCATGTGGTGATGTGATGGTGTGGTTTTCAATCGCGTAAGGATTATGACATTTAAGTGAATAGGCAGGAAAAAAAAAATTATTTATATACCTTGGAGGTTTTTTTTTTTTGTTTTGTTTTTTGGGTGTGAATCAACTTTGGCTTGGAGCTGCTGGTTTATTCGAGCCAAAATAAAACTGCTGCAGGTATTTAATTCATGGCACACGTGGTATATCCTTGGTCTTTACTCATATACAATATACATATAGATATACACTATATCCAGTTTCATGAAAATATAATTGGGTTTTTATTAATGTATGCGGTTTTAAGTTATTCATGATAGGAAATTGTATGGGTGAGATTGATATTTGTTATTTGCTTAAGCTCATGTTGGTATTTTAAGTTAAGGATATTTAAATATTATCCTGAACGTGTTCGGCAATAAAGGATTTTTATTGAATTATGTAAATACCCAAAGGTATGCAAATGTAAGTGTATATTAAAGTAAATTTTATGCTTATCCGTTATATGTATGTACCTTAAGTTAATTAAATGTTATAACGTATACAATACACTACAGTATTTGCTACAGATAGGATAAAGTGATTAATCGATAGAGCTTTATTATTCCACAACAAACAACTAAATGCAAAAAAAAAAACGGGAGCATACCTATAGTTCCTTTCCTACAACGTTGAAGGATAACACGCATATCAGGAATGCTACTTTCAATTGAAAGTAAAATCAATTGTGGCGCGATATATGTATTTATGTTGTATAGGAAGGTATAGATGAAAATACCCGCATAAATTCTTCTTCATAAATTTATTCATGAACAAAAGGAGAAAATGTGATTAATTGGGGCAACAATTGAAAATATAAATGTTGGGAAAATGTTTCACATGTCGGCAAATTGAATTTCTCGAAAACTCAATCGATTTACATAAATATTCTAAAAAAGAAGCGGAAATGCGATTTTTTATTAAAGCCTATGTATACCTATCCTACCTTTTTCAGGTGGGAATTTTAAAGTTTTTAAGTTTTTTTTTGATATATTGCACGGATAAAGGGTTTTTGTTTTTTATTTGAAATTTTTGTGGGTATATTATGATATGCATAATCCATGAAAGATTTAAGATGTCAGAAGAACAAAATGCTCAATTAATCAAACGAATAAAGCTTCATGTGTAGCATACTAAAATTTATTGAGCGGTTTTTTGATTGAAAGATTAATTGTTAATATATTTTGGAGACAAGTTTTTTTTTTTTTATTCAAAAAGAGATATTTTTTTCAATCTTAATAAATAAAATGTATGTAAATGTTTGTTTGTTCAAAATTATCTCCTAGACGTCTTCATTGATTACTTTTTTTTATTTTTGACACAGGGTTTCATTGGAATTTGGAGAGTTTATATGTATATGTTTAAAAGCAGTACACGCTATACTGAAATCTCATAATTTCTGTTAAATAAACAGGATTCGTAGGCTTTGTTTATTTCTCAGCTTGTTGTCAAATTATATCGAAGAAATAATTTTTAAATTCACTTGCTCAAAATTTAACTATTTAAAGGGTAAAATGGGGTAAAAATAGAAAATAGCATACGTTTTTAAAATTCTACTTGAATTCGAAAGAATGACTTTTCGACTTAATATTGTTCAGCTTTAAGCTCTTTATAGGATGAAATGGGGCAAAACAAAATGCTTCAGATTTAATTTTTTTTGGAAGGTTATATTTTAAGGATGGACTTCGGGGTTCACTTAAGGGCTATTTACTTTTAAATTTGTTCTTTTGGTAGGGTAAAGTGGGGGAAACAATAGCAAAAATATTAACAGACATTTTTAAAATCCATTTCTTTTAATATTCTGAGGATCACCTTTGATTTGTGATTAATATTTTTTTTTTTAAATTAAGCTATTTAAAGGGTTAAATGGAGTAAAAACAGAACATAGTTTGCGATTTTCAATTTACTTGGAAGGTTATATTTATAATACCGATTTCGGAAGTCATTTGAGGGTCAGATATTTTTATCAAAATTTAACTACTTTTAGGGGAAATGGGAAAAAAATGGGAAAAAAAATATTATCAATTTTTTTTAAAATAATGTGTAAATAAAACTAATTTTTTTGAAAGAAAATATAAATAGAAAACATTTTTCTACTACTGAAATATTAATTTTTTGTGGGCAAGAAGAATTGCTGAAATCACTAACCTTTAGTTTCTTTTCATTTATTTCATTTAAATTGACATTGATGTGCAAATGAATCCTTAAACATATGTACTATTCTATTCCTAATTCATATTATAACTGTGAAAGTATATAAGTATTTTTGTCCTTCGCAATAACAAAAAAACAATGGAAGTTAGAACTATTAAGCTATATATACTTTGAAAATTCCCGTCATAACCTTTACAAGTTAAACATGCACTTTTTGTGTCTTCCAAGTTTTTATCATTTAATTGAACTGGAAAAAATCTGTTTAATAATTATTTTTTTTTTAAACCTTTTTACTGTAGTTAAAAACCTGTTTACAGTGCTTAACTCTTTAAAATTAAAAAAAGTGAAAACACGAACCTAATTACTAGTTAATTCTCAATTTTTACAGGTATAGCTAATTGTATATTATATTCTAAATCTAACATAAAAACAAATAAAAAAGAACCTTCTTTATTTTTGTTTGATAATAAAAATAGCTAAATGACATCATGTTGAAAGGCGGCCTTTTCTGTCACACGAATCGATTATTATTATTACTATACCACATCCATCCTCAAACCCTAACAACTAAATGTCACTGAACTTATCAACAAATGGAATGTCCTTCTTTTTTTTTATAAACATGCAACCTTATTCTCATTAAATAGACACAACGACAGCATACCACAGAAAAAAAATAACGTTAACACATTTCAATTCCCAGGCTTAAAATAAATTATAAGCTAAAGTATGTACATATATAGGTAGAAAAGTTTGTCATGAAAAGACAAACTTTTTTAGACAAAAAAAAATAAACTAACTTTAAAGTGTCATAATGAACTTAAAATTAATACTCATATTTTTTTTTTCTTGATGTGGCATCATAAGATCAATTTTTGAGAATTCTTAACTTTAAATTTATTCAAATTTTTGCTGTCAGAAGAAAGTAAAATATTATACAAGGTAAACATTTAAAGTTTTCTTATCTTTAACATAATTTTTGTGTAGAAAAAGGTTACCTTGTGTTCATGTTTTTTTTTCTTATTTTTGTGAAATATCCTTTTTGTAATTATAGTGTGCGTGTAATATTCGCCCACCTAACTGCCACACTAACGGCAAATTTCATATCGTGCAGGATATAACTGTGGTGGCTGCCACATGGTCGGTGATAGAAAAAGAAAATGTAAAGTACATTAAAACTTCTCTAAATTGAAGTTTTATGGGGCACATAAAATGGTTAAAACAAAATTATTCTTCAGTGATAAGTTCATTCCTCACAATTGCAGAATATGTACGTAATCAAAATAAGCAAAAATTGAAAAGTCACTATGGAGGACTATTATTGGACCTTCGGACCAAAACTAATGTCAGGGGTTGCACTCTGGTCCATTTTTTTTGCAACAATTAAGTAATGGCTGTAACTTGGCCAGTGTCAAATCCTTAAATGTCCAATGAGTTGTTGTTTCATTTAAACCTGCAAGATCTTTGCTGTGGTGCAGTCAATCTTTATTTTTTTATTAATAAAAAGAATTTAATTTTTGGGTGTTGAAATAATATAACTATTGGGCAACAGACTTAAAATTATAATTTTGGTCCTTCAAGCCGGATTTTACCTTTGAGAGATAGATCATGATGGGGATATGTGAGCACATTGATTATTGTATAGATTTTAACAGTGTCCCTATGAGACACATTCTGGTATGGAAATATTAATAGAGAATTCTTTAAAAATCCTAAAACACACATTCCCAGATTTTTAAAAATATTAAATTCTTTTTTTTTTTTTAATTTCATTTTCGATTTTAAACAAAATACAAAAATAAGCTTCTCAAAAATTGAAGTTCTTTTCTAAATAACTAACATAATTAAAAAAAAAAAAAAAACACAAATATTAAAGATTTTAATAAAACAACAACTTTACTGTACTTTTAAAAATGCGTGTGCAAGAAAGGAAGAATGAGATTAGGTTATCTTTAAAATCTTTATCGATATTTAGAGTTTCTTAAAACTTAGTAGCCAAAACTTTCATAAACTAATAAAATTTAACTTAAAAATTTACAGATTTCACTCATAGAGTAACTATGGGGACATTGAAAATGACTTGTATAACGTCGATAAATCAAAATCATGCCAAATCTTAGAGATTTTTATTTTGTATACCTACTATTGTTGCATTATAACTTCACAAACTGTCTTAGAAACCATTCTACAGCCTGAAGTACCAATTTGTATATTTAATGTCACTGCCCAGTTGTTGGTTAAATTAATTTGTTAATTTTTTTAATAAGGTGAATCTTAGTCTTAATTGTGGCTTATCTCGCAATTACACAAACATACTCATTTTCATCCGCACCGGTACAGCACTTATACACGAAATTAAAAATACATATAGGTACCATCTATCTTAACGTATATCTAGGTATTTGACATTTTTGCCTAGCTAAGCTTTGCAGAAAGGTAACTGAATTATTACAGATCGATTAAAGCATACATCATATACGGTTCAACTTAGTTCTCGACTTGATTGTTTTTGAATCCACCCGTGTTAATTGATTAAATGTCCAGGTAAACCTTTTTTAAATCGATACAAAATTTACAAAGAATTTGATGCGAAGCCCAACCCCACTGCTAATTGTTTTTATTCTATAATATTTTATTTTAAAATATTTTGAACTCATCTTTTAATCAATTTAACAATATCGAGTTTATTTTAGATAAAAATAATGTTTTTGAGACTTGGAGCTGTATACCTATTCTTTTAACTGAGTTTATGAAATGTGTTTTTGAATAGTTTATGGACTACTTTAAGATAAAGCCTAAAATTTTATTTGCATTTGAGGACCTTAACCATGAAGATCTGACCATTAGGGCCTATAAGTTATAAGTTTATTAAAGTGGTTCAAGTAGGTACCTATGCATATATTCTAGGTTAAACAATGAAATTGATTTAGAAGTTAGTACCTAAATTTTTTACCCAAACGCTGTCTAGCATATTCTATGGTTCTTCAGGTTGATATACAAAAAATTTACTTTTGTCATATTGTACCTTAACTTTGAGACTTTAACCTCGAACATCCGATTATTAGAATAAAAGTTAGAAGCTAACCAAGACCTTAACCTTGATGATTTGGTACTTGGAACTTAAGTTATAATTTTATATAAGAGGTTCAAGTAGGCACCTATATGCATAATCTAGGTTAAACAATGAAATTGATTTAGAAGTTAGTAAAGTTTTTACCTAAACGTTGTCTAAGCATATTCTACGTTCTTTAGGTTGATATAAAAAAATTTACTTTTGTCATAGTTTTCCTTAATTTTGAGACTTTAACCTTGAACATCCGATTATTACAATAAAAGCTAGAAGCTAACCAAAACCTTAACCTTGATGATCTGGTACTTGGAACTTAAGATATAATTTTATATGAGAGGTTCAAGTAGGTACCTATGCATATTCTAGGTTAAACAACCAAATTGATTTAAAAGTTAGTTAAGTTTTTACCCAAACTATGCATATTCTAGGTTCAACAATCGATTGATTTAAAAGACTGACATTTTACCTTAATTTTAAGACCTTAACCTCAAACATCCGATTATTAGAACAGAAGTTATAATCCAAACAAACCAACCAATTCCAACCTTTACGATTTTATTATTTGTAAAATACCTACTACAATTAATGTTCATGCACATACCTACATGCATATATATGTACATACCTACATGCATACATACATACCTACATAAACATAATGTACATATATCATTTTTGTGCCCGATGCAAAGCCAATTTTGTTTGCCACGTGTTTTTTTTATTGCGCACACTCCACCGTCTTCCCCCTTCTATCAATATGTTCTTTGTAGGTACGTACCTACATACATACATATTTTGTTTGTTTTTTTTTTCTTTTGCCGTGATGAAATTAGTTCTAAAAAGACAATTTTTCAAGTTTCTAGTATGAATTTTTTTACGATTTTGCAAAAATTTTTATGCAGATTTGTAGCCTGTCATTTAAACTTTAATTATCTAGCTTAATATTGAACATCCAATAATTATAACCAAAGTTATAGGCTTCTAAGTGGGCTCAAATCGAGCATTTTTCGAATTTTATACATTGCTCCACTGAATCTCGTCCGTTGGCGATGATCAAAATTTATTTACGCTGGCTAAAATTCATCACTTTTGTTTTTTTCTTCATTTTATTCATTTTGGTAGTTTCTTTGGTAACACCAACCAAAAATTCAATCGTTCTCCCCCTATACGCTAGAGTTCATTCTATATCTTTGTTCATTTTGGTAACACCATACTTTTATCAAAACGACCCTATAAACATTTTCAATGTTAAAATAAAACTTTTGAAATAATTAACCTAAAAGAAGCTTACCTGTAATAAAGGAACACAAAGGAAAATTTATGTAACAAAATTGGTATCAACTGTCGTGTCCTCAATAAACATAATAGTATGTAATACCTTCTTTCATTATAGTTTGTCTGGATTCTTAAATGGTCATCCCTAACGCAATTTATAGTTAGCGCAGTAAATTAGCACATACAGGAATGAAAAATAGGCTTAATGGGAAGAATATGCGCCTAATTCTATGCGATATTGCTATCACTTTCTTTAATTTTTCATCAGCACAAATATTTTTCTTTCAGGGAATTGTACTTTTTATTTGATTGAAAATACCATTTTTAGAGTAAATTTTTCAAAAATAATACACACTTGATTTAGATGTATACATAGTTAAGTACCTGTTCTAAAAAAAACGATTATTGATGTTTTGATAGCGTGAAGCAAATTGTTCTTGTCCATGTCCAGTTGTTAATGAAATGACAGACAATTTAGAACTTGTTATTAGTTGTGTATTTTTGTTGTGTTCTTTCGATACATTTATTTCTATAGTTGGCTTATGGGTAGTTAGCGAAGCTATTTTCTGCAAAATGAAACTGAAGAGTGCATATATTTATATTTAAAATTGTTTTTGAAAGCAATTTAGTAGATTGAAATTTACATTAACTATAGAAGTACCTTATAGTGCTGACCTAAATTGTTTTATTCTTGAATGTGAAAATTGCCATGGGATCAATAAAATCGGGTAATTAAGTTTTCTTTTTTTTGCAATTTGTGCAATTTTTGTTATTTTTTATTTCTGGAATATCAGTTTCAAAAATACATTAAAACAATACTAAAAAAAACTAAAAGTTATCGATTTCATATAGGTTGTTTTTGTTTTATTTTATGTTTTTAAAACGTTAAAATGGCGCCCAATAAAAAGTTACGATAGATAAGTGAAAATACTAACCGAAGAGCCTATAAGGTTCATGGTTTAAAAAAAAAATTAAATGGCGCCCAACGTCGAGTCAACAAACCTACTAAACATGATCATTTCTCAAAAGACATCTCCTTTATAGTATTTCTTAAACAATCTCTAACTAGAATCATAAATACATAAATATTTTCCTTTGCTATCAAAAGAACTAGTGCCAATATCGATAAAAGCCTCCTCAAGCCCGCAACTTACACCCTCTTTGAAAAAGTAAAAAGAAAATACACTTTTTTATTTCTGAATTATTCTCAATTACCCTCTTCAACATTTGTGTGTGTGTGTGTGTTGAAAAAGCTGCATCGATATCTACTTAATAGATAGTTTTTTTAACTTTTTTCTAAAAATTAAAAGTCCCTTGAAGAGTTCACCACCCCCAACCTACCCTGATCCATCATCCTGTACATTGGCCTCCTTATATTTTTTTTATGTGAAACTCATGTCAAAATGAAATTACTTTTTTTTCCTTCTTCATCTATTATTTCCATTTTCTTATTAAAAGAAGACTATCGCATCAAAGAGGTCCTTGCGTTAGTATTCGACTTGTGTCACAGACTTATGTATATGTGTAGGAGTGTGATAACCTGACAAATAGTGTCACATCATCTCTTTACCCGTGGGCCATCGCTTTGTACTCAAAGCTGTCAAATATTTAAATCGATAACTGTCACAGTTTGATGGGAAAGGCGAATGACGAAAGAGGGTAGGGAGCTGGTAGGCTGAGGCTTGCATTCAGTGTACATTTCCTTGCACTCTCTCTCTATAACGGAATATAGAGAGCTGCAGTTTAAGTTGAAATTTACCACCTAGGACCTGCCATCACAGTCACAAGCGAAACCGCCACCAGCTGAACTAAACGTGTGCCAGACATGTTGTAAGTATCATACTTAAGAGTGTATAATTTCACTCTGCTGCGGGACGAAAAGTCGGCAGAGGGAGATATTTTAGAATTATAAAAAGTGAGATATCGTAATTAGAACACGATTACTATCCCAGACAAAATCCAATTACATATCGTTAGACGAGCGTATAATGAGGCAGGTAAATGTGTTTAGAAATGTCTTTGTGTTTTATTGTTGTTTTTGTCTTTTTATAGTTTTTTTTTTATTTTTGTTTAAATTTTAAAAGACTCTTAACCTGTCCGGGTAATGCGATGCTTTAAATTAAAGGCTTATCTTTTTTCTTCTTAATGACTTTAAGCGAGTGATGTTGTTGACATGAATGAATAAAGTCTAGCGGAATAGAGAGTACGATGGCCTTAAAAGCTATACAATAATAAAAAAATGCAGAGAGGAATAACGAGAAATATTTTCGTGATAATTTTCTAAACTCTAAATGATGATGAATTCCGAAAGTAAATTAGGATAAACTTTCAACGTCTTTAATTGGAAGCTCTTTATGCAATCATTTCACTGGAAATTCTTTGAGAGCAATTCAACTACGTTTTTTTTTTTTCTTAGTAAAATTGGTTTGACTTTGATTTTTCGAATGACTACTGTAATAGTTTTAATTAATTTTAAGTGCAGTAAGAATGATATTAAAAATGGCACCCAACGTAAAACTATATTGTTTATAAGATTTTAAATTCCTCTGGAAGCCCAATTTAGGGCTAGAAATGAAAAAAAGAGAATTAAAAAAAAAAAAAACAAGATTTATCTTAGTTTAAAATACCTAAATGAATTTTGACAAAAAATAGTCTGATTTATTCATATTATCATAGATAACCTTATATTTTTTCCTTTTTCTTCTTCTCACATTTTAGTTGTCAAAAGCTTGTCTATTTGTTTGGTCATTTTCTGTTTATCGATGTTCTAGTATTCCCAACACTCCATTATATTTATTGCAAACCGTTTATATATCTTTATAACACAAACAACAACAACAACAACAATGCCAGCCAATTTTGGCAAACTTTCACATCAACAAGTCAATATTTTCTGATACAATAATAATAGGTGTGGTTGCACGCTGAAACCAACTAGACATAAACGATCCCTAATTGGACGTGGAAAATAACTCCCGACAATTCCCAATGCCAATTTATAATAAAATACATATCACCTTTATTGTAAGGCAAACTTATAACAACTATACAAGAATATAAAATAAAAAAAAAAATAAAGGAAACGAAACGAAAGGAAAGGAAAACAACAAAATCGTTGTTGATGTTTTTGAGATTTTAGATTTTCCAATTTCAATTATTGACAACTTAGTACAGAAATGGACACAGGGCGTCTCGAAAATTATTATCAAAAAATGTTGAACAGTTGTAAATAGCAAATTAGGATAACTTAGAATTCCTCAATTTGTCAATTATTTTAGGTAATACATTTTTTTTTGGACAAAAATCTGTGCCTACGTCCTGTAACTTTCACATCGATAAAATTGGTCGAGTAACGTTGAAAAATGAAACAAAACTCATATGATTTGTTTCAATTAACCATAATCGTTTCTCGTTAACCATACGAATTTGTTTTTGTCGAGATTATAAAAGTCGGCATTGTCGAGGCGATATTCATAAAATCGTCATATCGTACCTAAACCTTTTTAAAAGCTTTTTTCCAAACATTTCTCTGGCTTTTATCTTTTTTTTTATAGAAATGAAAAAAGGACGGAAAAAAATGCTTAGAATAAAAGCCGGAAACAAATTTTCTAAAATGTATACATTTCGAAAATTAATAATTGGAAAAATTTTATAAAATTTGCACTAGCACAGAAAATTATTATTTTCAATTTGTTTGTTTTACAACTTTTCGTTTTGAATAAAATGATAAACACAAAAAACGTCTTACACTGACATCACAAGAGAGAAATATTAAAAATAAATTGAACAGTCTCACTCTCTAATACTCTTGGTTGTATTGGTATATTTTATAAAATATCGGGTTTACTTCGAAACTATAAGTAAGATCTCTTAAAGTATTTGCGGATTATTCATTACTTTAAGAACTTGAACACCCTACTTATCCTGATTTTCGTCTTCAAAAGAACGATGAGTAAAACCTAATAAATAATTAAAATTCTCTTCACATGAAAATAACATGTATAGGAAATGGAGATATACCTACAGATACAAGTAAAAGAGCCTTGAAATTCGAAGTATGTGAACAAAATATATACATATCTAATATTCTATCCTGCACTAAACTTAAACGAATAAAAGCAAAAAAATAACAAAAATTCTTCAACCTACTTTCTATTACTTCAATCTATCATTTCCCCACGTTATCTCTTAGACAGCTAGAAAGCATTTACTCAGTGAAAAAATAAGACCGTCGTCGTGGTTCTGGTATAAATTGATTAGAAATATACACTAAAAGATAAAAAGTTAAAAGAAAAAACAAAAAAGAAAGCATTTTTTCCATAAAACCGATAGGATATCCTTTATCCTCAGAACCTGATGATGGCTACATTAGCATTTTACTGCGGGCTTTTATGGCCCAATTGGGAGTGTCTCATCTCAGCCGGACGCGCAAAGCAACGATGAGTTTATTTTTGTCTTGTCTTCTTGTCTTGAACGATAAACACAGGACATAACTTTTACTCGAGTCAGCCAAGGTCTCAGTGGAGCCTAAAATTTCAGAAAAAAAAAAAACAAAAAAAAAAAAACAGAGTAATGGAGTTATGAGTCAACTAACATGTATTGTAGATACGAGTTACGTAAGAATTATGATAGCTTTTTGTAACTGTTCTGTGTTAAAGCTGTAGGCTGATGGTGGTTGGGAAGTTCTGTTTCATACTTCCCCATACACAATAATTTCTACAAAATGAATAACAATATTGAGTAGAAAATGGCTACTGACAGTTGGTACGCGAGAAACGGATGCTGTTGTGGAACCTGAGGGTTAGATCCTCATAGACCATTAGGATTTTGAATAACGGGGAAAAATGTTAATTAACGACAGACATGAACAAACACAGAGACAAAAAATACCTACAAACGGAAACACCAATAACGGTACATCAGTGATATAAGACAAATGATAAAAAAAAAATAACAACGAAATTCTATGACGACAATGACTCCATCAGCAGCGATAAAACCACAACGACCATTGGAATAGGATGTGTGTCGGCCAGAAGCAGCAGCAGCAGTATAGTGGCACTGGAAGTAGACTCGCATTATTGATTTAGCCTTTGGGGTTATCCCTAGGCTTTTACTGCCCTTCAAATGAAGGATTTTTGTTGCCGAGTGACGACGACTTTATTCGACGGTCGTTCGTTTTATGTCGACCAGTTTTCTAGTTTATTTTAGAAAATGTTGCTTGGTTTTTCTTTTTTTTATTATTATTCCTTACTCATTCAATGTTGTGTTGGTTTATTTATATTTTTGCCAGAAAATTTCGCAGGGAAGCAGTTCATAGTTCTCCCCTTCATGGATGGTTTCTCATTAAAGCCTTTAAGAAAAAGGAAATTTATTTGGCCAAAAGTTTGTGTTTTGATAAAAAGACAGTGCAAAAGTTTACCCTCTCTATCAACTATCAAATGAAGCTGTACAAAACTGTATCTTTAAGCATATAACATTATAACGATTCAACCTGCAAAGATCTGATGCTCTGAAACTGAAGGTTGTTCCTTATAATGATATCCTCTTCATTTTCATCCATGATGGTTTGAATTTATATAAAGGGGCTAGATATAGATGCCTTTCCATATCAATGGTTCCTTTGTATGAGTGAACGATATACAAATTTCTCTTTTAGAATTGTGTGTAGTAAGGAAAAAAATAATTTTATTCAGATAAAACTTTAAGGAAAAGAAAATAAAGCACAGGAAAACGAAAATTCTTATAAAAGAAGAAATTGAATGTAACGAGGTACAGAGAAGACACTATAAAATCTGTCAGTTACACTTAAAGAAAAGTTTAAAAACAAATAAACTAATTGACGTAGGTATTGATATTTTTTTAATATACATATCAATTTTTATTGATATCAATTTTTCAAGACTCCTTAGATAGCAAATTGGTATTTCTAGATCGATGAAGAGAAAGAAATCATTTACTTTTTGCATTTAAAATTGGTAATAAAAAATATATGCACTACATAATGCTTTTGGTTCCAATAAAATATTCTATTCCAAAAATGCAAACTGTCCACAAACACCCTGAATTTTTAAAGTTGAGAACCAAGGGCATTTCTCAAGGACAAATTGTTTAAATTATGAAATAAGTGATATTTTTTTCTGAGTGTATTAATCACAGAACCATGCCAGTATTGCGAAGATACTTTTTGTTTCTATAGGTGAGTCAGTCATTGTTATTGAATATTAAAGAAATTGTCATACCTCAAGCTGAATTCAAAGTTGACAATATAAAATTGAAAGAAAAGAAAATTGCTTTATTATGACATCAAGAAGAGATGAGCATACAAACAACAAAAGCAAAAATTGGAAACTTTTTTTTTTTTTGTATTTAACCATCTTTTTTGATTTAATTTTTTTTTTCTGTTTCTGTTTTATGAAACAATGATATAATATGAAAAAGATTGGAATACCAAGTAAGCGACAAGAGTCTCCTTTTGTTTGTTATTCCATTAAGATGAATTGTAATTTTGAGTGATGGTGATTTTTCTTCTTCTGCTTTCGAAGTGAGTTTATTACTTATTGTTGCGGGTTTATGATTATGGATATTGTAAGGTTTTTTGTTTTTGGTTTTGTTTTTATTTTATATCATTGACTTTTATGAGAAACCCACAGTAAGAATATAATGCTTTGATTTTGTTTTTACAACGTAGCGGGTCATGAGGTAGATAAGGTGGAGAGAATTGAGAATTGTCAATTTTATTTGCTTCAAGTTTTAATTGGAACTAGAAAAAAAAATATGTGGCGCCCAAGTGAGTTGTTTTTTTTTTTATTAGATTCTTGTGATCTTTAACATATGTTTTCTCCTTAAAATACCAAGTAGCAATTGATTTTTGTTAAACAACCGCTGTTATGAATTTTTTTGACATTTCTCAAAGTTTGTAGATAGTTTATAAGATTCGATAAGGAATAAGTTGAAGTGACATTTTGATGTGTTTTTCGACCCCTTTCTAAGTAAATAAAAGACCATAATGTAAGAAACAAATATACATTAATATATATACATATATAACATCAAATAGATTAAATTATAGGTGATTCTAAAAATTTATTTTGCTCAAAAAAGAGACTGCAGATTAAAAAGGGAATAAGTTAAGTCTAATTAATATTTAGTGAAAACAAATTCCAAAAAATGCTTTAACCATTTTTCGGAAATTTTTGTTCACTTCCCATTTTTTTTTTAATTTTCGATTTTCTCGAAAAAACGTTTCAACTAATTTGGATCAAATTTTTATGGAGAATTATTTAATTATGTACCAAAAAAAAATCATTTTCTTGGGATTTGAAATTTTAATTTTTGAAAACACGATACATATTTTGAAAACTACTAAGTCGATTTTCATTAAACTTTATACAAAGATGTTTTTTTTTCACAATATCTAACAGATTTATTAGAAAAAATATTTATATAGCTGAAATTAACGGTATCTTCCATACAACTGTTAAAAAATTGGAAAAGAAAATTTCGACTGATACGATTTTGTTTAAAATTTGTCTGTGTGCTAATATTAGTACGACCTACAGCCCAACAGGATCAAAATAATAAATTAAGTCATTACTGACAGTACTCTCAAAGAACCGATAACCAAATTAAATTAAATTTGTTTTACAAGAGCTTCTTATGATTTTGAATAATATTACATATCAAAATTAAAAAAAACAACAAGTTTTGGATTTAAAAAAAAATCCATTATTTTGTTGAAAATTTGAAATGGGTTGATTATTTTTTCGATATTTATTTTTCAACTTACTAAAATGTTGCGTTCCAATATTTTTTTAATGTTTGCAAAATTTTATTGATAATTTTTTTTTATTAAAACCGCTCCAACGATTGGACATCGCGTTGTTGTCAAAAAAATTTCAGAAGATATATCTATTCATGTTGATTTTTAACAATTTTTAAGTTTAAACAATAAGTCCCATGTGTGTAACACGGTGCTTTTTTTATTGTTGTTTTCTCATATAATACTACCAAACTTCGACAGGTGGCATGAAATATGTAGGCTCACATATCTAATTTATTTATTTTAAAATCAGATTAATCGGTTTAAAATATTTAAACTTTAAAACCACAGTGTGAAGAGCAATTTTGTACGACCCTGGCGTGAATTTTATTTTAAAAATAAACACCAATAGGTCAAATCCTTTTGAAATTAAAATTTCAATGCATGTTTTAACATAACATAACATAACTATTTAAACAAAATTGAAATTAAATTGAATCGAATTTTATAAAACACTCTTCAAGTTATAAATGTTTTTGTTTTAAATTGTTACAAAAAAAAGGGTTTTAAAAAATTTTAACTCAATTCGTTCTGCTCAAATAAATTGAAAAATTTGAGTTAGGTACAAACACATTCAAACATAAATTCACATTTAAAAAAGTGGTTTTGATATAGTGAAAGCTTTTGCTTGCTTAGCATTTTAATAAAAAAAAAAACGAAATAAATTAAATAATTTTTACTTTTAAAATAAAGCAACTCTTGTTAAAAAAAAGAAATAAAACATTAAAAACTTTATGTGAGAGCATTTTATACGTTAAATACATTTGTCAGCTTTTTTGTTTCAACAATTTTTTTAGATAACAACATGGCATAAAAATGAATACTCCACATGAGTTCCGCTGATAGAAATCTTTATTCTCCTACTGCTACACCTCCATCATAAATATAGCCTACCTGTATGTCATTATTAAAGAAAAGAAAAAAAATAAGTTTTATTTTTAAAAAATTCAAACGAAATTTTAATGGTTTTCAGCTGAATAAACATTTGCGACTTAAAAGTATAGATAGGTATACAAACAACAACAAAAAAAAAAAACAAGAAAATAAACGAAACCATGCTTCGAGGTTCGAGATACTTCACCTCTTAACAACAAAATGCACACCACAATCTACTATTATACGAGTTGAATTCAGTTACAAAAATAAACATGAAAAAAGAGAAACAACAACACAACTATGTACATCAAAAACAACAACGAAAAAAGTAACAAAAAAAAAACTGTAATGTAGGTCGCAGGAAGTTTTTTTCTGCCAAATTACATCGATGTCCTTTGAATTGGAAACAGAACCAAATCGATTGAATTTTTATACCCACAACATACAAAATATAAAAAAAAAAATAAAAACACAGTTGAACAACTTTCACAGTGTAAAAAGTCTAATAGCACGTCATGTGGACTTGCTTGTATGTGATTTAATTTAAAAAGTTTGTTTTTTAACAGAGTCATTACAGGCAAATAAAAAAATATATTATATACATATACGATTCATTAAAAATACTAAATAAACTTATTTCAAATATTTCATATATTAAGTTTATGCTCGGTATAATTTTTAAAAAGTTTAGTAATCCAAAAAGTTTGAACTTTTTCTAAAAAATAAAAGATTTAAAATGTCTCTCAATTTTAAGCACGTTCAAATTTGAAAAATATTTTTTAAACGCTCGTAATATGAAGCTCTTACTGTTTACTTAATACAATTTTTAAACAATTTTTAAGAGAATAATTTTCAAAAGAAAATTAAATTTGAAGACCTAACTTATAAACAAAAAGTTGAAAAAACTATTAATTCTAAATAGTATTTTCAATTTTGAAAGTTTTTAAATTTAAACTCTGTTCAAAGTCTTCAGCAAAACTGAAATTAACATACCGGAATTGGTCTCATGAAAAATTATGATCATAGATGTAACAACAGAGTCAGATAGTTTGGCATTTCAATCGTCAACTGAACGATAATTTATTTAAATAAAAATCATTTAATATTATCTCCATCATTGTTTCTATTAACACGGAAGAAGATTTCTTAAGTTAAATAACACATGTCCGTGTTTTCTGTTGTAAATAATTTTGTGTATGAAATATCTGGTGGAATTGAAAACTTTCTTGAACTAACATTGTTAAATCTTTGGAATTGCTTTTTTACGAACCAATAACTTACCCTTAAGTTATAAATTTTAATGTTGAAGAAAAAAAATTACAATGTAGTCCATTGGAAAAAAATTCTCTTCTTTAAAATAAAAAAATTGAAGAAAAATACATTAAAAGAAAAGGACTTTTTGCTGCAACTGAAGTTGAAGTGGTTGCACTTTTTAAAATTTATAGTGAAAATAAAGTTAGTTTCTAATTTAATTTTCAAAGCATACAGTACTCGAAAGAAGAACAAAAAATTAAATGACTCGTAACTGTAGAGGGATATCTTTATGTACATAACTCACCGCGGCGCCGCGCCGCCGTTGCAGACTTCTTTCATCATCACCTTCAAACTAGAATTTCTAATGCATCCAACTTATTTTTAATTGATGCCAGAAACAGAATTTAAAATTAAGACACAAAGATAGGTGGGGGATGGTCTAAAGTTTTACCTCAGAAAAGGTATTAGGTAGGACATAAATTATTTGTGGACGTTTCGTTGAGTTGTTTTTATTTGTTTTAGAAATTGAGTTGAATATAAGACGGTGAAGGACATAATTTTATGGACTTTTTGAACAATGCTGTGGAAAGTCATTCTTTCATTCGGAGGAAAAAAACATAGAAACCCATTTATGTATTTATTCATGCGAAGTTTATAAATTAAAATTAAATCCATAATTTCTGCAAAATTATTTGAACACATTTTAGAAGATCCTGTATAACAAATTTAATTTAAATCAGTTGAGAGCAGATAATTAGATATTTCTATTTCAAGAAAACGGTTCTTTTATCGCAGGCCGGACGCATGTTATTACATATATTTTAATTAAAATTGTAATAGTCGTTTTCGAAAAAAGTCAATTTTTATTAAACAATTGCAAGGAAGGTACAATTAATTTCGTTTATAAGAACGCTTTTTTTAAATCTGCTACATAATGTAAAAAACCTTTTGTGTGTAAAGTTTAATTAAAATCGACCGAGTATTTTTTCGAAATATCGAGTTTTCAAAAATAAAATTTGAATCTTTTCTTAAAAAAAAAAAAATATTTTTTTCTTTTACAACTTTAAGTACACAATAATATTAAGAAAGTTTGAAAGTTTTATACACAAAGTTTGATCAAAATCATATTTCGCTAATAAAAAATGGTTCGATGGGATTCTATGAATTTGTTCACAAGGAGGTATCGTATACCTATTAAAATTAGCTGTGGATGATTAACAATTTAACAAGCATTAAATATTGCTTCAAATCGAGGTTTACAAAATTCGATTTTGCTAAGAAAAAATTCTTTTTTGCGAGAAATCTGTAAATTTTGTGTTTTTACAAATTTTGTAACAAATGCATTCTTTTGCTTTAATTTTCTCATGAAAGAACAATCTTTATCAACCAAAAAAATCCTGAGCTTTCAATATGTGTACAATATGAATTATTCTTAATACAAACAACAAAAGAACATATAAATACATATTATTTACCTACATAGCCAACGCACAGAAAGAAAGCTTCTGAGTCAAGGCGTGACTATTAAATATTTTACGATGACATCAAACATTCTGGGGGACTTTGCGAGTGTATTTACTTAGATTAACTGAAGGAAATCGTGACATGAACATTTATATCATTTATAATGATATAATCTTAGAGAGCTCGTTCAGGTGTAGAGAATTAAAAAAAAAAAAAAACAAAACAAAACGAAATAAAATGTGATGTGAGGAAAAACTTGGGAAGCACACCAGATGTTTACCTACTTCCAGAGGATTTCAGGTGAAGAAGGAAACAACCAAATGTTATGACCCATAAAAAGAAGAAAAATCTAGTCGAACGTGTTACACACTGATAAATTTGTATATTTAATTTTTTTTTTTGAGGGGACCTTGTAATCTATGAGATGAAAATATTAGACAAGGGAGAGAGAGGAAAAAAATCCTCTTAATTAAGGTTTGCCTTTTTTTTTAGTACAACATTACAAACACATAAATTTGGTGATTTTTGAACCCTTTAAAATAAATGATAGAAAATATACATTAGCAGTCACTGTGGCGTATACGTACTTTTTTATCAGCATTTATTAAATAGATTTAAAAATCTGTGTATCAGTATTTTACACTTTGTTGGAAATATATGCTGTGAGATACATATATTTTGAAAAGCAAAGTCTAAATAGGATAGTACAAATGTCATGAAATACTAACCGTAATTCAACGTCAATCGCAGTTTAAATATTTAAAGACTTTCTTTCTTTTTTACTTTTTAATACAATTCAAAAATTATACGAGGCAAATTTTTGTTCGAAATAAATTCAAATTTTAAAACGTGCATTTTAAAATAACAAAATCTTTCGAGTTCAAATACAATTTATGGCGAAAACTGTGCGTGTCTTTTAAACAAAATTTTTGTTTCCATTTTTTTTCTGTGGTTTTTGAATTTTGCTTTACAAAATTAACTTAGTAAATTTAAATTAGAAACTGAGAACGAAAAAATAAAATAAATTATCAAAACATTTGCTGCCACAAATCAAGGCATTTCTCGAATGAATTCATGATATTTGTTAGCTGGTGGACACGCTCTCATATAACAGAGCCATGCACTCAAACTGGAGCAACTAATTGTCTTATAAGCTGCATACAGATCCAACATTAAAAGCTTATACGTGATTAAGACTTGAACTACCTTTTCTTTTGGCAGTTTATGATAGACGTGATTTTTCAAATAATTGAAAAAGTTCTTGATTGGGAAAGGTTGTAAATATATAATTTGCGTTCAGGTTATTTTATTTAGAATTTAAGCTTAAGGACATTTTTTCAAAAAATGTTTTTCTTTGGCTAAAAAAATTATTTTCGAAATTTTTGAACGAGAAATACGGTAACCTTAATAAATATTGATAATAATATTTTCAATTCGAAATTATCGGCCTTGCTATTGTAAGCAACACAAACAAATTTTCATCAAAATCATTTGAGTCGTTTTCGACATAAATCGAGCATTTTCCTAATAGGTATACCGTTATTTTTGAACAATTTCTCTACTAGGGAATCACTTAGAAATATTTTTTTTTTATATTTATGTTTGAGTTTGATTCAAATTAAATATTGAAAAAAATAACCCCTATAATTCGATTATCATAATTTAAAAAGTTTTTATTAAATTCCTTTCTCTCAATTTATTTTATTCTATGGCCTTGAAAATGCATTTAAAAAAAGGTACATCAAAAAACATCTAATGACGGAAATAAAAAAACCATTGATAGATTTTAATTTAATTCACTTACTTAACAAAACCACTTAAGTTTCACGGCAAAATAATTTCTGATTGACACAAAAGGAAGCCATGACACATGCCATGAGCTATGTCACTCTTAATAATGCTCTTGGTATATGTAGCTAACGCCAGCTATTTCACTCTTGAAGCAACATTACTGTATATCGCTATTTCCAAAGATTACAATTTTCCAATGCATTTCTTCAATAAAAAGATTTTATTTTTATTTTTTTTTTTTTATGTGAAGCCTCAAGCCTAAAAATCGATTTGTTTGCCATTTGAAATAGATCCAACCAGAATTCACTTATCCAGCAAATTGCTGCAATAAACCGTGTTTAATTGTTTTACACGACTATTTGCTCTAATCTTCAAATCTCCACAGGGATTATGGCCAATAAATAAATTGCTTACTAAGGATAGAGTATATTATAGGTAAACCAAGAATGAGATGCATGCCAAGTGGTATATCTAGGTAGGGCATGGCACGACATGGCATGGTGGATTTATATTAGACTCATAGATACATATAGATACTCAGCATAAACTTTATGATTTTTTTTTGTTCATTCAACCTACTCTTTACAATTGTTGTTAATAAACAAAAAAAACAGACGTAGAATAAAACTCTTCCCCACAATAATGAAAAAAAAATTTCCTAGATACAATTTCATGCAAATTGCATTGCATCAATGAAATCAAAAAAACCTTCGTTCTTGAGTCGTATACTACCACTTGCCAAATAAAAATTCAAATGAAAAACCAACCAACATTAAATAAAAACAAATTTTTTTCCTTGTATCTTATTTTGTTCTTCTTTTTTTTTTTTTGAATTTCGTGTTTTGCTGTTGCTCTGACAAATAACAAGACAAGTTCCTTTCATTGAAATACTTTCGGTTGAACCAGATTTTAATTAAATATTTTATAAAAAGAGACAACCATCAAACCAACCCCAAGTGAATATGCCATAGCTAAATAGAATAATAAAAATACTTAAACCTAAACATAAACATAAACATAAAATAAGAATGTAATAAGGTTTTGAATTCGGTTGCATGTTGTAGCTCTTTTAGTTCGAAAGCGAGGTATAACCATAGGGGATGTGGATTAAAGAAGAAAAAACATTAAATCTAAACAAAGTAATATTGTAAATTTACTTGAAATATCGAAATAATGTTTATCATTCAGAAATATGATCAAGACCTAAATCTGTACGGTCCTTGAAGAATTGTTTAAGCTACATTAACTATACGAAATATATCGCAAGTTAAAAGAAGAGAAAGTCACCATCGTCGCCAGGAACAAATATACACATTCAAACTCACCTACAAACCCACTTATGAAAGAAACAAACAAAATATACCTATCTATCTAAAGCTAAGCTGAATGTCTAGGGTAAATGATAATTACAACATTTTGCACTAAATTATTACGCACACGTGCGTTTCTGTGTATTTGTGTCTGCTAGCTTAAAAATATGTGTGTATAGATGGTGTGGTCTGTGTAGTAGAATACAAAATTTACCAAAGCAAAATAGACAAAATCAACAAATGTGTCTTAAGCACGCGATTAAGAAAAAAAAAACAAGAAATGAAAAAACATAAATGGCAGAGAGTAAACGAGTGAGTGCCTTCAGCATCAGCGCCACACCGCGTCGCCATCGAGAAAGAAAACGAAAAAAAAAAAACAAAAATATTAACCCAGTAACTGCCTCGACTCGACTGTAGGTTATGTTATAAGAGAGCTAAAATAGATTTTTATGTTTTTGTTGTTTTGATAAAAATAAAAACGACACAAAAATTGATTTGCTATTTGAATGAGTCAGGATAAAGTAAATGTAAATAATGTTTATTTAATTATCATTCATTTTTGTGGAGGTGTGTATTTGGGTAAAGATGTTATTGTTTGTCAACTGTGCGGCAATCAATGCTGCAAATGAGTTTAGATAGAAGAATTTAAATAATGTATTATAATGTGTGTTAAACTTTGAACTTTGTGATTGAATGACTAAGAAACAATTTTTTTATTTGCGATATTGTTTTTATGATTATGACTTTTGAGACAGATAGAAAGGAAGAAAAGAAAAAATATAAAAAATTGTTCATGAAGACATAAGATCGATATTAGTCACATCCGTATACATATATGAATAGATATTTAGGTATGCCGTTTCGTCGAAGGTCTTGGGTTTTCCCAGCCCATGTCACTTAAAAGAAATAGAAATGTTTTTCACGGGTTAGTGCCTCTTGCGAGAAATTGATTGAGAGTATCTCTAATCATGAAAAAGTGCTTCTGATCTTAGCCGTTCGTATTTGGCACAAAATTGTAATTGGTTGGGGTTGCAAATTAATTAAAGTTCCAGCCCCTGAGATTCATCATTCGCGAGATCAATCGAGTTTCGGAGTAAAACTCGGCTGAAGTCCTGAAACAAAGTTTTTAAACAATTAAAATCTCGAATGAATCCACGAAAATTAGTGAGCCAACGCTGGTTTATTAATATCAAATAAAAATATATTCCTGTGACATACTGAAATAGAACATTATTCATAATTTAATTTTAAATTGAAGGTTTTAATGAGCTACCACCAACTTTTTTGTTGTTTCATTTCAATATTAATATTCAGAGAAGAGTGCACTATAAAACTGGGCCTTAGACTTCAACATTCGCTACTTATGCTCCACATATTCGACTGTAAAACTGGACCTTAAAATAGTACATTTCAATATTTATCATTTCATCAATTGATAATAATTGAAAATCGTATAAAATTCACTTGTATAAAAATTTGATCAATAATTCATTGATAAATTATTTTCTTGTAAATCACAACTATTTCCAACATTCTTACACTCAAGATTAAACAGAAAAATATACATGCATTGAAGTTATACCTAAATGTAACAGAAAAACTTAAATGTTTCAAATCTGAAAATTTCTTACTCAGATTCAATGTAAAGGATCTATAAGAAATTCATTTTAAATGTTACCCTATAAGTTCTAAATACATTATTTAAAATCACTTGGGTATACAAAAATTTGTAAAGTATCAATAAATTGCTAGCAGATATTTTATCACATCCATTTCCTTTGCAATAATCACAATCGATTTAACTAATTCTTTACAAATTGACCTATTTAACCTTTTTTCTTTTGTTTGGCCAAAACAAATGTGTCTTTATTTTTGTATTTATATCTTTGATGATAATAAAAATAACAATTCCCTTATCAAGCCACCTGCATACTTGTAAATAAATATGTACATACATAGATATATAAAAATAGAAATACCAAAGGATTCCACAGGACCTAGAGCAAATGTTTTGTATTTAATGTCTTTCTTCATAAAGGATGCACGCTTATAGTACACTCATGTTATACAACAGCTGTGATAATACTCGTAGGTATGCATAAAACGTATGTATGTAGTATAAGATTGTTGCTAAGTTCAATTGAAAATGTCTTCACATATAAAGTTTATTATTATAACAGCAGGTATTTGTTTGTATTTTATGAGCCCTCTTGACCTAAAAAATGCCAGGAGATACAACAAATATATGCGTAGGATCATAGATATTATGTGTATATTTTGCAAATAGTGTTCGAAGATTTAATGTTTTCCATTTGAAATGCTTTCCAAAATATTTTTAAAGAAATAATTAATAAAATATGGGAGAGAAGTTTTTTAAGTAGATACATAGTCAAAAAAATTCAAGCAACTATTTTTTTTGAAAGTTTCGGTATAAGATCATAAAAATTTTCTAAAGGCTTTTGAATTGAAAAAATTGATCAACATGATCAAATTGATTAACATGAGCTGCTTCCGTAGGTACTATAATAATTGGGACTCAGCAATAATAACCATTTTTTTTCCAAATGGAGCCTAAGGCTAGGATAACGCATTTGTGATTTTGATTGCGCGACTATTTAGCGACAAGAAATGGAACACGTGAGTTTCATTGTGAATGACCTCACAGAATATCAAAAAATTAGAAAACTGAAAATTGTTTAGAAAATTGGCAGAAGTCAAGCTGACTTGAAACAAAGTGTAATATTTTTATTTTAGTACTCATGATAGTTCAATCTTTGCTGAAACTACACACACAAAATCGAATAACCAAAATCCAAATAAAAACGGTTCGAAATTCTAGATGAGTATGACACATGTTTGCTCCCACTCACAACAAAATTAATTAAAACATTTGTATTCATATTGATTTTTTCAAAAAGTTATGAAGAAAAGGGTTTTGTCTGTTTTACTCCAAAAGACTTAATCCTCCATAAGTCAAAAAAGAGTCTCATAAAATTCCCTCTTAAAGTTTTTTTTTATATCTGTTGAAATTTTTAATCACCCTGTATAAAGAAAACTTTTTCAATAAACAATCAAAACCAAATACACTCTGATACTTAAAACAAAGAAATCTACTCTTCGATTATTTTCATTACGCCTAATTGCCTCTATCGCTTTTGGGCTTAATTCTAATCCTGACCTAATGTCAAATTGGGTACAAATAAGAGAGAAAAAAAAAACAATAATGGCCAACTCGCATATATTGCCATCATACAACCCAAGGACGTTGTAATAAGCCAGTTAACATGTCCGAATTTTTTTTTGTTCGTCATAGTCGTCCTTTTTGTTCCGTTCATGAGGTCATTAGTGTTGTAGTATTTTGTTTTAGTTTAGCTTTTCTCTTATTTCTCTCCAATTTCTTTGTTGTTTTATTAGGTTCGTTCTTTGCATAGTAAGTTGCAATGTTTATATACATTCATGTGAACTACCAGAAAGAAATACTCACACAAATGAATAAAGTTCTTAAAAAAAGAGGACTTTTTTTTTTGTTTTTATATCCTTTCCCAATGGTCTTGTTCTAGATTTTATTTTTCGTTAATTTAATTTTTTGTCCAGGATGTGTACCTACCTAAATACATATATATATATTTTTTTTCTTTTTACTTCATTATTACACTACTTGTTTACACAAGTACCTACTTTTGGCACACGGAACATACACCCAGAGAAAAACATGTGTAAAATTAGCCTAAATTAGGGGCTAAGTTACCTTAGGACTAAGGCCGTTTTGAGCTTGCTTATTCCTAACCTAATTTGCCTTAGATCGCTTAGGTAAATAAGAATTGGTTTTGAAATTCGCTAAATCTACTTAGAACTAGGTTAAATTAACCTATACGCCTAGGCTAAATTTGCATAACATCCTAGGTTAATTTTCTTTATTTTTTTGCCAAGACTAAGGTATTTTAGCCTATTTCCTAGGTAGATTTTACCTAGTATTTTAGCTTAGGAACGTGTTGAGTTACCTTAGTATCTAAGGTAAGTTTTACCTATATTTGCGCCTGAATTAGCTTATTTCCTAGGTTAATTTAGCTTATTTTTTTTGCCTATACTAAGGCATTTTAGCCTATTGCCTAGGTAGATTTTACCTAGTATTTTAGCTTAGGAACGTGTTGACTTACCTTAGTATCTAAGGTAAGTTTTACTTATATTTGCGCCTGAATTAGCTTATTTCCTAGGTTAATTTAGCTTATTTTTTTTGCCTATACTAAGGCATTTTAGCCTATTGCCTAGGTAGATTTTACCTAGTATTTTAGCTTAGGAACGTGTTGACTTACCTTAGTATCTAAGGTAAGTTTTACCTATATTTGCGCCTGAATTAGCTTATTTCCTAGGTTAATTTAGCTTATTTTTTTTGCCTATACTAAGGCATTTTAGCCTATTGCCTAAGTAGATTTTACCTAGTATTTTAGCTTAGGAACGTGTTGACTTACCTTAGTATCTAAGGTAAGTTTTACCTATATTTGCGCCTGAATTAGCTTATTTCCTAGGTTAATTTAGCTTATTTTTTTTGCCTATACTAAGGCATTTTAGCCTATTGCCTAGGTAGATTTTACCTAGTATTTTAGCTTAGGAACGTGTTGACTTACCTTAGTATCTAAGGTAAGTTTTACTTATATTTGCGCCTGAATTAGCTTATTTCCTAGGTTAATTTAGCTTATTTTTTTTGCCTATACTAAGGCATTTTAGCCTATTGCCTAGGTAGATTTTACCTAGTATTTTAGCTTAGGAACGTGTTGATTTACCTTAGAATCTAAGGTAAGTCAACGCGTTTCTAACCTAAAATACTATGTAAAATCTAACTAGGCAATAAGTTGAAATGTATTAGTATAGGCAAACAAAATAAGTTAAATTAATCTAGGAAATAAGATAATTCATACGCAAATATATTTTAAACTTACCTTAGATTCTATCACCTGTTTTATAAAAATGCCAAGAATGATTTGTCTTATATCTGAAAAAAAAGTTCTTGAAAAAATAGAATAAATTTTATATAATTTTAAATTTTTTTTATTAAATTTCTGTTTTCTTAAACAAGCATAAAAAATAACGTTTTTATTAAGAGATATAATATAAATGGACATATATTTTAGAGCAAAGCAAATATGTAATACTAATTAAGTTTTTTGTAACATATACAAATTTATGTTTTTAGTGTATTTAAAAAACGTAACAATTTTTGAAGGTAAAATTTTCAAAAAAAATTTACAAGCATACCTCATTTTTTTAATTTTAATTGTTTTGGAGATAATTTGATTTTATATTTGTGAAATTTGTAATTTTTTTTTATTTTCGAAATATTTTTTTTTTAAATAACACCCCTGTAGGGCATAATATATTTAATTTTCAAAAACATTTTGATTTGATTAAAAATTAAGAAACAAATCAAACTCTTATTTCTAAAACATGAATTTAAACAAATTGATTCTTTGCAGTTCTTTTTAATTTGAATTTTCAACTTTAAGAGTGGGAGCTTTCTATATCTTTAAAACCCAAAAATGAATATGTAAAACCTTTGCTGAGCGGGTTGGCTTGACAAAAAAGCCCTAAAAGTTTGTCAGACACCAAGAATCATCAGGAACGCTAAGGAAAACTATATTATGTTTTACAAAAACTAGTCGATAGATAACGTGCTAAATGAATTCGTATGTTACATTGACTAAAAGAAAACAATTCATAATTGGAAACAAGAACCCGAAAATTCGGGGAAGCAAAAGAAGACAGAAACAATGCGCAACAGGATCGCTATTGCACTAAATAAATTGTCTGATGAGTCTAAAATTAATTTATTTGAAAAGATGGCTGTGAAAAAGACAGTTCATTTGCGTAAGACTTTTTTTTAGGTGGAATGAATGAAATGCAAAATCTAATAAAATAAAATTAAAATAAGTGTTTCAAGAAAGAAAAGAAAAAAAACGTGAAATGTGAAGATTTGATGAAACTATAGGACAACACTGGCGAGTCAAATATATTGCAGTAGAAAAAAAACGAAATAAGCAATTTAATGTTCAAAAAAAGAATCAAAAAAGTGGGAAGAAGTCAAAACCTATAAACTTAGTGACGAAGAAGTGAAGAATGCGACAATACTGCATAGCAGAAACTTTTTTAAAAATCTATTTGTTTTCAATTCTCTTTGATGTAATATTGAGCTTTCAGAAAAAAAAAAAATTTCACAAATATTCAATTTCCTTTTTTGAAAGTATGGAATTAAAAAAAATAAATCAGTTTTTTTCCAAAATTACATTTTTAAATACTGCCAATATTTACAACTTTAATTTATTAGTGAATTCATATCATTTGATAAGGTTTGGACTGCAGGAATTTCAATCCATGTAAAAGATGTACGCTATATTTAAATATTATGTTATCTGTTAAAACCCCTTAAATGCAAAAAATTATTTAAAAATAAATGTTCATACCAATGTCGAGCTCTTGAATTTTTTGTTTCAACTGTTGCAAATATGTTTTTAAAGAACTGGATTTAAATCTTCCGGTGCACAGTTTTTAGGCTACGTTTCGAAATTTCTGCTATTTTACAAAATCGAAGCCGTTGTTGTGTTTTATGAAATTCTAATCAATATTAATCTGCAAATAAATAAAACAGAAAACATTAGTAAACGATAGAACAACAATTGTTGCTTTATTTCGTTTGTCAAAAAAGCTTCTAAAACAATTTTTTAATGTTTATTTAAAATAATAATAAATTTAATTTAAACTGAATTCGTTAAATTATTTAAAAACAAAGTTATTACCAGTGCTGGCGCCGGCGAATACTAGTGCTCGAGCCATTCATGAAGGACTGTCGGGATGTCATTGTCACTGTTTTGGTCGTTCATTCTCCTTCTGAATGACATAGTTTCCATCTATTGATTTATGTCTCTATAACAATTTTAATTTAGCTTGAGCCAACTCACATCGCATCTCTTTCTCGCTAAGTGGTTCTATTGAATATTCAAATCAAATAGATCATTATATGTTTTTATTTTTATTTCATTTAGTAAAAACTTGTACCTTTATTGCTATCTTCGTTCAGAACATCTAAAAATTTTGATTTTTTCGATGATCTGGGTTCATCCTATATCGGTCGTAAAGTTTACCATTAGGGACATCTTTGTTTTTGCATGGGACAAAGTAGGAAATCTGTTGTGATTAAAAAAGTTCAATCAAAAAATGTTTTGTTGCTGCAATCACTAAATAGCTTACCGAGCATTCTTTAGGAAAAATCTTTGTTATTTCGCCAAAGTTACAAATTTCTTGACCGTTATGCTCTTTCCATTTCTGTAAAATATTGAACTATTTTGTGAACAATAAATATATAATAACTTACATTAAGACCCAGTTTTATTTGTACTTCAAAAGTTAAATCACTATGGATTTCAAATGGGAAGTTAAACAAAATTTCTGAAATTTCATACATTTTCCGACTTTAATTTGGTGGAGATGGAATAAAAACATTCGTGATTTTAATAAAACGAAGGTAACATATTTTTATCTGTGTATATGTTTACGTTAAAAAATTATAACTCAGCATGTTTCAGTACATACTCGTTTATAATTAAAATTGTTCAATTAAAAACTTTTAGGTACAATACAAACTTCGTGAAAGATATCTACAAGTTTAGATTTTGTTCGAATAGGTAAGATTACTTTAACACAGCTGCGATAGAGAACTTTATTGTCCCCTGTAAAAACTGTATTCGATTTAATTTTTTAGTCAAAGTAAACTAATTAACTAAAACAAAATCTTAACCATGTGTCCTCACAGTTTGAAATAAATATTTTGAATGTAAACTCAAGACTCAAGCTAAGTGAAGAGGACTGAAAGATGTGACTATATTGCCAGATCTGTCAATCCACTGACAATGAGCTGCTAAAAGTTTGTTTCAAGTTTCAAGAAAATGGGCTGAAACCGTTAAGGATCTTGTTTTGATAAACATACACACAGACATATTGTAATTGTTTCCTAGAATCTTTATTATATTAAAGTCGTTTTATTATTAATAAATTTTATTATTATTCACACTTACATCAGAATCCGAGGTCTAACTGTGTGGTGATGGGCTACTTATGCTGTTAAGCATTCTACAAAGAATTCTTTAGTCGATATATTTTGAGGCTTCGGATTTATAGGAACAATTACACTGCAAACATGAAGAAAAAAATATAAACAGTTAATAATAGTAATAATTTAACTGAAAACAGTCTAGACATAAACAAAACAGTCTAGTCATATAACTTACATTTTCCTTTTGCCAGAGAGATAACTTGCCTCCAAGATGATTTTTGTATTAAAGTAGCATATGTTCATAAAAATAATTGGTCAATATGTCTTTCCTTCATGCATTTTAAGCCCTCAATATTACTGATATTCTTTTCTGTTAATAAAAACATTCTTTCAAAAAACGTTAAAAAATTTAAGAAAATTTACCTTTTAGGAACACATAAAGTTGATCATAGAGTTTCCATGATTTCAGTAGTTTTGCCAAGTCATCATCCTCTTGTTTTGGTTGTGGTTTGATGTTTTTGATTAATTTCAACTGCAATGTTTAATTATTCTGGTTCGTTTTGATTGAGAAACGATAATTCGCCATCTGAATTAATAACCATGATTGATTGAAGATTCGCTTCAAAATTTTTGAGAAAATGTTAAGTCTTAACAGATGTTTTAGGATTGCAGGTGGATTCTTGAAGTTCACTTGTGGAACTGGGTTTTGGGAATTCATTATGTAGTATTTTTTATTTTCTATAGGAAAAGAATTTTGTATCGATTAAAGCCACATTTTCTAAAGCCACAATTTCTTTGGGTTTTTTTTGAATTTTTCAATAAAGTATAGTGACTACTGCCAATTTTTGAAAAATCTTTTCAAACTAAAAACAAAAAATACCAGAAGCTAGTGGATGAAAATAAGAATTCTGAATAATTGCAATCGAGCTTATACTGATAAAGTAGTAAATACGCAAATAAAAGCCAAATTTAGAAAAATTCCCTTAAATTCAAAGCGAAAAACGTCAGAAGCTAGAGGATACAAATTAGAACTCAGAAAACCAAGAATCACTGCAATCGAGTTGATAGTTTACGAGAAAAGTCAAATTATGTTTGGGTATTTTTCGAAATTTTCAATAAAGAAGTGAATACTGCAACTATAGCCAATTTTGAAAAACTCCTTTAAATTCAAAATAGCCGTGTTTCTTTGGATGTGGAGAACAACACTCATGAGTAGATACAAACGATAATCTAGAAGGTACTACCAACTACTCGTGCTTTCATGTGCGAGTAGATGAGATTTGTGGGAAAATCAATTCTTTTTGAGTTCCATTGAAAATGGCTAGCTAAGAACTCATGAGTACTTCCCCACCTCCAAGAAAACACAGCTGATGTAATCAAGTCGAACTTTTCACAAAATATATAGATAAATGTATATAATTTCTTTTAAAATTGTCAAAAAGTAGTGATAATATAATACATAATAATAACTATTTTTCTGTGAGTGATAGGTATACCTAATGAAAATATACTATAAGGAGCTGATGAACAAAAGCGGCAGGTGCTGTACCATAAATTTCTTGGGCAAATTTGCTAAATTTCGGAATACATCCATTTCTGTATAAAACGTCAGCTTTTTGTGTGCTTTGTATATATTATACCCGGTTTTGATTGATAATCCTTAAAAAATCAAAGGAATCGAACTTAAAGACGGCAAAAAGTAAAATAAAAACCTATACATATTTACAGGACAGCTTCACTTTTGTTCATAAGATTTTCTATTATAAAAACATATACTTACTTTAAAATGCTCCAAAACGCTTTGTTTTATTTAAAAGTTTATGTTTTTCCTTTTGATTTTCAAGTTTTTAATATATTTTTTTATTATTATATTATGCTTACAATGCTTTTTTTAACTTTTTGTTTTCTATCACTTAAAATTTCAACTGCTTGCCATGAAAACTACGAACGAAGTGATGTAAATCCACGAAAATCACTCAAAATAACGGAACTCGAAGGAAATTACCTTAGGACTATGCTAAATCACCTTAGAACTAAGCTAATTTAACACATCTAATGCATTTTGAAGGGAAAATCACCTTATGCCCTAGGTAAATTTACCTTAGGCCTAGGTAAAAGTTTCATTAGTATAGACGGTTGGCGGTAACTTTGCCCTAGTGCTAAGGTAAAATCACCCTATCCCTAAGGTAATATTACATATATAAAGAAGATTGGAGGGAAAATTACCTAAGGCCCTAGGTAAGTTTAGCTTAGGACTTGGTAAAACTACGCTAGTAGCGATGATGGTTGGCGTTGGCGTTGGCGGGAATATTGCCCGATTGGGCTTTTCCAAAAACTAGATATCTATAACTATATTATATTTGGCGATTCTAGTTGGGGAGAAAACAATGCAATACAAACAATTATACATACGCATACAAACACTTTTCCAAAGGTGCGACTAGTGTGCACATTGTGATTTATCGTTGTGTATGTAAGTATATTTGTTTGTATTGCATTGTTTTCTCCCCAACTAGGCAATTTTTGTTGTTGAATGTTTCACATTGTCACATTGACGTATGAGGGAACTTCCCAATTGCTAAGGTAAAATGATGCGTTCTTTTTTTAAAAATTTAACTTTCTTAACAATAGTAAATTTTCCTCGTTCTTTTATTCCATAAAAGTAACATTAATAAGTAAGAAAAAAGGAACGATAAAAGTTAAGAGACACGAGACTTTTTTGCGGTCGTTTTGTCTTTCGTCCTTTTGACAGCTTGGGTGAAGGGTGTAGAAGTCGGTCGAACCATTTGCACCGTGTGCATGGGTTCAACCGAGCCATTTGGATTATCATCAAGTTGGAAATCAGCAAGCGAAATTGGTCACTTTCTGTTCGTGTTTGGATTGCTTTCTAAGTCCCCTTTCACACGAGGAAAGAAGTTGTTTTTTTTACGTTTTCTTATAATTTCCTTAAAAATCTCTTATATCTTTCACACGAGGAAACAAAATCGTAGACATTTTCTGTAGTTTCCTTTTAAACAGGGGGTGTAAAAATGTAAGTCGAATGAAGTACTTTCCACCCTACATTTCTACATCCCTCACCCAAGCTGTATAAACAATGAAAAACGAAACGAATGAAAAAACGAGTCGTGTAATCAGCGCCTAAAAGTATACCATGCCTACGTTCTGTAACTCGCGCATCGATAAGATCAAGCGAGAAACGATGAAAATTGTAACAAATCATTTGAGGTTTGTTCCACTTTTCAACGTTTCTCGACCAATTTTATCAATGACTGCTTTTACACGACTGCAATTTTTAACGGGGTTTCTCTTTTGAGTTTCTTTTGGATTGCGACATCCATTTAAACGCTGAAAATTTGAATAGCTGCAATTTTTGTTAAATGAGAAGGAAACACCTCTTCACACTTTTTACTCCGCTTATGTCTCAAACAATACGAAAAAGCACAAAAAAACGCAAATGACAGAACATCAATAGTGTTTTCTTTTGCCACTTGTTATTTTCTTTTCTCTTAACTTTTTTTTACAGCAGGTTCTACATTTCACTTTCACTCGAAATAGAATTGAAATCAAATGATGAAATTAGATTGACTTCAATTTCATTTCGAGCGAAAGTGAAATGTAGAACCTGGCAGTTAATATTTTTTTTAACAAAAAAACCCTTTTTCACACACCGCACTGAAAGCAAACAAAACGATTGAATGCTGTAAAAAAACTGGTCGCATATTGAATTGGGGAACGATTTTATAACGAGAAAAAGATGACAGCGATTCATGTCACGCTCTCGTCTCGTTTCTTCGTCACATTTACATTACGTCTGTTTGGTAGAGTGAAATTTCTTGCGAATTTGCAAAAATTTTTCAGAATTTTCTGTCAATTTTTTTTGAAAAAAGTTACCATTACACGAGGAAACAAGTTGCTGGAAATTTGTTGACGTTTTCTTTTAATTTCCACCAATCGTCGACCACTTCTCTTACTTGGTGCCCTTCTCATCTTAAAACTTAAAGTTGGTGGAAACTCAGTTATCCATGTCCAAGACACAGAATAAAACAAACACAGAAAATAACAAGCCGGTTTGATTTATTTTTTTAAGAAACATGTGTAAAACATGTCAAACTTTGAAAGAAGAAGAAATACACCTAGAAAGGGAACATTTTTCAAAAAGTTAACAAATGCGCTGAACCACTTTTTGTATAAAATGTTCCTTTTGTGTACAAGACGGTCAAACGGTGAAAAATCATTTTGAACCTTGTAATTTTTAAATTGTAAAATTTGGACAGATTTTAAATTACCGATTGCGACACGTCGGATTCGGCCTAAGGTGATTTGGAATTAACATTGCGAATACCGAAATGATTTTTTTGTATATTCTTAGCCAACGTCACGTGACAGACATTTACAGCTGTGTATTTATCAGTTTTCACACTCCTTGCACACAGAAATTTGCAAGTTATCCAATGGAGGAGCAATTATTTGCTATCTCATTGTGCTCTCTCGTTGCAACTTTTTTGAGTTAACAAACAGGAATTTTAGACAGTTTGTGAAACGTTGGCAAACAGCTAACAAACAAGCACAAAAGAGACATGTAGTGGAAATTTGCCGAACATTCCGATTTTGTGTGTCCGCAATCTTCGGTATTGTAACGTGAAAAACTGAATGTCCAAATGACGATTTTGTTAATTTGAGATACATTTTATTTTTAAATAAAAATTTAAGTTAAGTGAGAAGTTCAGTAATGAGATTTTCCCTTCAAGTCGGAATATTGCCTACGCCCTTGTCTAGGTGATTAAAGTAATGCGGATGTCCTCCCTGACGAAAATATTGCGACGCCGCTGTCAGCTAATCAAGATTTTTGGCGGCAATATTGCCCTAGTGCTTGGTAAAATCACCTAAGATCTAAGACAAAATTGCACATTTAAAAAAAATTGGAGGGAAAATTACATAAGGTCCTAAGTAAAGTTACGTTAGTTCTAGGCAAAGTTATGTTAGTCAAATAACATTTCAAGAAAAAAAATTAGCTTAGTTTCCTAAGGCAAATTAGCCTATTTGACTTTACCTAGGGCGTGCATAAATCACCTTAGTTCTAGGCAAAGTTATGTTAGTCAAATAACATTTCAAGAAAAAAAATTAGCTTAGTTTCCTAAGGCAAATTAGCCTATTTGACTTTACCTAGGGCGTGCATAAATCACCTTAGTTCTAGGCAAAGTTATGTTAGTCAAATAACATTTCAAGAAAAAAAATTAGCTTAGTTTCCTAAGGCAAATTAGCCTATTTGACTTTACCTATGGCGTGCATAAATCACCTTAGTTCTAGGCAAAGTTATGTTAGTCAAATAACATTTCAAGAAAAAAAATTAGCTTAGTTTCCTAAGGCAAATTAGCCTATTTGACTTTACCTAGGGCGTGCATAAATCACCTTAGTTCTAGGCAAAGTTATGTTAGTCAAATAACATTTCAAGAAAAAAAATTAGCTTAGTTTCCTAAGGCAAATTAGCCTATTTGACTTTACCTAGGGCGTGCATAAATCACCTTAGTTCTAGGCAAAGTTATGTTAGTCAAATAACATTTCAAGAAAAAAAATTAGCTTAGTTTCCTAAGGCAAATTAGCCTATTTGACTTTACCTAGGGCGTGCATAAATCACCTTAGTTCTAGGCAAAGTTATGTTAGTCAAATAACATTTCAAGAAAAAAAATTAGCTTAGTTTCCTAAGGCAAATTAGCCTATTTGACTTTACCTATGGCGTGCATAAATCACCTTAGTTCTAGGCAAAGTTATGTTAGTCAAATAACATTTCAAGAAAAAAAATTAGCTTAGTTTCCTAAGGCAAATTAGCCTATTTGACTTTACCTAGGGCGTGCATAAATCACCTTAGTTCTAGGCAAAGTTATGTTAGTCAAATAACATTTCAAGAAAAAAAATTAGCTTAGTTTCCTAAGGCAAATTAGCCTATTTGACTTTACCTAGGGCGTGCATAAATCACCTTAGTTCTAGGCAAAGTTATGTTAGTCAAATAACATTTCAAGAAAAAAAATTAGCTTAGTTTCCTAAGGCAAATTAGCCTATTTGACTTTACCTATGGCGTGCATAAATCACCTTAGTTCTAGGCAAAGTTATGTTAGTCAAATAACATTTCAAGAAAAAAAATTAGCTTAGTTTCCTAAGGCAAATTAGCCTATTTGACTTTACCTAGGGCGTGCATAAATCACCTTAGTTCTAGGCAAAGTTATGTTAGTCAAATAACATTTCAAGAAAAAAAATTAGCTTAGTTTCCTAAGGCAAATTAGCCTATTTGACTTTACCTAGGGCGTGCATAAATCACCTTAGTTCTAGGCAAAGTTATGTTAGTCAAATAACATTTCAAGAAAAAAAATTAGCTTAGTTTCCTAAGGCAAATTAGCCTATTTGACTTTACCTAGGGCGTGCATAAATCACCTTAGTTCTAGGCAAAGTTATGTTAGTCAAATAACATTTCAAGAAAAAAAATTAGCTTAGTTTCCTAAGGCAAATTAGCCTATTTGACTTTACCTAGGGCGTGCATAAATCACCTTAGTTCTAGGCAAAGTTATGTTAGTCAAATAACATTTCAAGAAAAAAAATTAGCTTAGTTTCCTAAGGCAAATTAGCCTATTTGACTTTACCTATGGCGTGCATAAATCACCTTAGTTCTAGGCAAAGTTATGTTAGTCAAATAACATTTCAAGAAAAAAAATTAGCTTAGTTTCCTAAGGCAAATTAGCCTATTTGACTTTACCTAGGGCGTGCATAAATCACCTTAGTTCTAGGCAAAGTTATGTTAGTCAAATAACATTTCAAGAAAAAAAATTAGCTTAGTTTCCTAAGGCAAATTAGCCTATTTGACTTTACCTAGGGCGTGCATAAATCACCTTAGTTCTAGGCAAAGTTATGTTAGTCAAATAACATTTCAAGAAAAAAAATTAGCTTAGTTTCCTAAGGCAAATTAGCCTATTTGACTTTACCTAGGGCGTGCATAAATCACCTTAGTTCTAGGCAAAGTTATGTTAGTCAAATAACATTTCAAGAAAAAAAATTAGCTTAGTTTCCTAAGGCAAATTAGCCTATTTGACTTTACCTAGGGCGTGCATAAATCACCTTAGTTCTAGGCAAAGTTATGTTAGTCAAATAACATTTCAAGAAAAAAAATTAGCTTAGTTTCCTAAGGCAAATTAGCCTATTTGACTTTACCTATGGCGTGCATAAATCACCTTAGTTCTAGGCAAAGTTATGTTAGTCAAATAACATTTCAAGAAAAAAAATTAGCTTAGTTTCCTAAGGCAAATTAGCCTATTTGACTTTACCTATGGCGTGCATAAATCACCTTAGTTCTAGGCAAAGTTATGTTAGTCAAATAACATTTCAAGAAAAAAAATTAGCTTAGTTTCCTAAGGCAAATTAGCCTATTTGACTTTACCTAGGGCGTGCATAAATCACCTTAGTTCTAGGCAAAGTTATGTTAGTCAAATAACATTTCAAGAAAAAAAATTAGCTTAGTTTCCTAAGGCAAATTAGCCTATTTGACTTTACCTATGGCGTGCATAAATCACCTTAGTTCTAGGCAAAGTTATGTTAGTCAAATAACATTTCAAGAAAAAAAAATTAGCTTAGTTTCCTAAGGCAAATTAGCCTATTTGACTTTACCTAGGGCGTGCATAAATTACCTTAGTTCTAGGCAAAGTTATGCTCGTACACTAACATTCCTACACAAAAAATGTTAACTAAGTTTCCTAAGGTAAGTTAGCCTATTTTACATTACCTAGGGCGTACTTAAATTGCCTTAGCACTTGGCTATGCTATGCTCGAAAGATAACATCCATACAAAATAATTTAACTAAGTTTTCTAAGGCAAATTAGCCTATTTCACGTTACTTAGGGCGTACATAACTTGCCTTAGAACTAGGCTATGTTATGCTCGAAAGATAACATCCATACAAAATAATTCACCTAAGGCAACTAAGGCAATTTTACACAGATTTTTTCTCTGAGTGTAGAGAGACATAAGGTACTCCTCTAGTTGTGTGTGTGAATCAATGTGTGTGGTTTTAAAATTATACAAAGAACACACACACAAATTCAGGGGTGTTTCCTGGCTCCTTTTTTAAATATCTAGGTGCACTCACAATGCTCTAAAGTGCATCACCTCGCACACAAAAACAAAAACTCATGAAAAAAGCTTTTCATTTCGTTTTCTCTTGGAAACCTAAAAACAAAAACAACAAGAAAAAGTTAAAATTGTTGACAAAAACTAAGAAAAGAAGCAAAAGCGAGACAAGGTAATCAATTTACAATGCCATGGTTCTAATTTAAAAAGGCATCACATTAAAAAAAAAAGAAAAAAAAAAGAAGAAAAACTATACCACTTTAAAAAAAAGAAACTAAATATTCAAGTGAATTAGCAGGTTGACAGTGTCTCTCACTTATAAATGCCATGACACTTACAATAGGAGCTCAATCAGAAGCGAGAAGAAAGGAACACAAAAAAAACGTTTATTTATATCACAATTTGGCTACAACCACATTACACACATTTTCGCACAGAATTAAAAATTAAAAAAAAAATTAAAAACATCACAACAGCCCCCAAAAGTGTTGCAATTTTAATAATTGCAAATTTTTTAATTGCCATTGTTTTGCTTATAATTTTTTCATTATTTTTCTTCCGTAACCATCAGGACAAAGGATCTTTGTGTACCTTGAGGAAAAGGGTGTTAAGCAATTTCGAACAAAAAAAGTCCTCACTACCCCAACACAATGAATGAAGAACGAACTAAAATATATAAACGACACAAAAAAACTCAACTCAATATTATTACCTAATTGGCAGAAACTCGTTCGCTATTTAAATCCTTCGGGCTATTTTCCACACTCGCTCGTCCTTTTTTCACTTGATGATGTTTTCCTTTGGTGTTTTTTTTTTTATTTGCCTACTTTTTTTCAATCCAATAGTAGTTTTGTAGCCAGGAGTCGTTGTTTTTGTTCTTGTAAAACTGATAGGGGGGTTAAGTGCCGTATATCCTACCGCCGCATCCTTGTTTTTTGTTCCTTTTTCGATGTAGTTATGGTTGACACACTAAATGAATAGTATAAACCGTTATTTGCTCTGCTTTTTTGCTCACTTTTTTTTTCTAGATTGCACGTTTATTTTTTTTATTTTTGTAGCTTGTTTGTAACTTAATTTTTCTGGTTTTGATTCTTATGTTAATTTAGTATTATTACTATCTGATTGAGTTGGCAACACTTTTTTGATAGAATTTTGACAATTTTCATCAAAATTCTGTACAAACTTTAGTAACAGACACTTTTTCTTATAATTTTTATTCTTTTGTATTCTCAAAGGAAGATCACAGCGAGGGTTTTGTAATTTTATTTTATTTTTTCAATTTTTCAAAATTTTCTAATTTGACCACCTACTGAAAAAACAGGCGTATAAAAGAGACAGAAATAGAATCAATGACCAACGTTAAAGAAAGCGAATCACGCACGAACCACCCAAAACTTGAACCAAAAAAAAAAACTAACCAACGAGGGCCGTTTTTTTTCGTCAAAAAATTTAATTCGGAGAGATGTTTTTGAAATGCACACCCGCTGCGGACTGAAAATGCAGAAATTTAGCTTGCTTAGAAAACGTTGTATTATGCAGCTTTTTCGGCGAAATGTTGCTTTTCTACTTATTTGTTTTTATTTTTGGTGGAAGTTTTGAACCGATGCGCTATGTCGGGACATGCGCTATTCAGTTTCTCATCATCATCATTATCATCATCATCATATGGGAAAAAGGATAAGTTTTTCGATTTGCTTTGTTTTGCGGATTCTGGAGCTTTTTTTTGTTTTCTTTGCAACACTTAAGCTAGTTGCGTAAAGATGTCGCTAGTGTAGATCTCGTAGAGTGTCCCTTTCTTCAATTCCTAACTCTTTCTCTGTTCTTATTATTTATGTAGTAAATAGTAATCCTTATAAGCTCAAGTGGTAGCGAGTGTACGTGCAGAAGGATAACTTTTTATTCTCTACTTTGAATGCACTGCATTCACCGCACAGGTGGGTTTTAATCTATTTTAGGTTGTGAATCCCTAAAGAGCTAGCAGGATATTGCTGCGTTGACATAGTTTCGGGTAGTTTTAAACTTATACACACAAATATGCACTTCTAGCTGTTCCTAGAAAGCGAGATGATACTTCGGGCCTTTATCCTGAAATTGAATGAAGAACACAAGAGCAAGTGAGGAGGAGATGTAGAATTTAGTTGAAAGGTGGAGTTTTTTATTTTTTGTGGGGTCTAAAATACAGTGCATAATGCTAAAGGTGAGCTGCACTATAGTGAATTTATGTCAAATTTTTTGGGGGAAAATTCATGCATATTTTAGTAATTTGAAAGGAGCTAGGTAGGTAGGTAGGTTATGATTTTCAAGTCTGAAGGGATGCATGGATGTATCAGGTCTTGTTTTTGACTGTCAATAAGTGAAAATATATATTTATAGAATTTTCTTTAGTTTATGATCTTTGTTGTGGTTGTACTGTGTGCATTTAAATTAAATTGAATTTAGTAATGAAAAGCGCAATGATTTTCTGCAAGGCTGTAGTTATATGTACTTTAGAATAACAAGTAATTGGGTAATTTTAATTGAGATATTCAGGCTTACTGATTTGGGTTTGAAAAGATTTGTTCATCTTATATAAATAGAATGTTGGTTTTTGTTAAACTTTGTAAAAATAATAATCAATGCCTTATAGGTATTAAGAATTTATGATACCTTAGGTGGTGATCACATTAGACTCATTCCATCCGACTCATTTTGACAATTCTTTATTTTATTGAGATGGGATTTTTTAATTTCTATCGATTCAATAATTTAATATACACCTCACAGTTTTAACTTTGAAATTCACTTTAACTTCAGTTTAAAAGCATAAACTGTAATCAATGAACATAACCATTTTACCATGTTCACATTGAACTAACTCAACTATTTTGACATGATGTATCCGACTTTTATTGTTCAGACACAAACTAATGTGAACACTTCCGACTCACCTTGATATTCATCAATCGTTCAAAAAAACATAAATTGATGAAAGATTAAATAGAAATCTTTTAATTACGAAATTCAAAAAGTTTTAAAAATAAGTATGTATCCAATTTAATTCTATAGTATTTATGTGCCAAAGAAAAAATACAGACAGAGAAAACAGAAGTCACTTAAAATCCATAAATAAAAAAAAAATAAATCTTTTTTTTTGGCTGGATTAGGAAACATTTTGAAAATATTTAAATATAATCAATTTATTTCTTTAATTTTCACAACATATAATCTTTGTTCTTTATCATTATCAAGCTAATAATAATTATAATGATTAAGTATATGTTATGAAATAAATGAAGCCTTACTGCTTTGGGAAGCTGGTAGGGTCTGGAACTCTCCAAATTACAGTACTGATATTAAAATGTTGAATTTTGTGTTATAAAATTATTAAAAGGAGGGGAAACAAATATTCAAGATCTTTAAGCAGGAAATTTTCTTGGAATATGCTGAGTTTCTTATTAATTCATCAAAATTGAACTCCAAATTACTATTAAGACATTAGAATTGGTATTCAACAACTTATACGAAAATACAAACAAATTAATCTCTTTTTCAAAAGAATAGTTTCAATCGCCTTTAAAACTGATTTGATTTTATTTCATACATCAAAGACCAAACAGTCGTATACACATTTAATTGTTTCATAAACAGCTTCAACTTGATGTTGTTTATTTGAAGAACAAATAAAGTATAAAACTGCAACTTGTTGTTGCTTTTGGTGCATTTCCAAAAATATACTCACGTGTAAATTTTAAAATTGTTTACCCAATTAAAATAAGAATATACGATTTTTCTCCGATTTTTATCCAAATAAGTTCAACCAAAAAAAAAAAAAAAACTCAATGCAATAAATATTGAAGTGTAATTAATTTGCACTCATCAACCAAATTGGAAAGCTAAGTATGCATCAAGTATATTTTTAGAATGCGAAATTTCTCAAAATAATTGCTATTCTATAAATCAAAAAAATATTAAACGAATGTTTTTGTGTTGGTTTATTTTTGTAAGAAGTGGTTTAGATACACAAAAAAATCAACCTACCCCAACTGCATCACTCAAAATGATATCTCAGCGTGATCGTTGATCATTTGTATTACATTTGCTATACATTTTTTTTTATTTCAGCTTTAGTGACGTGTATATAATATAATTAGTAATACAACACAAAATTGAAAAAAAAAGAAAACAACTTGAAAAATGTCGCGCACGTGCGACGATATTTCAAAATTTGTTTTAATGCGTTTTAGGTTTTAGCTATTTCTTGAACAGGTTTTTTAGTAAAGTATTGATGTTTTTTTTTTTAATTCAAATTGTTCTAATACATGCCATGGATTTCGGTAATATCCATTGAAACAAAGGAGAATGCCGAAAAATATTTGGGTGGCAAATTTGGAGGCGATTAAAAAAAAAACATATATTATTTAAAAGTGCATAAATTAACAAATGCGAAACTACTTTCTTTAAAAAATATCACAAAGACTGGCTATCACAATATTTTATTTTTATAATTAATAGTTTCTTTAAGTAAACATAGTTGGTTATATTCCAGGGGACACTCGAAGGATTACCTATCTTAGCGCGGCTGTTGCAATAAAGGATAACAACCGATAACTTTAACATACAATATATTAAAAAAACCCCTGGTCGAAAAAGCTTTTTCAGGTTAAAACATTTTACAACTTGTTTTGAGTTCTTTTTTTAACAAACAAAAGTAAACATTCCTGTGACCAAAAACAGTTTATACTACCTTCCAGAAAATAAATTTTGATAACTCATGGAAAATATTTGAAAATTTATATGGCAACCATGGTTTTGACAAATGTCATTGGTAAGATTGAAAACTAAATTGAATCGATTTGAATCACCTTTACTCAGTAGGAAATCTCAGTGAAAATCACATGAGTGATTATCTTTGATGTGACAATCACTTATCTTTGTTGATTCTAGCCCAGTTTATCTTTTTTTCTTATCGATTCTCTTTCTGAACTATTCGAAAACACAAACCTTAAATATTTGAGGGTTCATTATGTCAATTACAGAAATGGCGAAATAACTAGTCTAAGAGTGGATAGCAATTTTTGTAAGTGAAAATGAGTTTGTGCGTACATACATATATATGTATATAGCTGTTATAAAGAATACAAAAGTTCAGTAGGTTTTTTTTGTTTTCGTTGTGGTGAGAGTGAGGGGTGTTAGAAAATAGCCACTTTTTCAAACAAACATTTTGAGAAGTATTTTGACTTAAATTTATTTAAAAAAATAAGAAATAATATGCTTAGTCATTTATCTAAGTCTAAAAACTTTAATCTTGACGATCTGATGAATGTAACTCAAGGTAGGAAAGTTATCCGCTTTTTGTGGAGACTTTTTTAGATGTTTTGCTTTTTATAAAATTAAAAAAAAAAAAAAAAAAAAAAACAGTTTAAAAATCTTATATTTTGAAATCTATTGATCGAGTCATGCTTCATTGATGTATTCAAAATTTATATTTTATTATGAAAAAAAATTCAAATCAAATTTAATAGTTTTAATAGTTACTACTTTTGACTACTTTATTTTAAATATATTATTATATTTTATTTTATCTATTAACTTTATTAAGATAAGCTAAAATATTAATCCATTTTTCGTGTAGCATTGTTTTCCATTATTTATGTTTTATTAACATATCTCTCGGGTGGCAATGGGGCTGTGGATGAAGTACGTGACTGTTAACCTATAAGTAAGGTTTGAACACTTATCTATAAGCAGAATTTTTGTTCCATATATATGCCCCTAGTTTTAGCTAAGCGCAATCCGAGGGATGTCATGAGATATTAAAAACCTTATTTTTCAGTACATAGAGGATTTTTATATTCTGTTATTTTATTTTGTTTTCTTTTTAATTTATTACATAATATTATTCATTTTACAATTTCTTGAAAAAAGACTCACTTAATCAAAATTTTAATTACATTGTCGAAAACATTTTTTGTCGGGTTAACATTTTCCTAGAGCAGCGGTATTCTAGGTAATCTCAAAAGAAAGGATTAAAAACTGTATTATTTAGAACTTTTGCAGATTTAAACTTTTGTTCGATATTTTTTCAAAAAAATCTTTGAATACAGACATATTTTCATACAGAGTTTTAATTTCATTCACCAAGTTTTGGTCACAAAGAAATATTTAATACGCAAAATACTTACCTCACTGAACGTAGTTCCATTAAATACGGATAATAAGCCTTATTAATTATAGACTTGATTTTGTGGTGGTATATGTACAGCATATTGGTCAAGCATATAATCGTGCGCCATATTGTGCTTTGAAAAAAGCCCATACAAAATAAAACTCAATTAAAACTGCATTGCAAAACGAGTGTGATTTGAAAAAAGCTTAAAATATATATATTTTTTTAATTATGTATATATATAACAATTAGCACAAGAAACCAAAACAATAAATAAATAAAAGATATAAATAATTTTGTTTAGGTTTTTCTTTTGTTCTCACTTAATTTTTTTATATTGTCAAATGTAACCTATAAACAAACAAAAGTATATGTACGTATATATAATAAAAATGATAAATTTTAATCATATGTATATTTATTTTTATTTTTATTTTTATAATTATTATTTTATTTTTTAATTTTTTTTTTTTAATTGTGATTAATGCTTCATTATTAATTAATATCATATACATATACAAGTCCTTCGGTGAGCATACTCGCAAATATCATCAAAATTTAGTTTTTTTCTTTTTTTTTTTATAATTTAGTTTCATTTATTTTCAATAATTTCCATATTTTTTCTAGAAATTAAAATAAAAAAATATAATTAAAATAAATATTTAAAAAATAAAAGGATTTTATTGGTGAACAGTTACTACGTTCATAGATGGCGTCATTACTTCCAATCAATTTTTTTATTGTAGTTGTTAATGCTGTGTTTTTTTTGTGTTTATTTTTTTTTTGTTAAAATGTGATATTATAAGAAATTATGTTCTTAATTTTTATATTCTTTTATTTGTTGTATAGTAATTATTATATTTTTATTTTTATGGTATAGGACAATAATTTTCATAGGTTAGTGTAATTTATGTTTTTATTTTGTTTGTTTTTTTTTTTTATTTATAAATTTAGGTAATATTTTACAATCTTATTCAAAAAAGCTAACAATTTCAATTATTTTTTTATTTTAATATTCTCATTCTTTGGTATTATTAGGCATTTAAATTTTTAATTATAATCATATGCATGGATTAATTTTTATTTAATAATTACAATGGCATAGGTTTTTTTTTTTTGTTTTGTTATATTTATATTTTGTTGTAAAAAAAATTAAATGAACTTCTTGCTTTTGTATGATCGTCCTGCATAATAATTTTGTTGTGTCTTATAATTTGTTTAATCTTCATCTGTAAAGCTCAATGCAAAAAAGATAAGAAGGTTTGTATATAAAATATATTCGCCACCAGATAGCGCTTATTTTGGATTAAGTGTAGTGGATAAGTTTTGAAATGTTGTTTATACAGGGTAAGCTCTCAAGGTGAGGGCGGTTGCTAAAAAGCAGCATAGGAGTTTTTAAGGACATTAGAAGAGATCCATGTAAAATGGTTTTTTTTTGTCGCTGTATAAAAATAATCTGGAACATGGAACGCATTCGAATTTAAGGCTTTTTAACTAAAATTTCTTTTCTGGGACTTTAAGCATATTTTTTTTTTATTTTATCAACAAACTAGCAAAGCTGCCCACACTTTCGAGACACCCTGTGTTCTAAATATAGTTTTAGGTATGATTTATTTGCTTAATACTTTTTGTTTAAAATTAATTTATATCTCTTTTTTTTGTCTCTATAAACGTAGTAAAAGTTCGTTAAAACTGCCATCATTAGCCGGCGTGTTTAAGCTGGAGCAGCTGTCATGTTTAGGGCTGGTGGTGGAAGTTGAAGTAGTAGTAGTAGTAGAAATAGTTTGAGTGCATCTAAATTTATTTATAGTGGGAGTGGTCATAGTGGTGGGCGTATAAAAAATTTTACTAATACTTTTGAAATTGGCGGCAATCATAATTATTATAATTACAATAGTTACAGATATTATTAGAAGGAGATAGAAATAATAAAAACGCACAAAGCCAATGGAAGCATTCAGTACTAAGCTATTGGTTTGTTGCTGTTGGTGTAGTTGCTGTTGCTTAAGTTGCAGCTGCAATTGACGATGCATTTGTTTCTGTTGCAACTGTAATTGTTGTTGTTGTTGCTGATGATGTTTTTGGCGACGACAATGTGCATTATAATTACTTTGATTAATTGTGTCTGCGTTATCTGTCGCATCTGTTGCAACATCCGATGGTGTGCTATAGTCACTGCCGTCTTCTGACAATGCATCCATTCTGCCTGTAGCGATGTAATGGCGACGTCCAGACCTTCTATGCGATGGCATTGAAGACAATGATTGCTCTGAATGCAACAAATTGCTATCATGAATCCGTGTACGCTTTTTTGACTTTCTAGTTGTTTTATTTTGTGTTGAAGTTGACTTGATAAAAAGCTTATCGTTGATGTCATTGGTATTATTGTTGATTCTATTGTTGATGATGTCTTGGTTATTTGGTTTCCAAAAAAATAATTCAAAAATTGAACTAAATCAGAGAAATAATTCTCATGCTATTGCACTTCCGGACATTGTTGTCGCCTGACGCTGTTCAGTTTGATGTTCGCGATTTCGGTCGTGTTCAGCGGATTCAGAACTGGAAAGCAATCAAAACATAGAAAATGATATCAAAATATTTAAATTTCATAGCATAATAGTCAACATCGAAAAATTAATTATTCTTTTTTTAAGAATTCTGAAATCTCATAAGTCAAATACAAACGGTCATGTTCAAGTACTTCCAAAATCCATGTTATTCATCTGTCAATTTTTACATTAAAAAAAACTCAACTTACTTTGATCTCACAGCAATTGGACTGCCAGGAATATCCGGATTAGCATTATTATTATTTGTAGTCGATGCACGCCGCCCATTTCCTGACTTATATGTGAATATATTATCACTTTCTAGTTCGTTTTCAATCTGTCAAACCATAAAATATCAAACTAAACTTTGTTATCTAAACTAAAATTTAAATTAACTAAGCACATTTAATTTAACTTACTTGTCTTTTAAAACACAATCGTTCACTAGAAACAGATCCACATGAGGAACTTTCCGATACAGCTTGAGTAACTGTTGGAATATTTGGTGGACTACTAGGACCGGGATATCGTTTCGAACACACTTGTGATTGAATATGTTCACAAATTCGTCGAAAACGTCGAATGTTGCCTGAAAGACGTTCTTTTGATTTTACTTTAATTTGTCGAAATTTGAATATGGGATATAAATTTATTTGTAGAACTTACCTGATAATAGGGTAAAAGTTAAAGCAAATAACATATCAGCAATATCACCTTGCTTACATATGGCACTTATATCAACCTATTGAGTATAATAATTATATTTTTGGAACTCTGTTATTTCATCTGGTGTTTGCTATTTTGTAAGTATAGGTTACCTGAAATTTAACATGTCGTTGAAACATCACAGGACCATTGCCATTTCGTTTATATTCAACTCGAAAGGATGTTGGCGATACAACACTATGGGAGAGTTCCGCCATCTGAAAAAAAAGAAGAGTTTTAAATTATCAGAATTTTTTAACATCAATATAAATAAAATCAAAAGTCGAAGGTAGATTCTCAGTGACTTATAAAGATTTTTAAGTTTGAAAATTAAGCGAAATAACGCAAGCACAGGTCTACTAGTTAAAATATATAAATTTGTGTCTAGAAAAGCTGCTGAGCGATCATATTTTCGTCTGCCTGATAATAATTTACACGGTTTAGTTTTACGAACTCATAGTTTTCAGACGAAAAATGAACGCTAATCACTCCATAGCCTACTCCCTCGTTTTTATTTTTAAACTACGTTACAAAAAAATCCTCACTTTCCAAAACAAACTGAATAATGATTCAGTCCATAAAATTAATGTACTTAAGAAAAAATGAATTTCCAATTACAGCAATCTATTACCGAACTAAAGTTATAGCTTCGGTAAAGATTTCGAAAAATTCAGATAACATTACGGAAGTTTTAAGGAAACTATAAACTTTTAATAGTATTCGATAATGTCCTCTGGACATTAAAAAGAAATTTGGAAATATTTTACTTTTTTTCAAAATTCTAAAATTAATATTCATGATAAAATAACATACATAGCTTTTTGGAAACAGTCGATTGAAGTTACATTAAATATTATTTTTGCTTAAAAAAAAAAGTTAAAAAATCATGGCCTGATTTTGTCTAAACTTTTAGGTAACTCCTTAAAAATTTACTGTTTTAATTCATTTTCGAAAGATTTAATCGAAGAGTTAAGGAGGAAATAACTTCCCCAATAAGCAAAATAAAACCTAAAGTTGAAGATTGAAGAACATTTAAGAAATTTTAAACATTACTACTTTTTAGACTTGCTAATTGATGTGAATTTGATTTTCAATTTAGGGATTGAAAGAACTTATTCTGCTTTTATATTTTTAAATTAAGATTTTCTATCTCGTTTTTTTTTTTTTTTTTTTTTTTTTTTTTTTTCATTCTACAAAAACTTACGGACAAAAATGCATGAATTAAATGTGCTTTGACCGTCGCTATAGGTTTGCCTTTAACCAAAATTGTAAAAGTCTCGTCCTTTTCCGTTGTAATTAAATTTCCAAACCATGAACGTTTCGTTAATTCCGGTGAAGATTCCGGTGTTAAATGGACTTCATCTGCAGAGACTTCAAATAGAAAATATCAAAATCAGTATAAGATTCATTTATTGTTTAAAATATTTAATAAAAAAAACCTTGTAATTTTCTCCGATGAAACCTGGGACTACCTAAGAAACTATTTTTTATATTCGTAAGACGAGTTTTCCACAATTGCCCGCCAGGGGAATTACACCCAGAACCGGGCATTACTGGCGAACCATTATTTGAAAGTGGTGATCCTGTGGGGTTCATGACAACTGAAAGAAGGAATATATCTTCTTAGTTTCTAAAATATGTAGAGCAATTTTAAAACTCACCACTATTAGCTTCGGGATCTTGAAATACACTTATGGCAATTGTTGGCCCAGAATTAGCACGATGATGGGCATTTGCCTGAGCTGCTGCTGCCGCTGCTTGGGCAGCCGAAGCTGCGGCTGCAGCGGCTGCTGCTGCTGCTGATGTTGGACTACCTCCACTTCCTGGACAAGATACCGCAGAATTCTGAGAGGCTGTCCTATTGGCATTCGACGATTGTGACGTAGAAGTGTATGAAGAGTGTCTCGACGAGTGGGTACCAGGAGCTGGGGAGGACGGCCTTGAGATGACATTTGCCTGCGAAGAGTTGATTGGTGAACTGCACCTTGTCGGACTGTGATATGATGATGAGCGTACGGAGGAAACCGAAGTAGGTGAGCGACGCTGGTGATTTCGGGAACTGCTATAGGAGCGGAAGCTGTAACCACGGAAATAAATAATTAATGTTATTAAAACAAAATAATTATTGTAAAAGATTTAATTATTAAAACCTTTTAATACCCCTATAATCCTGAAAGAAATTCAAACCATCATTACTCACTTAAAAGCCTGTCTCCTTGGTGTCAATGGAGATCCTTCACTAATCTGCCCATAAGTTGGAGAATTCGTTCCATTTATCCGACATGTGTCCAAACGTTTTCTTGGCGGATCAAGAGTGTCCATTTCAGCGCGGGGTTTTGCAAGCTCCTCATCATCCTCCAGAGCAGGACGTCGTCTCTTTCGATCGAGAAGCAAAAAATAAATCACCTTCTCTGTATTATGACTGCAAATACAAAAAACAAATCCCTGTCATAACTTTGAGCAAGACAAGACAATCGCTTATCCGGCTTACTTAGCACTGAGGAGCTCCTGTATGAGTTTTTCCTTCTCTTTAAAACAGCCCAATGAACAAATAGCATTCAAAACATCAGGATCCACGGCAGAAGCCGACGGTATAACGTGTGTTTGCACCACCTCCATCATGGGTAGCTCTAGTTCTAGTTCACCCTTCCCGCCAGCAGTTACCCAGGGATGCCGATTGATTTCCGACAGCTAAACATATCAGATGAAGAAGGAAACTACATTATATCCTTGCACACTATATAGGTACTGGTACAACGGTGATAGTGCAATGCCTCTATATCAATACTTACAGTTAATCTCCTCTCAGGATTTATTTCAATCATTCCTCGCAGCAGGCTCTGGCAATCGGGCGGGACAAAATGTGGTATGTGAAACACACCACGTTTGACTTTCTCCAAAAGTTGACGCAAGTTATCATCGTCGAACGGCAGAGCACCCACAAGCAGGGCATACAGGATAACACCACACGACCAAACATCCGCTTTTCTGCCATCGTATTTTTCACCCTAAGAAATAAATACAAAATTTACAGACAAAATACAAAAAAAAAAAATATATGTACATATAAATATGAATATGTATTGGTAGGTGCATCAAGAATGTGTGAGGTTGATTCCTATAGATAAAATCAATTGTAAATAGTTTTTCAATGGAAGGAATGCTCCACCGAAATGTATAACCATTATAGCATTTTTAATGGAAATGTGGGTTTATATTCTGTCAAATTTGGAGAGGTAGGTAGATATTCATATAATATGTATGTATGTGGCAGCAAATATCCCGAAATCCCAAACAAACGAGGGTTATTGATTTCTGAGTTGTTATTCAGTTATTATTCGATTATAGATAGTTTGTTATTTTCTTACTGATATTTTGTTTGACAATAAGGTATTCGCCATTTGACCAAAATGTTTCCAAACATATCTCAAACTGTCCCAATACTAAACAATACGATTCCCAAATTCAAACAAAAGGACATGCAAATAGTTTTAGGATATGTACATAGTTATGTAGATACAATCAACTTGTGGGTTTTCGTTGTCACGATACAGCTATTTCTATTTGAGAGTATGTAGGCATACCAGTTACTGGGTCACACGAACTACATAGCTCTATGCAGGTGGTATGCCGAAAATTTAAGCTCATTAGATGTAAATTGATTTATTGTATGAAATATTTTTTTTTTTATAAAAAAAAATAAACTTTGGTGTCCTGGGGAAATGTAGGTACTAAAAAAAAGGGATTCATTATATAACTTTGCAGAAGTACTACCAATAAAGTCAAATGTAAGACTGCTTTTAATTTGTCAACAAACCGTATCTTAATTCTAAACACACGGGTCTTAATTCTAAACACACTTGGCAGGTAGGTCAAGATCAGACTAAAATTAACTGAAATCTAGGAGCACAAAGAGTTGTTTTATAATCCCCAGATACAGAAACTCAAAGTTACAAACATAAATTAAAGATCTGAAATCTTTGACTTCATCCGAAACGTTAAATGAATCTCAAATTTATAGTCAAATGATTTTTGACGCAAATATTGCTATCGTCAAATATGCAATCGTCCTGCTTGCACAAAATCTGTTTGATAAACGTCATTAAATGTTCTTCCGAGTGCATTTGACGTTTACGAACATTCCTAATATTAATAATTGAAGCGTTAAGAATGAGAAGGTGTTAAGTGACAAAATTTGATGTGTTGATTTATGATCTTTAAACGACCTTTATTTCTTAGAACTGCTTAGAAATTTTTTCTTAAGGCGGGAAATTTATAAAAAGACCATACAAATATAGAAAAATACATAATTTGTGATGTTTTTATTTAAATTCAAATTAAATGTATGTTTTAGACAAATATCAGTCAACGTCACTTAACACCTTCTCATTCTAGACGCTTCAATTACAATTAAACTACTTTAACTGCAATTATTGAAAATAAATTCTTTTCGTTGCCATTTACCTGTCAGTTCTTAAGGAACTATCAGTAATTAACAACATTGGCACTCAATTTACTCAGGAATATGAACTTGTGTTATTTTCAATGCCACCCATATTTCGTACTAACCGCAACAATGACAATGCAAAGTCAACATCACATCACATATAAGTCGTTCTTTCTATTTTGTTCATTATTTCTCACATGCACTATAGCTATGTATTTAATATGTATTCCTACATTCAACACAATCGTCTTTATTCGCTTAGAATATTGTTGTTTATAAGCAAAGAGCAAACTATATCAATAATTAAAATGCGTAGTAAATCCTAAAAACGGCCATTAGGGAGTGTTCCACTTAACATTGGCTGCTGAATGTCCTTGGAGTCAAATTCTAAGGAATAATATTTTTTGCTCTTTCTCTTCTTATCAAGATGAATAAAAGATTAGTTTGATAGAACGATATCGTATATTTAATTGAATGAGAACTTACAATGCAATTAGAAGTACCTTTGACTGGACATTGGTCTTATATTTTAAATATACTGATAAATGCCACAAGGAATAGTAAAATAACGATAAGGAAAGTATAGCAAGGAAGGAAGGAAGGAAGGAATTAAAGAAGGATAGATTGATATCAAGAATAATTAAGGTTAATGCTAAATGAATGTTTGAACAACAACAACTGTGCTTATAATGAAAGTTATGAAAGTAGGTAGGAGTAATAGGATTGTTTTATAATTGCGATTGAACTATACCTGCTGCAAAGGCAATTTATAGGCATTCGAAAAAAAATAGAAAATATAGGAACCCCAAAGTTTAATGTTAAATGATATTAAAATGATTAAAATGTATCACAAAATATGATTTGAGTGTAAGTTTGTTCTAATACATTTTGAATTTTATTTTAAATATTTAAGGAATTTTAAATATGAAAAAAAAAATTTTAAAAATTTTTAAAGAATTTAATTTTCCCATTTCGTAGCCTACACAAATTTTCCTTCAATCAAAATTCAGAAAGCGAATTTAAAATTTTGATACCTCCTGTTGGGGAAACGTACATATTTTTGAAATCTAAGAAAAAACTGAGCAATTTATTAAGGAAATCAGATTATGTTCTTCGTTTTGATCTGAAGAATTTTGTAGAAGTTGGTTTTAGTAAAATTTTATTGCATTAAAATTGAAATTGGCTTTTTTTATTTTTAAATATAGTTAACTGACTAGTTTTTGTTTAATATTTTCGTCACAATATTTTGTAAATAAAATGTACCTAATAATATTTAGTTAGGGATGTGAACTGTGAAATGTTTTGTGATTTTACTTCGCATTAGTTAGCTTTACTAAGCCTGTTAATATATTTTTGTATTATATTTTGATATACATTCTTAGTAAATCCTGAATAAGAAAGCAAGTATCTGCGACCCTGTTGTGCATTCTATTTTAATTCTTGTTTTGAATGCGTTACTAACTTTTAACCCTCAATGTTATCGTTCATTTATTATTAAGAGTAAGCACGTGCGACTTCTTTGTTTTGCATTTTATTATATACATATTTTATATCTCCATAATTATGTATGTACATATTTTAATTAATGCCTTAAAGTTTTATGTCACTTCTGTTAGCCTTGAGCTTTGCATAGTATGGTAATTTTAATGAACTGTCACTACGATGGAATATAGATTTTTTCTACCGTGAAATTGAATAAATGTAATCTGTTAATTTTGTTTTCGAAACAAAAGGTTTTAGATATTTCTTTTACAAATTTAAATACCTATTATGTAAGAAAATAAATCCAGACCAATTACAAATTAAACTTGGTAATTTTTTCCTATTTTTTTTTTCTTACAAAAAAATTCCATTACTGTGTGTGTTTATATTTACAAATGTGTATCATTTCATGGTCATGGATTTATTCATAGGACTAACTGAGTCAAATAGAGATTTGTGTGCTTCATAAAATTGATAAATGACAAAAATGTGACAGATAATACAATCTTAAAATTTTTCATATTTTATATCCAAACGAAAATTAAGAAGTATTTTTGAAATTGGCGAAAAAAATTGAGGACATTTTCAGATCAATGAAATAAATTTCAACAATAACAGTTATTACAGTTATTACTAGACAGAAATTGGGGCTACGTTACAATAGACTTGGCATTTTATTTTTCTTCAAAGTCTAAATCAGCTCTAAAAATATTGGGGCTTGCAACTTTGAATAGGCCAAGTTTTCGCTTTCCACGTTTAAGTCACTACTATGCATGCCAAGAGTCTATAGATTAAATTGAGTCTATGGATAATGAAATCAGCCATCAATATGACAATGACCTGTTGAAGTGGTAGCCTACAAGGATCTCTAATTCTATTAGTGATGTAACTCACATCCCACATATCCATCATGAGTCACAAATCATTAATTTGAGTTTGTACGAATAAAAAAAACTGGACAAATTCTTCTCAAAAATAATGAATGTATCCTAAATTAATTCAATATTACAAAAATTACCCTAAAAATATGCGAAATAAAAACTTTAAATATATATTTTTCTTATACGAAAAAGGTTATCTATGAATTTTGATTAAATATTTATTCAAGACAGACCTATGCAGATATATAGTCATATAAACTGAGCAAATGAAACTATTTTGAAAGAAAATGCCTCAGATTTGTTTTCGAAACCTTTTTTCATTTGCAATTGTATTATCTATTCCATTCCCCTCCCCCCTCGCCTTCCTCTATCCATTTCCATTACTTCAAAACTTACCCTTATAACTTCTGGACAAGCATAATGTGGTGAACCGCATGATGTCTCTAGCATTGATCCAGCCGGTTGTAAGGATGCCATTCCAAAATCAGCAATTTTAATATTATTCTTCTCGTCCAACAATAAGTTTTCAGGTTTTAAATCCCTGTGACTGTGAAACAACAACAACAAAAAATAAGAAGTATTGAAAATTTACATAGAAAATCAATTGACATTCTTTCAAAAAAAAAAAAACAAAAAAAATAACAAAAATCAAACAAACCCACAATATGACAACATCCCCTTAGAAAAAACTATGCCTTACCAAATTGAATGTGAATGACAAAAATCCAATGCCGATATAATCTGTCTAAAGAACTTCCTTGCCTCCTTGGGTGTCAGACGGCCTTTCTTTACAAGATAATCAAACAATTCACCACCGGATACATGCTCCAGTATCAAGTAGAGATACTTCTTGTTCTCATAGACATCACTCAACCCCAAAACATGGGGATGATCTATCAATTTCATAATAGCTATCTCACGTTCAACCTTTAATAGAAATTCATATATGAACAAATAGAAAAATAAAACGAAATCGATTAATCATAATTAAAGTGAATAAAAGCATAACAAAACCGTTTTAAGATAAGGCTAAAAGTCTAAATTTAGATCAAAAACTTTGCGTGATTAACCTCGTCAAAATGTGTGCAAGGAGGTTATGAGAGTACAGACTTAGTGGCGACGACCTTTTTTTTTGTTTTTTTTTTTTTGCACACACTTACTCTAACTAACTTATACTGACTCACCTTCATCAACACCGATTCGCTTAGCTTTTCTCGATTGATAATCTTTATGGCAACTTTCTTTCCCAACACACAGTGTACACCCAGTTTAACCAGACCTTCAAAAATTTAATTTAATTTAATCAATGTTTTTGTTTTTAATTCTTAATAAAAAAATAGTGCCACCCACCAGTTTGACCCTTGCCAAGGGTTTTCTCCAACCGGTAAGGTCCGACAAATTGATGATTTTCCGGGGCTGAATTGTTTTCTTTTTGCATTTTGAATTTGTAATTTTCCCAACTGCTCTATAACTGCCGCCACACAAAAACCACACAAACTCAGCAAACACCAACAACGGTAACAAAAAGATTTCCATACAACAGGGTGGTCGTAAATTGTTCTTTTTTTATTTTTTTTTTATTTCTTCTTTAAACTAAGTTTCTCTCTTTTATGAAATATCACCAAGTCGATTATTAGCGTAATATCAATTAGTTTGAGTATTTTCTTCTTTTAAAAATCTGAAATGAAAAAGAAAGAAGAAAAAAAAATACTGTGTCATAAAAATAGCCCTTATCCAACTAAGCAACGAGTAAAGTAATTTAATCCCCCTCTGGCCGCCTAGGGCGCTGTTTTAAATTTCTCAATGAATGTGAAACTATTATTATGATCCGGATCTCATAAGGAATTACCATACTCGTAGATTGTACACCCAACGGCAGTGCAATGGCATTTTCTAAATGCACAAAAGGGAAGTAAATCACTAGCACCCTCGTATGTGCCCTTAGGGGGTTGTAAATATATCTAGTTTGGTGTTTTCAAGACGTTGTTCGGGCGTTCGGGGTAAGAAGCAAAAATAAAAAAAATAAAAAACTACATTAAATTGTTGTGAAAGAAAAACTAAACTAGTGTATGAGGAAATTTGCAATGCGAATGTGGTTTATGGTCTAGTCTTGTGCTGGTGGTGGGGTGAAGTCGTTTTCCACACTACAAATGGTTATTTCTTTTTTAAATTGTTGATATAGTTAAAGAAAAAAATAATAATATATTGACTACAGGAACTTAATGGGGGAACGCATGGTATTGGAATGACTGAGTGGGTTTTTGGGGTGAAATGTACTTCTAATTTGGTATTGATATTTTTTGTGTATGTATTTTTTTGTTTCTTTTTACTGAAGATATGAAATGAGGGTGGTTAAAGTTTGTTGTGTGGGACAATATATCTGTCCCTTAATAGTCGTTAGAGACCAATATTATGTCAACACGAAGCAACTTGGATAAATCTATGCTGTTTAAGCACTCTTTCTGATCTCATGTATTCATATAAACTCATTGAAACGAAATGATAACACAAAAAGGAGAGCAGCCATGATGACACAGAGTTAAGTTGTGTAATTTTTTGACATCAGAGGGTCAATGATCTATGGATTTTTCCAATTAATGTTAAGCTACCGAAATGACAAAACATGTAATGACGTCAAATTTGAGTGAAATATTGATGAATTGACTGAAGATATGGATAGAGAATTCAGGGTTTGTTATATTCTAGCTTTCCCAGAATTCTTGTGTTGGCAACTAGTTGCTGTAGTTCCAATGCATACTTTTTGTAATGTAAGTCGCCTCTAAGCCAGTTTTTATATAAACATTTCAAAAATTAAACTCAGAGTTAATTAAATTGAGTGAACTCAGATGCATCAATTCAGTGAAATATCAACATTAACTTTCAACTGCCAAAATTCTATAGAAATCAAATGGCGACAACATAAAAATGCGATTTCACTTTCTAAAGAGAGAATGCGACACTGTTTTGCATTGAAAAAGTGTTCCCTCTATATGTTGTAAAGCTATCTGTTTCTGGAGTCGTGTCCCAGCCTATTCTACCTGAAAACTGAAAGTTTTTTTAGGAGTTACGCGAGGAATTGAAAAATCCTCCAAAAATATCTTTTAATTATTTAATTTATAACATGGACAATTCCCCTTGCAATCGAATCGTGGAACAGAGAATCTACATTCCCTCATGTTTAAACGTCCAAAAATTAATACCATGGAATAAAAAATTGAAAAAAAATAATAGTTTAAATGGAAAATGGACATTTTTTAATTTAATATGTAACAATGTTTTCGTTAAAATTCTGGTAGGTATTAAATGTTACTTCAACTTCTAAGAAGTACATGTTTACCTAAAAATGCGAGTTTGGCAACACAAAATCAATACCTTCTCATGTACCCTATTTCTTATCTGCGAAAAATATGAAACACATATAACGCCGAAAGTGCATTGAATTTGGGCGTTCTATAATTTCTTCGAAATGCTAATGATGAATTAGAATTTCGAAAATGAAAACTGATGTTCTGCATTTCCGTTTTTTCGATTTTTAGAACGTATTATGGATTATTTGTGAAATTGGTTCAATGGTAAGGAAATTTTATATTTTTGTTCTTTTTAGTATTTATTTATTATTTTTTTGGTAGAAAACATAAAACTATACAAATACATATAATAATATATATATAAAAATAGAAAATACCTATTTTGGTACACACTATGTCAGTAAATCTATATTTAATCTAATTTTGTCTCTAGAGTTTCTCCTTCTTTAAAATGCCAATAGTCATGGCATTCATTTTCATCCATAGCGTAACTCTTCAAAAAAAATAAAAATGGACACGCTATTAATCTTCACAGTTTGAAGTTATTGTCAAATTTGTACCATAATACAAAAAAAAAAAACACATCATAAACGTGTAAATATACATTATGTAAATACATACTTAACATTAAATGATTTAACAAATCGAATAAATTTCATTTGATTGATTTTGATCATGCAGAAAATATAATGACAAGTCATATGAATTTTATTTTCGTGTAAAGTAATCAAGCATAATAACATGTGATTTTTGGGGACATAATTAGACCATAACCAAGACGGTGGTACGACCATACCAAAAAGCCATAGTCATTTTTACGGAGGGAAATATTATTTATTACAATCATGCTAAAAAGTAGTTATAGTAATTTTTATGTAGGCACATAATTATTATTTACTAAATTACATATGTATACTCGTATATTCAGAACAACAGTAATCTATGTAAATATTACCGAAATGCTTTGAATTAATGGTATGTTGATAAAAATTAGAATAAATATTGTATTGTCATGAAAACCCAAGAAGAAAATAAATGAGAGGGAGGGGAAAGTTCTAAAATTATGTAGAATTGTATATGTTTCTTAAAAATTTTAAATAAAATATTACATTGGTGGAACTTGACAAAAGTGATTCAAATGTTTTGAAAACAAAGAATCAAAAAATTCCATAACGAAGGTTATGTTTTTAAGAGGAATAAAAATGTGGTCATATATTTTATTTTCGTGTAACAATGATACATATATGTACATAAATTATTATTTAACATGATTTGTTTAAAGCTTAATTATAATAAAAATAAAATTAAAAACAATCAAATTGAATAAAAATTATACATAATTATGTATTATGTAGTCCTTTTTAAGAGAAGATAACTATTTTTTAACTATAGAACCCGTCAAACAATACCACTCAAAAACCAAAACTTCCACCATAGATATTTTTATGGAATTTCTTACATTCATTTTTTGCATAACAAATAGAACATTTTACTCCAATTTTCATTAGCAGAACCTTATTTCAAAGGATTTGGTAATTTTTGTAGCTGGGTTAACTTAAATTACCGTCATCATTATGCCATAATAAACCAGACTATTTATAACATTTTTTAAGATGGTCGAATAGTCTTGGTTTTCTTTTTGATCTCATTAGATCCAGCACTAAAAATGAGCATTAAATCGGATTGTTTCAAAACAATTTTTTTTCTCAGTGTTGTAAACGTTCACTTCTCTGATTTTTTACTTAAAAAAAACTCCAACTGTCAAAGTTAATCTACCTAATGTTGCGGTGGAAACACCAAAAAGCCTATTGCTAGGAGTCCGAAACAAAATGTTAGTGTAGGAATGTTCGTCAATAAACATTCAGTTTGCTGAAAAAATTATATTCATGTCTAAAAGAGCACTATGAGAAAAGCTAAGAAAAGGTGAAATCCGCCATTATAGAAAATGCTATGTCTATGCGTTTTAGCGGGAAGTTTGTTTTTAACAAATTTGTTTCGGTGCAGGCAATATTTTCGATTTTATGTTGTTTTAATTTATAATATTAAACTTTTCGGATTTTTCTCGTTTCCTTAGAAGAGTGGATACCTACCCTATCGTCATCTAAAGTTCTATAGCAAAGTTAAGTATCGTACCATATTTTTTTAAGTAAAAGTAACCAAGTATCTCTATAGTATGATACTTCAAATGTCAATTTGACAACTACAAATAATGTGAAAATAAAATGGTATGTTTGCTTACTTTTTGTTTTTGGCGTAGGTATAAGGGAGTTTATTAAAAAATACGTTTAGTATGATATGTAGTTAAAAAAAATGTAAAACTATAAAAAAACATTTTAGTAAAGGGCTTTAAAGTTAGACAATTTTTAAGAAATATCATCAGTTTTTAAAATACTTCATATTTGTTGGTAAAAACAATTTACGTGTATGTACATAGGTAACAATAAAATATAAAATACATAGTTCATTTAAAATTGTAATATTTTTATTTTCTATTGAAACATATCATGCACACAGTCCATATGGCATACATTATTAACTTTGAAAATTAAAGTGATGTTTCACAATTTTTATTTTAAATTATAAACTCTTATCGTATTTTCCTCCTTTAAATCCTTGCTGTAAAAAACACAACAGAAGGCTGCTAAGAGGACTACAGAATATGTCTTTTAAACATTAGTTCAAAGATGTTACGACAAAACTGCCGCAATTAAATAAAAATCAGTTTTTCATTTTCTAAAAGGATATTATGATGACATTACTAGGTACTCGTATATTATAAAGGAGCAGGAAAATAAAAGTGAGTGCCAAAGTGAAAGACATATATATAGTGTGGTAAATAGATCTGTATGTTGGTATGTAAGAATATAGCTTGATATTATGAAGGTACATATATGTACGTCAGTATAGGTAGTTTTCATACGTTATTTTCCTTTGTGTTGTATACCATCAGGCACTTAAAATTGACGTCAATGTACGTCTATACCTACCTACCTACATACATTATATTATCCCCTGCATGAAGGAGGATTCTGTTCTTTAAAGACATCAAAATCAAGTCAGTCATTCATAAGCCCATATATAATATTTCCTTTACCTGTGACTTTTCACAAAAAGGAAATCTCCGTTAAAGCTGTCTACATTATGGGGTTATCCTACTCAGATATAGCAAGGATGCTCTATTATAGGATGTATGTAATTAAGTGCTTTGAAATATTTGTTCAATTTCATTTCATTCAAACAAACATTTATCTAACTCTACCTTTAACATTCCGTATCTTCATAGAAAGAAAAAAAAAAAAAAAAAAACAATTTCAAAAATAAATTAAATAAAAAGCAGATGTTACAAGGACTTCCAGAGTAGCATTCAGGAAATGGAAAATTGCATTCAAATAATCCTCGCTCTCTTTCTCTCTCTGAGAAAAGAAAGGAAAATTTAACCAAAAAATCAATCACACCCAAACCTGTATCCTGTTTAAAGCACCAAGATCACACGTTTTTTTCACTTAATACCCCCAAAATACCGCGACCACCACTATCTATGGCTAGTTTAGGTGCTCCTCGCATCCCTATTCCGAAAGCGAAGACATTAACTAAATTCCCGACCCGAGTGCACTCTTCGCCGCGAATCCTTTTACGTAAGATGCTTGCTCAGTTCTAAGCTTCTAAGTAGCCACCAGAGAACATCCTCGTCCTCTCTTTCCACTCACACGGGAAAAGTGCAGTTAACCGTGAAAAATAAATCGGTTAACGACAGGCATGCAAAATAAACTTCACACAATTTTAGCGATTTATTTTTTTTTCTTCACCCGGAAACCGCAATAAACGACCACAATTTGATTTGGATTTCCGACAAAATAACGAAATAATAAAAAAAAAATACAACGAATATGGACGACACAAAAAAATACGGTAAAAAGGAGAGACTTTTACACTTTCTAGTGGAATTTATCGGATTTTATCGGTCCAAAAAATTGGTGCTTTGTCTCTTTCTATCCAACTGCCATAATATATCCGCCATATTTTTGTGTGAAAATCGATATACCTCCTATTAAGTTGGGCGAATTTTCTTCGTTCGTTCCTTGCACCGTACGTGGTCGTTTGTCGACAACGGTACGTGTGTGTGTTGTTGTTGTTTTAACCGAAATTCACTTCCACAAACGGCAAAGTGGTCCTCTCCTCTTAGCCACTTCTGCTTCGTCTAATTAGCATTTTTTTTTCTTAATTTTTAATTTTTGAAGCCATTTTTTCTTGGCATCTTTCTCAACTAACTTTTGAACCTTTTTATGTTTTTGGAAAAAACTGTGAGGAGCTTTGATTATGCGTTCACTTGTTATACACAAACACTGTTTTTTTTTTTTTTAGGGTTAAAGGATTTCTCGAATATGCATATACATAAGTACTAAGGAAAATTAATTGAATTATTTGTATACACAGGTCTAGGGAAGGATTTGAAGATTTGTTGGTGTTTTTTGAATATAAAACGGGATTATTTTTAGTAATTGTTCTTTTCTTTATTTTGTCTTCACTTTAAATTAAATGCACAGACAGAAAACGAGCAACATTTTGGAATGAAATGCTTGAACTTGCTCTCGCTCTTCAACTAATAAAATGTGCACGCAATTGAAATATTCAACCCCTAATATAAAACCAGGAAGACGAAGAAAATACGGATGGACATGGACAAGGATAAAGTACAAAGAATGAAATAAAAATCAGTTTTTGACAGGTCTTGCACATGTGCAGTTCGAATTTCACCCCTAATTTTGGGCAACGATGGGTGGGCGGGTAGATGAGAGGTGCGAAGCTTGCGGTAATCTCAGGGTTGTTTTAAGTTAGTTATAATAAGTGAGGTGAAATCAGTATTTGAAGTTCAACACGAATAGTTTTTTCGATTTCGATGTGGTGAAGTTAAGTTATTATTGCCAAAAGGTATGCAATGAAATTGTAGATTTTGTTACATAAAGAAAGTAGCTCAGCAAAATGGTTTTGTTATAAAATGCCATTGGTTTGGGTCCTCAATATGATGTTGAGTTTTTAATAAGAATTAATTGTGTTGAAAGTTCCTGTGGGGAAAAATTATTTTAAAGCAGCTAGATTACATAAAATTTTATATACAATGATTAAATTCAATTTAATTTGAATTATCATTATTCATTAAGTAATCCAATACTTCTTAAACTTATACTTTTCCGCCTCTTCGTATTTTGTTTGTTTTCTTTTATAACATTCTTGGGAAAATCTTAATCTTGTCTTGCATCAGATAGTAGTCTCAGGAAGTGATGTTGAAAAAAATCACTGTCTCTGTCACTTTAAGGTCCAGTTTTTGCGTTCTAGATCATCCCATTTTCTTAGTTAAACCCAAGTTAACTCCTGAAAAATGGAATTTAGAGATAGAAAGTGTAACAATTTGGAATTTCGATAAATGTGAACAAGGGTCTTGAACAACTGTCCTTAAAAAGCAAAAAAAAATAACTACATTAATAGGATTTAAATAAATTTCCTTTCCTTTCTTTAAAATTAAAATACTGCGACAGAAAATAATTGAGTAACGAATCCAAAACCATTTTTCTTGATGATTTGTGTTTATATTTTATGAAAATACGGATACAGAGTCCTCTGAAGTCTCAAAAATATAAAAAGATAAATATATATACAAAATAAGTCTACTTCATATAAATAGAAGTTTCGCAAGATCGCAACTCCCATATTTAAGTCTGATCATTTCTGCAGCGAGTATTGCCCGTATGAAATCTTGATTACTGTTTTAGAAGTATTGAAGTTTGTTTTGATTCGATAATGACATAAAATTTTATCCCAAATGTATAGGTATATAACTAATTCCATTTTTTGTTTTACAATTCTTTTTGGCAGTGATTCAGCATGTTAACTTTGACGAACTCGGCGATACTTATTCAAAATATTCAGTTAACTCAGTTTAACTGTAATTATTTACAGTTTGAAATTCTGTGTTGTAACATTAAACAATCCGTAATGGCGCAGATGTCAAACCAAATGTATCTCACCACAATACACGTCAATCCATTTGTGGTGAACTTATAAAACACCCTTCCTCCATTCTCTCACACCATAAACAAATCCAAATGAAAAAAAACAAAACAAACTCAACGTGGGTAGTTTAAAAATAAAATTTTCGCTTTCTTTGCAAAAACTAATTCAAAAAAGTCACACAGTTTTGAAAGCAACAACAACAAAAATATAAGAATATAGATAAAATATTTTTTGGATTGACTTTAAAATAACACATTTGGATGACAGTCAGATTCTTTCTTTAGTAGGGTTTTGTGCGTTCGAGTTTCGTTCGGCAATATCGTGGTTTGTTTGCATCTAGAAATTGAAGTGCAAACAAAATGCAGTTTTCTTACATGAAACTTGCTATTTACGCATTGACATTCCTAACTTACGCGTACTCGGGTTATGGTTCGAGTACTATTGCCAGTTTGCGTGATGCAATTATCGCTGCAGAGGCAATATTCGGCGACGTCTTTCACAATGTGATAACCGTGGCACGAAAGTTTAAAGTTGTACACGAAGTATTCGATGCAGCAGTTGATGAGAATTGTATATACACCTGTCCGGGTGGTAAGTACATAAATATGTGAATTATTATTCATCTTCATTTAGCCTTGCCGTAGATAAAGATAAAAATACTTTGATATCGTTTAATTATTTTGTGATATCAAAGAAAATAGTTTTGACAAGTCTATTTATTGAACGTGACGTTTGTTGTGTCAATGATGTGATTAAAGAGAAACTGAGAGTAATTCTACACTGTGGTAAATGGAAATAGATACATATGTAGATCTCGAGTGGTAAATTTAAATTAGGTACATAACTAACCACAATTATGACTCTACTATCGCAAAAAAATTGTGTCGCTTGTTTGGGGGGATGATTTAATGATTATGGCATTTGCAGGTAAAAATAAGATACGTGTTCCAATCAAAGTGGACCACTTCTTTCAAATTAGATAATTTACGTCAATGCTTAAAGCTCTTTTACATTTTGTACCTATGTATATAAGACGATGAACTTCTGTGTTGCAATGAACAGCTGTGAATGATGCACTTCAGCCAATATTTTTAAAACTGCTTTTAAAATACATATTGAGATTGGCACATGTTTACAAAAATTAACAAGTAGATTAGTTTTGACAGCACCTTTCAAAATGCAAATAGTGTTTCATGTGATAGAAAGTATTATTTGTGTCAAATAATGAATAGAATATAGATTCAATGAAAGCGTTCAGAGCGATTTGTAGGTAGATAGATTCTCATTTGAGAATCAAACGCAAATGTAAAGATATACATAATGTATATGCAAAAAATTTCTTATACATAAAGATAAACTCCCATTCAAATTTGAAGAGAGTCAATGTGTTTTACTTTCAATCAGACAGAGGTTAAAGGTTTGTGGGAAGATGTTTGGAAAGAAAAATTATTGGAAATAATTTCTGCAGGGCACGATTTTAAAAAGAAAAAAAAAATTAGTAATAAAATTCTAAAAGTTCTAAAAGTACCTACGCTTTCGAAGAAAATTTAATATTTTAAAAATCCGTCCTTTTTTCCCTAGATACTGTGTAGTTTTCAAACCGAAAATCCCTACGTGTAGAGATTTTTCCCTAAGTGTGGCATCACTGTCTCCTGCAGGGTGGTACTTTTCAATTTCTTTCAACCTCGCGGCTATTACTTACATCATAACTTCCTTCTAATATAGAAACCAACTTAGTAAAATTCTGTTTTAAATTTTAGTATAAAAATTTATTTTTTTTTTTGCAGATGTTAAAGCTGTTCAAAACAAACTCTACACCCCTTCTTCTGATGGATGTGGCTCCTTGGGACTTTCCATTAGCACAGAATACTTACCAGCAGCTGAAATGGGTGCCTGTTGCAATGACCATGATATTTGCTACGACACATGCAACAGTGATAAAGAATTGTGCGATCTGGATTTCAAAAGATGTCTCTATAGACACTGTGAAACATACGACAAAACAATAGCAAGCGATATTGTTATAAAAAGTTGTAAAGGTGCAGCTAAAATGTTGTTTACTGGAACACTCACATTAGGTTGTAAATCATTTTTGGATGCTCAAAAACGATCATGTTATTGTCCTCCGCCTAAAGAGAGTAAATATCAGAAAAATAATAATAACAACAACAATAACAAAAACTATAAGGACAAGAAACAGAAATATGGTTGGAAGGATGAATTTTGATGTGGAATTAAAAGGGTTTTTGCGCTTTTTATTGGTGTTCGGGAAAGTATTCTGTAGTATTATTTAAAAAAAATAAATAATTTAAATTAACGTTTAATGATTTGACTTTTAATCATTTTTAATCATATTTAAGAGATAATTCAAAAAGCAGGTACAAAGGAATGTTTTCGTTTTTTTTCTTTCTTTATTTCTTTGGAATATACTTAATAGTGGTATTCATGCAACGCCGTAAAGTCCTCGTAAATGTGGTAAACTGTGTAAACCTGTCAAACGTTCATACAAATTTGACAGGTTTACGCAGTTTAATTTACAACATTTACAACGACTTTACGTCATTGCATGAATACCCTTAATGTAAGAATATTTTCAAGTAAAAAAACGGAATGAAGAAAAAACATTGAAGATATTTCCAATTCGCAAAAAATATTAAACATTTAAAAAGCATTTACAACGACTTTACGTCATTGCATGAATACCCTTAATGTAAGAATATTTTCAAGTAAAAAAACGGAATGAAGAAAAAACATTGAAGATATTTCCAATTCTCAAAAAATATTAATTCTACTCAATCTAAATTCTTCTACAAAATTGAAAAGGTAAATTATTTATTAATTATTTTCCTAAAAGTATTCTTTAGAAATAACTTCGAAAGGTGAAAATCAACAAAAGCAAACCTTGTCAATTGATCTATAGGTATACCTACCGTCTTTGAAAAAAACGTATCTTTTATATTGAAAAATCAGAAAAAAGACATAAAAATATGGCTCTAATTCAAATGTACTGGGTCTTTATGGTAGGTTTGTACAATTTTCCTAATTAATGGCCAAAGCAAAGCACAATGAGATAATTTTTTTTACTTATAAAATAAACATATTTCCTTCATTTAGAATCAAGGTTCAAATAGTGTTTTTTTCAGATCCTTATCTCGGTGTAAATCAGGGGATCTCCCCTTGAACTCGACATCAGAATCAGAGTCATTCATATTACACTTCTAAATTAAGTTAGAAGGTGCGCGCATTCCAATGTCAAAATATAAACAAACAAAAAAATAAAAACAATTAAAAATTTGATGATTTGCCATTAAATAAAAAAAATGAATGTTTCCACTTTTCCACATATATCTGCTTGGATGAACATTTATATAAATATCTGGGTCGTTACTCTAATTGCCTTTAGTTTCCAATAATACCCACGCCATGGCAAAAGCAGTTGTTGTTCTTTTATCCTATTGTTGTTGTATTTTACTATTTGTGCAAAGTATCGAAGCACAATTTGGAGGATACAACACAAACGGTTACGGTGGATACCCCTATCAGAATTTCGGTGGCTATGGTGGCTATCCTTCGTATGGATATCAAGGCTATGGGGGAGGGTACTACCCATCTTATGGATACTACCCCAATTATGGATATCAACAGGGTGGATATCCTGGATACGGCCAAAATCAGGGTTATTACCCATACTATGGAAACGGTTTAAGTGAGTTGGAAATCTATTGACAATTTCTATGTAAAATATTTTGCCATCCATTACGAGTATTGTATATTAGTCCGTTTTATTAAAAGTGTTTTGGACTTGTTTCTTTTAGGTAGTAGCAGTGCTTTTGCTAGTAGCAGTGGAGGAATGGCATCTGCGTCGGCTTCAAGTGGAGGATTTTTTGGGCGATAAATTCAAAGGCCTATAGATGAAAATACTCAATGATACAAAAGAACATATTAAATTTTAGAAAATGTTGTAAATATTAGATATTATATACCTACATACATATACATACATAAAATTTTGTTTTATATAAAAAAAATGAAACTTTATTTTTTTTTTCAATTGATTTAATTCTCAGTTTCAGATCAACGGATTTTTATTTGGATTTGTGATATTAATGGTCTGTCAAGCACGAAAATGGGTCTCTCTAACGATTATTTGGTATCGGGGTCACTTTAAAACTGTGAGATATTTTGAATAAATATATAAAGTTGATACACACGTCACACGTCACACGTCCATGTTATAATAAATATTTTGTTTTCATTTTTTTTTGTTTTTCTCTCGTCAATAGTTAAGGGAGAAGATATTCACGAATTTTTAGATTTTTTGATAGAATAAATATATGTATTTCAAGAGCTAAGTCAAATAACTTTCGCAGCACTATCATACTACCATGATAAAAATGCCAAATGACCAGGGTAAGCAGTGAACTGGTTATGGAATTCGAAGTGTATCGTTTCGAATCGATTTCTCATTTTTGATTAATTCATTTAACAAATTGGAATTTATACAAATAATGTGTACTTCAATTTTCCAGAAATGTAACTTACATATACCTTCTTGCTTGAATTAAAAGACAAATGCGATACAAAGTTGATTTACTTCTCAATAGATAAAACTAGTTTAAGAAGTTAATGGGCTCCTTTCTATACAAAAGGATAACTTCGAGTTACCATTCTATTATTATTCTCTTGGCCTAACTTAATTCTCGAATTCAACATTACTTTGAAAAAATCATTTCTCCAAAATGAACAGAAATATGGGAAAAAACTCAAAGTGTATTTTGAACAGAAAAAGTGCAAACACTACCTATACATTTTTAAATTTCGTAAAAATGTTTATGCAAACAAATTATATTAGCCCTTTAAACGTTTTTGGGAAGGAAAATAAATATTCAAGCGATTCAAAATTTTTAAAGAGGAAGATTTATTCTTTCGGATTGCTTTATGTACAGGTTTCTTGGAAAAATTTTGTAAAAAACCTGAATTCTTGAAAATATATTTATTTATGCAAAAAAAAAAATTAAAATATGATATATTTGTATAGAAATAAAAAATTCTGTTACATTTTTTTTTATTTAATTTTTAAGTATTTAAAGTACATATTTACAACCAAAACAATTCATTAACTCTTTTTCTAAATATTTGAAGAATTTGATGTAATTTTTTTATAATTTCAAAACGTTTTTGGAAAATTTGTATATGCAATATGATTAAGACTTAAAAGGAACCCATGTATAAAAATTTTGATCAATATCAGTGAAGCGGTTAACGAGAAAGGAGGAAATTTAAAAAAAAAAAAAAAAAAAAAAACGGTTCCTTGGGAAGTATCAAACAAATTACAGAACATATAAAGTTATAGCCGTTTCTGAGATGATAACCCCTTTCATAACGGTTGTACGGTATAGGTACCGTTGTTTTTGGAGCTAAGAAAATAATTTAATTTCGCCTCTTAGAGAATCAACTAAAAATCTTAAGTTCCAAGTTCGAGGAAATCGCTAAATCGCTTCAGTGGTTTAGGCTGCAGGTCAAAGTACACCAGGCAGACATTTTTATGGGACCCGCTTTTTTAGTGTTCTCTATTATCGTAATTATCATGTTTGATTGCAATCGCTTATATAGGTTTGATTTTTTTACGAAACAAAAACTAGAACAAGTTTTGTTTTGTTTTGTTACCTAGGTACATATCGCAAGTAAAAATAATGTGTAAATCAAATACATTAGATCCTTGATAGACATTTCTAAAGTCATTGTTTTTTATCGTTTACAAATTTTAGGGTTATAAAACTAGTATATCCTTTGGCCCTATAATCCTAGACTCCCTAGGGGCAAATAAAGAGCTGAGACATTAATTATTCGAAATTTTGCTTGAATTCGGAATTCTTGAGGTTTTGGAGTAAATGATCTAAATAATATGGGTTAATATAGCCTCTCCCTGCTTTTTAATAAATTAACAGTTTTTGATAATTAAAAATTTAGTTGTATATATACCTATAAGTCCATTATATAAGTATATCCTAGACCAATTTTATTTTTAAATTAAACTTTTCACCTTGAATTTTGTAGGTCTCTCTCATATTATGAAGCTGCGTATGTACCTACCTATACAACAATTTTTGTTTGTCGTCAATATTAATTCATCAAACATTAATAGCAATCAGACCTCAAATACCAGTATATTTACCTACCTAAGGTAGGTAGGTATAAGATACTATGTAAAGGGATACAAAACCCACAAAACTAGTTTATATACACCACAAAAGATCTACTTTGTCGAATCGACCTTTAATGTTCCTTATTACGACCATTAAACCACAGAAATGCTTACGACTTCTTCAATATAAACCTACATCATCTATACTTTGTGTGTTCTTCTTCCATTAATTTTAAATGAATGAATGAAATTTAAAATTCACCATCGATATTATTTCCCCATTTTGAAACTCAAAATTATACCACTCTGCTATTGCGCCAACTCAAAATTTCTTCCAAAACAACAATACCCTCCACCCCTTCACAGACTTTGTTTTAAAAAAAGAAGAGAAAACAAAAAAAAAACACCCCCAATATTATTGGATTCATCCCTTTTGCTCTATGAAGAATACAAAAATAAAAGGATTCTTTAATATCCGCATGTCCTCATGTGTGCAATTTGCATACAGCCAGCATGTGTTTTTTTCCATCCATACCCCATAAAGACGCTATACCACTCGAAAAAAAGGATGCCTACTAACACTCTATTTTTTGTATAGACGCAGAGAGAGCACTAATAGCGTTGTTCAAAAAGTTAAATTCAAAAACTTTTGCGCACTGAGAGTAGGTATAAGTACCTAAGGAAAACCCATAGAAATTGAAAAATCGCTGCTCACCAAATGCGAGCGGGAAAATCTTTTTCCCATCAGCATAAGTTCATAGTACTTAATTTAGGTGTAACTACACGACCACGAGCACGACCAACAAACTTGAGAGAAAAAATACAAACAAACGTTGCGCTGCAGTACCGTTATGTGTGTGTAAGAAGTACCTACATTGGGAAAATCAATCAAAAAAAAGGTGTATTTTCCCCAACCCAACCCCAACATCATCACAATCATCGCCATCATCAGGCAGCTAAGGCTCAGAGTTTTCTTTTCGTTAAAAAATCTCTTCAGTCTTCAGGGCAAATTAGAACAGTTCGGGCCGAATTTTATTTGAGCGTTGGAACGCCGCAACACAACACACATTTTTTTCTCTCAAATCCGCCATTTAAATCCAAATATCTCTCCCTTCAAAGTTTTTGAAAAAGAAAAAAAAAGTAAAATATAAAATTCAAATCACCAAACCAAAGAAACCTGGAAAACCAAAGACCACAACAGTCATATCCTTAAAAAAAAAGAAAATTAAAACAAAAAAACAAGAACCACTTGAAAGAGGTTTAATTTCTCAAGGCACCCAAAGAGCAAAAGTTTTCCAATACAACAGCAGAACAACCTTACAATAAGCGCTTGCATATTATTTTATACTCCCACATTGTTGTTGAGAATAAAAATCATCATAAGGTCCTTAAGACATCATCAGCATTGAAACTGTGTGTGATTCTACGTGATTCTACGTTTTGTTCCCGCATCCTTTCGATTGCCATTTAAGAAAAAAAATATATAACAAAAGACGAAAAACAAACAAAAAAAAACACTTAAAAAACTTACAGCTATAGAAATATTCAACACGGAAGTAAAAATCAATAAAGTGTGTTGTAGTTAATTTATTCAAAACAACTAAAAAAAAAAACATAGAAAAAATTATATAGAAAACTGATTTCGAATAGAAATTATAAACAATTTTGTGCCAAATTTGGAAACTAAAGTAACTACATTTATTTTTAAAACTAAATTATATTTAAAACTAGTGAAAAAGAAGAAGAATTTTTTCCTAAAAAACAAACTGGATACAAATTCTATGTTTTCTTTTTTAAAAGTTAATAATTAATTAACTTTATAAGTAAAAAAAATCTATCGTGATTTATATTTTTTGCATATATACAGCAATATTTTGAGTGCTGCGCCAGAGTGTAAGTGTGTGTGATATTTTTAAAAAGAAGTAAGCGAAAAAAACAAGAGCAACAACAACAAGGACTGTGTGTGCCAGAGGTAAGTTTACAAGCAAAGATGTAAAGCTAATTTATTTGCGCCTCTACCCCATTACCCCTTTGAGTCAGGTTGTTTTTTTTATTTTGTGTTTCATATTATTACATCCCAAATGTAGCATTTTCTTAACTTATATAATATAAAAACATATAGGTAGGTACTTTTTTGTTGTATGAAAAATGTGTTTCTTATTGTAGGGTAGGTATATATTTTTATTTCATGGGAAAAAGCTACCTATTGTCATTTTTTTATATGAACTTGTGTAGGTACCGCGGCGTTGTGGTAGGTTGCATTGAATAAAATAATAAAAAAAAACAAGAAAGGTATAGACTTATAGAGGTTATAATGTATCTAAATATATATTTATTTGCCTCCCTACCTATATAGTATATAAATATCTTTAGGACAAACGTGTTTTTGTTGTTGTATTTTTATCCAAGAACGACAACGTATGCTTTCAGAAATTTATGTCTATTAGTTGTGTATGACAATCCGTGAAAATGTCCTAATGTCATGCATGCATGCACATCATTTCTCATTGCACACTGTGTGCAAATATTTTTCTTTTCAATACTCGCTCTCTCAGGGTTGGCAACGTGTGAGGGACGATATATGTATTTAGAAGTAGATGGATGGATGGTGATGCGGTACAGTAATGGAGATAGAAATGGTACATAACTTAATTTATTGAATTTTCATTTTTCCTTTTTCTTTTGGATTGTGCAGAGGACCTTTTGCTTACCACGAAATTGATGGTTTTGCAATTTTTTTGCTTATGCCTTTGAGCTTTGTCAAAAAATAATATGACAGTTTTCTTTTTGCATAGTTTCAATGGGCGTATTCATTGTCGAAGGGTATATATTAAGTCTAACATATGAATTATATTTAGGAGTATAGTTTATCAATAATGTTGAGGCCTCGAAATCGTTCATTTAACTTTACACTATCTACCCTACAAATACACATTTAAATTATTAATAGATAGACGTTTAAAAATTGGCATTTACTCACTACATCTCCATAAATTATCCTGATCACGAGCTGACAACCTATCCCGATGACAAAAAACTGATAGTTGAAAACCCCAATAGTTGGATAGGGCATTCTTCTGTGTCTTTCAGCTAAAGTTGTTCATCCATCCACTAGAGTCCACCAAGGTTTATATTGGGTACTATATCCGCTTGGATTGTTTGTTTGTTGTAAATTATCAAGAATCGTATAAGATTTTCTCTGTAACACGGCTAAAATGTCAGATTGCCTTTTGCTAAGAATATCCACCAACATCACGGATTTTTATTTTAATAATTATTATAAGACCATCTTCTTTTACACATATAAGTTAGCATTTTTATGAGTAGATTTCTGGATTTGAGTAGACGCCCACGTTTATGTTACTATATTGACTTCAATCCCTGATTGTTTGAACAACTCTTCTTCTTGGAAATGATTTCACCATTCTTTGATGCAGTTTTTGTTTGCCGTCTCCACGATGGATTGCTGAAAACTTTCCTAATTTATTAGAAAAGAAATAAAATTTGTTATAACTTGTTTTCTTGGGACAAAGTTGCATCTTTGTTTCCGTTGCCAAAAGTTTGCTTCTTTTTTTAGTGCAATTAAAATGACATGGCATAAATCAAGGCGCCATCATTTACCAATTCTTCTGGTTTTTTATTTCATTTTATTTAATTTTGTAATCAAGTCTTTTAGATTAGATTGTTAAATCTTTTTGCAGAACTGTAAATTGAGTTAGTTATTGTGCTCCTAAGTCCCATAGAGGGGAATTCCTTCACATAATCAATCTCGGTTCTTTAACTCAAAAAAAATCAATTTTTTTGTTTCGAAAAAATCGACCTAATATTAGTGTATCACATGACAGGATTGTCCTTTGCAGGTTAGTGCTAATTTTGTATGAATGGTCTACGATAATGGTATCTAGTATATGAATGAACATATGTCTTGTAAGAGAGATTATTGCTGGGTAAGTCCCTTCAGCGGAGCTTTAATTTTTGAATGGGTCTGATCCCCCTGCTAATCAGTATATTTTGCGTATTCCCTTGATCTAGCGTGACAAGTGTGACCATAGTTGTTGACTTGTCAAATTCCATAGCTTTCTTAAAAACCATTGGCGCTGGCATTTAGGGGATGAGGAAAACTATGTAAAATACAATTTCTATCGAGAACACGTATAGACGGTTGCTTTTGGTCTCACACGCTTTCCCGAGAAGAGAAAACTGAATTTTGTCCCAACAACATTTAATTTAGTCCTTAGTTTAATAATTTATGGATATAATAAGAAACAAGTTTTTAAAAGAAAACATTCTTTTAATTTTTTATTTTCGTATATTCATTCTCTGGTTGTATAACAAGAAAAGTTTGTATCAAAAAAAAAAAAAAAACAACGACTAAGATTTTCACAAAAACAAAAACCATCTACGAAAAAGTTCAGAGGTATACTCTAGCTTTTTAAAGAATTACATTGGTATATCCCACCTTTATTTTAGGGGCCCTTTCCTCAAGTCTTGGAACCAGGTGTTCTTTCTTCTTACACTACGAATATAATTACCTATTAGGCTTAGTCTTAGACTTTACTTTGTCAAAGCTTTTTAGCGATGATTAATTGATGATTCATGATTACTTCAAAAAAATGACTGACTCTCATATCTTAAAAAAAGGTCTTAATGATTAAATAATATCTTCCAAAGACATTAATGATTTTATTTGGGCATTTTCAATTAAAGAAAAATATCTGTAAAATTATTTAGTATTAAAGAGGATTTCTTGAGGGACTTTATTATATCAATTCCTAGTTACATACATTCAATAACTTTTTTCATATTGATTATTTCAAGAACTGTGGGATGTGTTACCAAAGTTGGTAAAAAACAAGTATCTATGAAACTAATAACAGTTTACATGATTAAGATATGTCGATATTGGGCCAAAAAAATTACACTCACAATTTTAATACCGAAAAAGTGCTAAAGCCACCAACACCAATCAACCATCTGAAATCATAATATTTCGTCATATTTTAGTATCTACTATGATTCCTTCGACTTGCCTTATATTTTATCGAAGAGTAAAGTAACTGTCCCAAGACCGTAAGGTACTCCAGCGTTATGTAGTGACACCATCAAACGCGTGATCTAGGGGAAACGTAATCCCTAAAAATCAAAATTGTTTCAAATGAAATATTTCACATTATTGTTTGAATTGTTTGGTTTGATTGTACATACATATGTATGTTGATTTGTCATATTTTAATTTGTAATAATTGAATCCTATGTGCCTGAACCCCACATAGGATTCCATTTATATTAATTTAAAAAGGTCAAGAAAAGGAATAATTTTTTAATTTATGTAGGTATGTACATATACAAATATAAATTATTATGAAGTTAAAATGACATTTCAGAACAGTTTGTTTTTATTTCATTAGAAATTTAAGTAGTCCTAATATATTAATCGAAGTATCAAAAAAATGCATAACAATAAGATAAAACCCCCATGGGGAAAGGCGCGTGATTTATTGATTGATTCACTACTTGCACATCCTCTTTTAAGGATTTTATCTTGGGGATTTTCTCTTCAAGAGATTATATCACTAACCCGTAATCTAGAAAAATTATTTCTCAAATTTCATTACTTATGTGGGAACTAAAGACCAATTCATTCAGTTTATTACACTGCATCCTTTATTAAATCTATTTCTGATTATAATTGTAAAGCCCAATTTTAAATAATCAAATTTTGGGAGTTAACTCTCGCTTAACTGAATAGATATTTCTAGAAAATGTATATAAAAAAGAACTACAAATGTAGCGAACAGTTTATATTTTCCTTTTTTTTATAGTAATAGAACGAATTTTTAGTTCCTAAAAGTAGTAAAATCACTATCAATATTTTGCACAGGGATGTAATCAAATCACACAACAGGCATTTTACTTTAGGTGTGAGATAGATTTAAATATGCCCTTTCATTTGTTTGAACATGGCTGAATAGCGTGACTTTACCATGAATATACGATGAACTGGAAAATGCATACGGTGCTGCATGCAGTAATTCAGCTTGAATACAATCTTTTATGAGGGGCATGATGTTTTATTGAAAACATGTACTTGGCTGTAAGCTAGTAAAATATTACTTTAGGGGGTTTAATGTCCCTCTGGCAGCTGTCATACTCAACTGAATATATCAAATAAGTTGTTAAATAAATAGAAATTTGACAAGATTATGGATAATAAAATGCGTCTATTTAGTTTCAATAAAATACTCAAAACCAATATCAATCGCAGAACATCAAAGAGAAAAAATTAATATTTTTTTACATATTTTATGATATGTGAGTCTTTTTTTCTTTTATAATTGCTTCGATCCAATGAACATACATATTTGTGGTCTCCAAACATTTTCCACACCTGCTAAGGTGGACTTCATTATATTCTATAGGAACGTATACAATTTGTTTAAGAAATTTAAATACCCAATTAGTATTTTTTTATTTAAATTATTCTTTTGTAATCAGCTCCTTTCGAAGCTTAATTCTGACTACGACACTGTTTCAATTCAAAGTGTTGTTGTGAACATTGTACAAATATCGCATGGCCTGCATCAATGAGGGCTTTGGGTATTCGTGCCAGATTTTTGCAAAATGTCCTTTTTTACAATTTTTTATAGGTCGAAAGTAATCTACACACATATGTTCCTACGTTGTTTTATGGGTGTTGTAAATCTTATACTGCCCCTAATGATATGCAGTTAAAAAGCCAATTACTTACATTATGTATACGAGCATGTATGTACATATGTATATAGCTACAATTTCAGCAAATTATTATAATACGTATATCCACCAAAGTATATCCTTGGGTTTTCCCTTATTTCAAGCTTCTACTGTAATAATCTTAATCTATGTATGTACCTACTTTTATGTGTGTGACTGCATGCAAAGCGCATTATCCATGGGAGCACAAGGGGGGCCTATTTTTAAGTTTGCTGCTCTCTCAAATGCGACATATATGTAGATATCTTATAGATATGCAATGCATGCATATATATTTTTATTTTTTCATTCAAGTTATTTTATTTTTTTTTTCTCGCTACATTCTCCTTCGAATTTTTGCACTTTAATTTCTTTTATATTTTATTTTTTTTTTCTAAGGATGCACTTACTATGCAGCAGTATATGTAATGTATGTAGAAGACTAAAGCGCTATCACTGTTATACATCTGCACATTAACAATTAGTTGTTGGTTTTTCTTCATTTTTGTTTTATTTTTTTTTTTTTTGTTAAATTAAACTTTTTCTTTTTTAAAATTATATTTATCGCTTGCTTAAGAGAAGGTATAGAAAATTAATTCCACGTTACATGCTATATCATTTGATTGGTCCTTTTTGTTTTGCGCAATGCTGCATTTTTCTGTTAATTATTTTTTTTTTTTTTACCAAAAAATGTTTATTTTTATTTTTGAAAAAAAACGGCAGTTTGACGTTTTAGTAGCATATGCAAAAATGCAATTTAAAGAAAAATGAAACTGTGTCTGGGAAATTCTTATTTTGGTTAAAAATAGAAAAAGACAAAATTGTTATGCAGCGCAGTTATTCGCATACAATTTACCTAAGGTTCTTTGGTTTTAGTTTTTTTTTGTTTGTTTTTGTTTTTATTTTTATATATTTTTGATATCTTGTCAGCTTTAGAATTAGTACTTAAGCAAATTGAATTTTAGAGAGTGGAAAAATTAAATAAAATTTCAAGATATTAGAATATTTTCAATGCAAAAAAAAAAAAAAAAATTGTCTGACATGAGTGCGGGCCTTTGTTTTGATTTCTTGGCTTGTGTTCATTTTTTTATTTAATATAGTGTTGATTTTGTTGTTCTGTATTGTTGGCAAATATTTAGCAATAGCAGCGGTTACTAATAAATCAAATAAAACAAAATTATAGACGAGATGTACCTAGTGTATGTAATAGGGAATTAATATAAATTTAAGTTGATTTTATCGGTCAAAGATTAATGTTCGTTTACACTTTGCAGTTTAGTTTAGGAGGAGAATACCACAGATAATGATTGTAATAGACATAAAAATAGAATGTATCACAATGAATAGAATGATTTGGCAATTTAATTGGTTGATAATAGTTGTTTGATAGCTTTGTAGCTACGAAAATGTAATCATTTGTAAAACTTCAATACAAAATTCAACTTTTGTATATTCCATGTTTATTTTTACAAAATGGCTTTTAAACTGGTAGTTTAATTTCAATTGAAATTAACTTAAAATGTAGGTATAGACGGACAAAGAATCAAATATTTTTAAGGATAAAGGCTATTTCAGTCTATACAAGCTTAATCATCTAACCTAAATTTTTTAAATTTATTTAAAAGTTAAAATCCATCTTTCATTAAAATATAACAAAAAGTAGTTTAAAAAATAAAAAATATCGGATTGATAATTTTATTGAAGAATTATAAATAGAGTTTTATTTTAGAGGCAACAACTCTTTAGTTATTCAGTTTTGTGAATGGTAATTTTGGCTTTAGTTGTATTTATCTTATTATGTAAATTATATTTAATGTTTTTATTTAAATCTATATATTACTTTCTTAATAAAATGTTGATTCTAAAAAAGATAAACACTTTGAAAAGAGGAATGGCCCCTATTTTATATGTTTTATATTCGTTCATCTTTCGGAGATTCTACTGTATTTTGAACAAATACGTATAGGTAGAATATAATTATTGCCAGAGGAAGCGTATACAAGAAAATTAAATGATGCAAATGATGATGGATTGTTAATTTTCGTCTAAAATTCACTTCACTTCACTTCGTTCACTTTTTTTTCTTAACTAAGTGATACTGCCATTGTATCCGGACAACAGCAAAATATGCATTTTTTACTAAATTGAAGAAACAATTTCCCAAAACTAATTTTTTTTTCTTACAAATTGTGAAAATTTGTAAAAATTCGCAATAAATTTCACGTTACCAAACAGAAATATTATTTCTTTCGTTCAATAATTTAAAATGTCATTTGTCAAAATGTATCGTTCAGCCAATTATTAAAACACAAATCGTGCAGGTAAAGACATGTCAAATCAAATCTCTTCATATACAATCGAAACAGAATTCGTATTCTTTAAATACTATATGATAAAAACTTCATAACTTTAGTCCAGAATTCGCCATATCTATCAAACATGAACGAAATATACGAAAAACACACTTTATATCAAACTTGATGGCAATAACTCTATACTTTCAACCTTTTTTTTTATAAAAAAAAAATGAAATCCGTAGAAGTTATTAAATAATACTAAAGCTACATAAAAACAACATACAAATTTGCATACAAATTTGTCAATGAACCCATATTGTCGTCATGAACTCATTTGAAAAAAAAAAAACAAATAACAAAGTATAAAGAAACAATATACACCACGAATTGAACGAGTGAAGAAGCCCATCATTCTAACACCATTAAGCCGTAAACATAATAGTAGGTATATTTGTCCACGAACCCCATTCCATCCGTTATATTCACCCGAACCCTTTAACTGAACATCAACTGGCGTGGCAGTGACGGCAGTGGCGGGCGGTGCGGCGCGGCATGTTTCAATACAACAAGCAAATTGTCTGGGCTTAAAAAAATATAAGAAAGCCTTACTACTTCCATTTCATTCAAAATGCAATAGGCAGTCGCACAGCAAAAGCAAAAATACAAAATGAAACATACCTACATAATAATATGTAGTTATACCTACGTACAAGTGCCTACGTTCAACCGATACGATAAATAATATGTAGGCTCTGTTCCTAATTCAGCGTATGCCATTGCTGTTATACCAATCGTCATTGTACCGGGACAATCCCAATGTACATATACCAACCCCCAACTTTCTGAAAGAGCTCAGCACGAACTTACCATAATAATGCAATAAATGTGTAGAAAAGGTATATAAGCAAAGGAAAATCATATCGAAGCAAAGAGTTCGCTCAACTTTTACCCACAAAAACCGGGTAGTTGGGGCTATTGGGGTCTATCATAGCAAAAGCAAGTCAGGGGTTGACGAAGAAAAAATTGTAGATGGGGGTTAAGCGTAGAGAGGTAAAGCACAAGAACACACAGACAAAAACGCGGCAGAATGGGATAAAAACCAATTCTAATGGAAAACTTTCTTTTGCTATAATTTGATTTAAAGTTTTTCCCTTTCCATTTCCATCACTAGTTTAATACAATACAATACAATACAATACAATTGTACAAAAGAGGAAACATTGGCAACGGCAACGGCAAGTGCGGCAAAGATGCCAATGCCACAGACTTGTGCGACTAAACATCTAAATGATTTTTTTTTTCTATCTTACCGATGGATGATGGTTTTTAGGCTTCATTGAGTTAAATTGTTTACAGACTTTCTCCTAAGTGCGGCCATTTAGTTATAATTTTATTTAAAAGCATTTTTTCCGCTTTTATTTAAGAATCTATATCCGAAGGGCTATATATAGTTGATTAAAAGCACCCATTTTTGGCTGTCAAGATATATCAAAGATGCTTAAAAGGACAGTAGGAAGGATATTATTTCTAAAAGATTGAATCCCACAATGGCAGAGGAGTAAAGTTTTTTTTTTTTTTTTTTTACACATAAGGCAAGGATGTGTAAAAATGAGAATTTTCTACTCAAAGAACATCATTACACTATGTATACCCAAAGCAAAACACTGGACTACATACTTTTCTATGTGTAGATATGATGGCAATTATGCTCAAGGCTTTTGGTCCTTTTTTGTGTGAATTTTGCTTTTTCGTTCTATTCTTTTATTTAAAAAAAAAAACAATTTTTTTGTAAAGTAGGTGGAATATATGTTGATGCAGAATATGACCATCGGGAATAATTTGACAATTATCAGCAAGGACATGTATTTGTACTTGTAAAGGGATGTGAAAGATTTGATGTAAATCGGGTGTGATGTAAGAAGGCCTTTAATGTTACAAAGATTGACATGGTTTTTTTGGAGAGTTCAGTGGGGGTTGAATTTGAAATAACCGAGTGAATTAAATGTGAATAAAATTTTTTTGTTTTGTTTTTCTATATGTATTCTGTATATGCGTCGAATTCTGAGTTATCATCGATAGCGTTGTCAGTTGACAAAATATTTTTTTTTGACATTTTGTAAATTATGCATGCGTGTGTTTAGGTGTATGTATAGTATGGGTGTTCAGAGTTTTAAAAAACGTTTTTTCCCAAATATTCCTTTATTTTGATTTTTAGTTTCACATACTTATCAAATTTTACACAAAATTCAAGAATTACAGAATCTGTCAAAATTTAGCTCGAAAATTAATGTGCCAAACAATTATTCCGTGTGCTAAATTTTGACAAATTAAGTTTTGTACTGTAAAATAAACAAAAAATTGATTTTTAACCAAAATTATCAATTTGCAAACAGTTTTGTAATTTTTGATTTAAATAACCTTATCTACGAGATGGAGAAATTTATATTTCAAAATTGGAAAAATCACTTTAAATAATTTATCTAAATTTAAAGGTAATATGTAATATCTGGATCTACATCAATGGTCCAAAAAATAATACTTTTTTTATTATTATTATGGTAAGGTAGTGTAAATGGTAGTGCAAAGAAAAAAGCCAAAAAATTACACATGAAAAATATACAAACACAATTAAAAATAGATGGTTTTATCCCACCGGCTGTCACTGTGATCCTTTTAGTTTTATTATGAGGATCTGATCCAGATGAGATCAGGTGGATAATAAAATGCAGTTATTAATAAAAATATTCCTGCCGAAAAATGACCCGTTAAAAATGTCATCATTCATTATAATATAGCAATTAAAAAAAAAAAAACAAACAAACAATTCACAGGAAGTCATAATGTAATGAAAGAAACACAAACACGAATAAACTCAAATGTCACCTTTCTGCACTAAATTAATGGTCCGGGAAACTTATTCTGTGCAAAAAATATCTGCTACAGTTATTAATTTTTTTCGTCGAACAGTGTATTGCAAAACACAAAGCAAATATGTAGGAGAATCAATTTAAATATGGTACCTATACCCATTACTTCTTATAAGTTAATCCAAGAGCACCTTTTCAAGTTGATTTCATAAATTAATATCAATATGTACTAATTTTTGCAAGCCTAAGGGATTAGAAAAAAAAAAACGAAATCGGGAATTAGAGACTCGGTGACCTCTCTAATTCCCGATGTAGGTATGTCGTTTTTCTTTCCAATTTTTTTCAACACTACCACGACTTGCCATCACTTCAACTCCTGTATATGTAGCAATGTAATGTAACACCATGCAATACGATAAAATTAATCAAAATAATGACTAATAAAAATAAAAATAAAAATAAATCACTTAGATTCACCAGAGAATGACATTTTATTCCCGCAATAAATACCTAATAACCGAAATAAAAACATAAAACTCAATTTCTAGACACTGATCAACCATTTTGTTATACTCATACCCAAACAAAAGTTATTTAATTTAATTATTTCTGTTTCCATAAAAACTATCGATATCAAAGTGAAAATTCGGCCGTAAAACAGTTCTTCTTTGGAGTTAAAGTTAAGCCCGAAGAACTTAATTTCTATACCTGTCAATGTTTTAGTCTGGAAAATTTAAATTTTTTAAATTTAAAATGTCTTTTTTTTAACAAAAAGAAACCAAACTTTTGCGGACTCAAGTGAAGTTACTAAATAAAGGTGTTTTTAAATTATTCAAATTTATCGAACTTTTAACATTTACATATGTATGTGCAATTTTAAACATTTTTGTTAACAAAAAATAATATTCTAGATACAACTAAGTTCTATGAAAATCATAAATCGTAATTTATTTTTAAACTCGTTGACTCTGAGTATGTTGAGTCTCCCTAAGGGGGTGTTCGAGTCTCCCAGCCTAAACCAATGGGATGAATTTGATTCAAATTTGGATGCAAAATATTTTATGTAATTTCTTATATTAAAGGGATAAATTCGAATTTTTGTTTTGTTTAGATTTTTTAATTTCCTAAAAACTAATAAGTAATGAAAGATTTTGGTTTCTGAATTTTTATTTCAGAAAATTGCATTATTTTTGGGTTATTCCTGGATATCTCTGTTAACGACCTCATCGATTTTCTTACAATTTTTCTTATACGGAATGGTGCTTTTATTTTAATTGTTATTATTTTTATAGAAAAATCACCTAAAAAATAAATTTTGCTAGAAAGGATGTATTTATTTATTATACTTTTTATACACGTTATGGCTTTGAACTAAAAGAGCAAGTTCATGAGATCCAGTCGTGCATTTTATTTTCGTCTGTAATTCCCTTCGGGCTTGGAAAAAAAAACATACTTAATAATTCATTTGAAATTATAACTACGATAAGCCCCCGCCTCAGACTCATGTTAGTATCTAATTTTGTTTCCTTAAATGGGAATTAAGCTATATTTATATAGATATTTTGGACATAACATAACAGATGCTTACCAAATAAACTATTTAAAACTTCATCTCCCTCATTCTCAAGATGTCTCTTTCTTTACCTTATGTTTCAAAGACAATATATCATTTATGATGCCATCCGTAAAAACCATTTAAATTAAAACAATCTAAAACCGAAGGGAAATATACCTCTTCCAAGAATAATTGTTGTTTTTCAAGCATAAGGTTTAATGTATTATACCGAAGAAAGCCTCATATTGTTTTCTGCCAGTCCTATAGGTATTTGTTCGTTATCCAAAGAACAAACCATTTACCTTAGGTATATAAATACATAGGTATATATGTAGGTACCCTCTGTTTCGAAAAACCATTTTATGAATTGTTTTAAAACTAAGTATAAAGCATAACGAACCGAAAAAGTTCTGGCACACACCACCTTGTGGTACCACAGCTATAAGGTATACGATTTCTCAATTTGTGAATATAAATCACACTAAATTTAATTTTCTCTTTCATAACACGATAAAATACTTTTATAATTTATATGTGCGTACATAGGTACTTACTTTTATAATATTTTGGTACCAAACTCGCTGGCTCTGTCTGAATTCAAAATGCAGAAAATTTATATATTCGATAAAATAGAACAGCTCACATCCCAAACCAAAATTTATGCCGACGACGTCAACATTTTAAACAGCCCCCTTTTGATAAATCCACCAAACTTCCATTTCTAGAGCAGATCAAATCATATAGCCTAATCACAATTCAATTAGAACCAACACCAACACCAACACCACCATCACCCGCTATAAAGCCCCAAAACGAAAAGCAAGACCCAAACAGGCAGCGACATCACAGAGGAAATCTTCTGAAAGTGGCATTTACGCAACTTTGTCATCTTCTCTCATGGAAAACAAACGAGCTGGGAATAAAATTGAAACCCAAACACCCACCCAAACCAGAACCCTCCCCCCCACCATGTAAACAATTACAGTTCTTTTCACAGAGCATAAGCACACCAGCGTCAGCATCAGCATAAGCATCAGCATCAGATAACCTAAATTAAGGGGGTGACAACATAAGTAGGTAAGGGAAAAAAATTCCTTAACACTTAGTAGAACACTTTATATTTACTTCCCAGCACCTTTGCGGTATATTAAGCTTACAGTTTCATTTTTTCCTCGTTTTTTTTTTTTCAAAGCAACAGCATCCATCCGTTGAGGGATTATCCTGGGAAAAAATTATTTATCCAGTTTTGCATCTATGAATATTTTATTTCCATAATTATCCTCAAAAACACCCCGAACCCAAACCCAACGCAACCGGGGACCTTAAAAGAGCGCGTGTAGAGGGCGCTGCTGCTGTTGCAGCAGAGTGTGTGTGAATGTGTGTTTGCTTAGTTTATTTATTTTTTTTTTGTTTTTTGATCAATGAGAGGGAAAAACGCCTGATGTCCATCCAAGTGGACAGTAATTGTGGATCGCAGTGGAAGATTGTTTGTCCTTGGAACTTAGGGGATTACGTAACATGCGGTGATAGCGGTATTTTTAGATAAACTTCCCTTTTATTATTAAAACTGTCGAACAACTCAATTGGAAATGTATTCAAATGTGAAAATGAGTTCATTATAACGTTTTTTTCAGTTTTTTTTTTTTTTTTAATTCGTTTCTATCACACAAAAAAAAAAACGATTTAAGTGGGAGATCCTTTTTCCCATAGATAACCCATTTGTAACATCCTTGTAGGAGAGTTTAGAGTGTGTATGTGCAGTTATTGAGGTGAAAATTGAAATTGACCATTGAAGTAGATTTAATTGAATTACCTCTGTGTATCGACTATCCAATCGCAAACCACGCCTCGTGTCGATATAGGTACATATACATAGCTACATACTCAGCCACACATGAAAGGGAATTTTTCCCATCCCATATGTTGTCTCATATCCTATCTTTAGTATGAATTGGCGCGGGAGTAAGGTGTGTGTTTTGGGGGATTGGGTGGCCGCTTTTCAGGCCTAGGACAAAACGCTGGCCAGGCCAGAAGCTGCTCTTCCGATGATATAAATTCAGGTATCGTATAAGTTACCTAACCAAGCGATGAACCAAGTTAACCATTTTCATATCCTAGTAGGTATGTACACACATTGGCATATATGTATGTAGTGTAGATATTTTATACATATACCATAGTTATCCTGTGTAAGTGACACAAGATTGGGGTATAGAGTAGGGAGCCCATTATAAATTAAAAATAAGCCTGCCGCACATTTGTGCCCTGGTTCCATATGGCATGGCTATTTGAAGGAGATATAGAGGTGGAATGATGTAAATTTATTAATGTAAGGGTTGCCAGGTTAAATGGAATTTTTGGGGATCATGGTTTTGTTCTAAATTGAATTAATGGGTGCGGTAATTGGTGTTGTGGTTATAGTTTTTAGTACATTACACTAAGTTATATGATAAACCTATCCTACATATACATACCTTTACCTATAGCCACCTAACCTATATACACATAATATGTCTGCAGGACAATAAGATTTAGGATGGCAAGGAAGTTTGATAATGTTAAGCACATTATAATAAAGCTTCGTATGGATATAGAGGTGTATTAGGTGGATCTACTTATTACGGCTGACTAATGAATTCACAAGTTCATCATAACTCAATTTACATATTAAGTCCTTTTCGGTTTAAATATATTATAAACATTTTTTAACTATAGCTGCATTTGGCCTTTTAGGAGAGTGCAGTCATAAAAATTGTGCATTCAATCTTAAAGATGATTTATTAAAAAAAGTCATTTAAGACTTTAGGATGATTGAAAATTATCTTAAAGGAAGCTTTCGAATTTATCCTCTATATGGAATCACAAAAAATGGTTTGAACTTCAAATTTTAAGCAAATCTACTCACCCGTTTAAATGTCAACATTGAAAATTTGAAACCTCAAATGTGTTGTAGGTACGTGATAAGTTAAAATTAAGCCAACTCGTAACATTGTATTTGTGTTCAGATATTTTGACAGTGGCCCCAGTTCCATTTGCAGCTGGGTCTCTATTGTTTCATGCAGTTAAACTCTAGTTCGATGTATGTACATTTGGACCTGGAGGCACAAATGCTATTGAATTTCACCATCATTGTTTTATTAGTTTTTATTAAAACCTATACCTACACATTATTGCTTACACGAAACCAATATTTCTAAGCAAGTGAAAATGAAATTCTTATGGGATAGATACCTATGTACCTACGTCCTTAAATACAAATAACATATGACATGGTTGATTTTTCATTATCGAAAACTTTGTTGCGTTAATTTACGACAATAGCTCCAGCTCTATCTTCCGCCTTTTATGTTGAGCATAAAATATTTCAAAGGCATTTTAGAAATAAATTCATTCCACTACATTTAAACATAAACCCCTCAAACACAAAACCAAAACTAAACCAATTAAATCTTTTTTAACCCAAAATGCTTCGACACAACTCTGAAGACATGAAAATTAAATCCACCAAAACAAAACTTTTTTAAATTATGCAAAAACATCAAAAAAAAAGTTCCAGGTCAAAACGAATAACAACAACTTCAAAGTAAACGCCACACGTGTAGCATAGAAATTCCTCATCCTCAATCGCAAACAATGGAGATATCAAAAAATAGTCAACACAACGTATCCTGGATGGCTCATAAAAGCCTCCGGTATATCTCTATACAATAATATATGAATATAGAAGGTAACTCTAAAACACATTTGCTGTCGGAATCGTTAACTTTCCAAGAGCTAGCTACCTATACTCTATCCATACAAATGGACACTACATGATTGGCTTTTTTTTCTGAAAAAAAAATAACCAAAAAAAATTAAGTTAGTAAAAAAAAAGTAAACGTTGAAGGCAAACGGCCACAGAAATACAAACATGTTAAAATTGAAAATATTTTTCATCCTTCCATCATCCTGACACCCTGCCACTGTTTGCCTTCTGTATAAATATAATCTCACTCTGTACATCTTTTCTGACATATCCTGCAAGTGTCGTGTATGTGATACTATTTTACCGACATACGACACACACGACATTCCAGTATAGCAACCAATGTTCATTAACTGACAGTCGACACAATTATTCGCTAGAATAGTTGAGTTGAATATTTTTATTCACACAAGCACAAAATGTTTTTTTTTTTTAATTTTGTTTTTGAGATACAAAAGTTATTATATAAGGAATATGTTGTGGATACATAAAAAATGATGACATATTTATGACGTTTACGTACTTGTCATATCTTAAGTTTTTAGGGAAATCATCTTAATGCTTGAAGTTATCAATTCCGAAATGTATGCTTGTGTATGGGAAATGAGATAATTTGGAATCGAATTTAATCATTTTCAACAAAATTACCTCATTGTAACTCTAATAATGAATTTCTAGTATTAGTCAGAAACTGCTTCAAGGATTTTGCTTAAACTTACTATTTATGGCTTTTTCGATTAGTCATCGGATGACAGTTTTTTTTTTTTTCCTAAAGAGAAGAGATCTTCTAGATCTGAGTTTTGTGAATTCTTAATCATTCATGTGTGCGTTTTATTAGCAGAAATGAGGGACCTACAATTTTCTGCCAAATCCTAACAGCTAAAGGGAAGAGGCCAGCCCCGTGTCTGTTTTTAGCTGGCAAAGACTGAGATTTGATCCCACACACAAGGAAGTATATAATAAAAGATTAATGTCATATTAATAAACTCAAATGAAACGTGAGTTATCAGTGAGTTAAAAGTGGAATTTTAAATTGAAGTAAATTCACCTAAGTGGGTGGATTTGGTCGGTATGAATAATGCTTGAAAGTTTCCTTTGAAATTAATTGGTAGTTATCGGGAATAATTTTTCCAGGGGATTTTTCGTTCGGCAGAAATTTATTCTGGGTTAAATTTTGTTTTGGGAGAAATGCAGGATAGCAGATCACACTTTGCTGTGGGAATTAACATACTTACCAGCTTTTGTGGAGCAAAAAAAATAATATTGTGTTACACAATCGCTCTTATGTTGATAATATTTATAATTTCATTAGTAACAGTAAAAGACAGAAGTGTTTTTTTTCAATTTAATTCTTTTATTTAAAAAATTGTTTTGGAATGAAGAGTTGTGGATATATCTCCAAGACTTTTGGGGAACTTTCATTGAAAATTTATTTCTAAATCAGCCTTTGGCTTTATTTAATCATTTAATTTTTTCAACTAAATATTAACTTATAAGAGCTTCAAGTCCGATAAAAGTGCAACTTTAAGCCCTTTCACACCATCTCACATTCTTTCAACACATGTCAAAAATGTGTGGAAAAAATGTCATGACAGTTCGAAAAAAAAATCCAAAACTTCTACGCGAGAACTCAATTTGTCACGCGGATTGATGTGTGTTTTATATTTGCAAATTTTTTGCATTGGTTCTATAACCTTTTCAAATTCTACCATACATTTGAGTGTTTTTGAGGTTATGGTGAAATTGATTTTTGTATGCTAGTGTGAAAACAAAACATTAAAATCAATTTTAATCACACAAATCTGACAGTCACCTGTCACTTGTCACCTTTTATACTTTCAATTTTACATTTTTGTTTAGGTACATTAAGTTGTAAGCAAGTTTTCACAACCAAGTCATGTACTCTTAATTTTGAATTTGTAGTCATTAAATATTGAATATAAACAAAATGAAAAAGAAAATGGATAAACACTCGTATCCTGTGCATATAAATAAAAAATATATGAGTGTTCGCATTGTCCTTTCGGAGACAAAAAACACTATTTAAAATAAAATGGAAACTAAAAAAAAAAAAGTAAATTTAAATTGAAATGCTAAGGGGAAACTGGTGCTGGAACCTGGGCCCACAAACTCATAGGAAAAGAGGTGGCAAATATTTTTGTGTCCTTCCAGTATGTTTTTGAAATATTAAAGAGGCGGATGACAATGTTTATTTCGAGGGGTGGTTCAGGGTTGGCTTTTGAGGAATGGGGCTGAGGTCGGATGGGAATCGGATGGAATGGATTGAAGATCTCACGTACAAACATATCCTATCTATACTTACTCACTTCTGATGATGTTCTGGACCGGGTGTCTCTTGTGATGTGTGTTTTTGTGTTTATGGTGCTGTTGATCTATTTTATATGAACAAAAGTGTACACCATATCACTTTCGAGTGTGTTTTTGAAAGGTCGATTTTGAAAATGACGACAATAGAGTGAGTGAGGGAGATATGAGTTGGGTAAATGCAAAGGTGTGAGAGTGATGGAGATCATATGGGGGTGAATAATGCCTTGGGGATGTTTCAATAATATTTTGGAACTTGTTTCGTACTTCCTTCGAAAACAAATAAGCAATTTGTTTTTAGGGCATTCCCATTGTGACTGAAGTTTTAGAGATTTTTATATACATATGTATGTTTTGTTCCATATAACTTTATTTGTTTTGTTCTATTTTTTCTTTTTTCTATTCTTTTTTTTTTTAAAGGAAAAAAAGCTTGATAAAGCTCAAGGGTATAGATGGGTCGAGTACCAACATTGCTCAAATCCAAAAATTAAAACGAACTGAAGTTGAGTGTTTTTAATGTGAAGTAAGTTGAGACGAAGTTTGATTGAGGCAAAACCAGTATATGCTGTTAGGGTAGGTGTGTACATACTGTCTAATAAGGATTTAAAATATTTTACCGGACTTGTTGTCTTCGTATTTTGTTTTTTTGTTTTTTGATGACAAATGGGTTGACATTTATGACAAGGATTAAAGTGGGTTTTAAAATTTAAACAAAGGATATAAGTAGGCCTATCCTTTTTTTTAAGCATTACTTGGATTGTTTGTTTTTGCGATTTATAAAAACAAAATGTTGAACAAAAGACAAACTTTAAGGTTTGTTTTCAATCAAATTAAATCAAGGGGCCACTTAGAATTTGAGAAGATTCTTTGATATCAAAAAGATATACATTAGTCTGATTTAGACAACTTTGACAGTTTGATGATGGGCTGGGTAAAAAAGGTTAGTAGGTAGGTAGGTATATTTATCTAGATACCCACCATACTATGATTTTAATGAACAGAATTTATCGAAATGGTATGAATAATCGATTTGCTGTCGAGGAATTTAGACAACATTTTTTTGTTTAGTGGAAAAGCTATCAATTATGATTAATTTCTATGATCAAATTAGTGAAAATAGATGGAAAGTTTTTGCGAAGAAAAATTAAGAAAATTTACAAGTTTAGGAGATTCCACAAGGTTAAATAAATATTTCAAAAATTGGGCAATCATATTCAAAATATTTGCCGTCATTATTTTGCATCACTAGAACTGAAAAAATGGATTTTATTTTAATATAATGAACATTGTACAAAAATGTGTAAATTATAAATATATACATATATGGACTTACGTGGATTTTTATACATACACATGGAGTACCTACCTTTATATAATTTTATTTTGGTCATCTCACATTTAGGAGGGAAAACAAAGTTAACTGACGAGAAAGTTGAAGAAATGGGGAAAATTGTCTCTTCTCTTTGGAGAAGGGGTGTAAAGGCTTAAGCCCTTTTTGGCTTAAGCATTCGGTTCAATCACAAGTCAGTTTTGGACTTGTGAATAAAAAAATATTTAATTGGTTTTACGAATTGATTGAGATATCAATTCATATGAGGTTTTTTTTATTTTAGAATTAAAAAAGTTTTAATAGTAGGTAGGTATACAGAAATGGTTATGCTCTTATGTTTGGTCCTTCCCATACTTCCGAGGCTTTCAGAAACATGAGAAAAACGCAGCGGGTATCGGTATATACTTTATATAGCCAAACTAGACCAGCTTAGTTTTTAATATATATAATTTTATGTTAAAGCTTACATCATTTTTTATAAAATTTTCCATTAATGTCAAGTAGTCCTAAGATATTATGAGAACACGACATAATAGACATTTCATGCGTCAAGATGCTTAATGAAGAAACATGAGAAATCTCCATACATAAAAAATAATTACTGCTCATCACGTGAAATTTTAAAAATCTCTGACTGCTCACGCAGATCTCTTGGCTTTTATCTTCTTGGAAATTGGGTTTTTATGATTTGATTTAACACACATTTTCTGTTAAAAAAATACCTACCATTAAGTCAAAAGTTGTAGACCCTAGATCTGTTCACATTACTCTCGAATTCACCCAAATTTGATATTTTTTAAGGATCTTTTTCCAGAACTAATAAGTATATGAGTAACTCATAACAATTTTTTTATAAACAAAATTCATTCATCCATACGTCCCTGAAATAAGTCCCTGATGAAATCTTATTATAACATATATGTATGTACCTACATACATATGTAGGTATGTATGTAATGTGCCTATGTATAATAGGTATGTATATCTCATTCATTTAATAAATTTTCAAGATTTACTTAAGTCCCTGGAAAAAATTCTTCGACTTAATAATATATAGGTACCTACTCCTTTTATAATAATTGATGATAAATTTATCTATCCAATCATCTAGTATTAACCAAAAATAAAAGAAAAAAGCAAACAAAAATCTCATTACTACATTTCAAATTCAGTCTCAACTCAGAATAAAGTAATCTATCGCATACATAGGTACATATATATATATAAAATAGATAGCTAAGTTATAATAGGATCATCTTTTCTCATTCCAAAGGAATTTATCTGTGACTTCATCCGTCTGTCTGCTCCTTCATCTTCTGCACTGTCATAGTCAAACTGATTCTATAAATCAATCATTGTTCTCTTTCTTCATAATACAAATATATAGACATAGCTAGCATAGTCTATATTCCTTTCGTATAAGCGCCATTATTTCATATAAAAATTCCAAGATAACTTACATCACAAAAATCTATCCTTCAATAGCTTTACAACAACTTTCTTTGATCTGAGTATATCTTTCAATCCGAAGGATTTTTTTTGCTAAATAACAACAACAACAGAAGTAGTACAAAAAAAAAAAAAAAAAATAAGGAAGAAAAAAGGACCCATCAGAATGGGTAAAATAAGTTAGAAAAAAAAACATAACAGAACTAAGACCGTTGATAATATGAACAAGAATAAAAGACATCCACTCTACGTTGTCATAATGTTCATTCAATGTTCGCGTGTGCGACAAGACAGAAAGCATTGGGGAACATTGTCCCCCATCATCATCATCATCATCATCATCATCATTGCAGAGTTATAAAGTCCTCCTTTCCAGCTATGGCATGTGGAGCACGAGCAGGAGCAGGAGCAGCAGTAGTGTAGGGAATGCCAATTCTTCCTTTTCTTTTGCCAAAGAATTACAAGGAATATACAAGGGATAAATGACGATGGCTTCGCAACTTACGGAAGTATATGCCGGAAGTTCCGGTACTTGTGTCAAGTTCTTGTCACAGCACAGCAGCTTCTTCTACCAGAATAGCAAGAATCCTTTATCATTCCGTCACACCATCGCATCGCACTGACTGCGAGAGCAAAACTTGTTTTTCATGTATTAAATGCTTCTGATGTGATTCTGATTGTGAGTTTTGTTGGCTGTTGACAGCAATGGGTGCGGGCTTAAAGCGAGGTTTTGGTACATAGGTACCATACATATCTACTTTTTACTCCTTTTTTTCTGCCTCACTGTTTTTACTTAATTTAATTTCATCAACCACTGGCTGTGAAAGTGTAGTGAGTTGTTACACACCTCACCCATACACTTCCCCTTCTCACCCCCTTTTCAGCAACCCGAACACGCTAAAAGCTTTGAAAGGATTTTAATACAATTTAACTGGTGCCAGCAGAGAATAGAATGCTGCTAGTAGCATTATTGAATTCAATTTATTTCATTTAACATGAAATGTGTGTGTGTCTAGTTGCCTGGAATGTATATTGAATCGATTTATCAAATTCAGTACTCTATACTCTACACACACACAAACTCACACACACACAAACACACAAGTAATACCAAAAACATATCCATACATAGCAGTTTTCAATTTGTGCAAATCAAATAAATGGAGTATAGAACCGTTATTCAAGGGCGTTTCTCGTTTAAAAACACAAATCTCCATTTCGAAGAATACCTTTTTGAGGTGCCTGTCTTTCTTGTATTGTCTTATTGACAGGGGAAATATCTATCAACCAAAAAAAATAAAATATATAATATATATGTATGTACCTACATAAATGTCATTTTCCATATGTCATCATCACACATACCTATATCTATAACTATATACATATTTTCGATTGGATAGGATATTTATGTGTAAGGAATTGCAAATAAATAAAGAAATCAATGTATTCCAATATCCTTTATTCGATCGTTTATCCCTCTATAAAAAAAAAAAAAAAAACAACAACCGGAAATCCCTCAAAAGTCTGCCGGATTATGACTCTTCTCATGGCATGTACTCTGATGACGTGGCCATCAAAATAATATAGCTAAATACATATATAGCTAAAGTCAGCATCGGCCTACGAAATATTTCGAATATGGGGCCCTTAAAATAAAAAAAAGGTGAGCCCAAGTGTCAATTGCCTACAATTTTGGTTAAATTTGATTTACAAGTTAATGGTTGCAATTTACAAGTTACCTACCTACTTGTAATCTTGCAACATTGTGATGTTATACATTGCCATTTGCCCTATTATGTAGTATGTATTACAAAAAGGATTTACGTAATTATTGTTTTCTATCTTCAAATTAATTAATTAATTTTTTTGTGAATTTCTGTGGACATTCGATGGTTTAGCAGTTGCATGTAATCCTTAATTTAAGATAATCAGCTGTGAGCAAACTGGCTCTAAGTAGCAAATCAGAAAATCTAATACATTCTACAAAATCTATGCTGTCCCCAAAGAGTATTAAGTCTGCACGCACATACACAAAACGTGAACTTTTCACATACGCTTTCTCATTTCAGCATGTAATTAACATTTATGTATACATAATATGTGTCACTGGCGTTTGTTTTCTATTTTTAATTAAATTACTCGTTAATCCACCTTTTTAATTAAACTTTTTTGGTCTTATTTATAAACGTTGTCTAACTTTAGACAACTGTCCAACTGTGAAAAATGTGTTCAAAGACCTTGTTTATTGTTATTTTATAGGTGCATAACTTAGACACAAGGGTAGATTGTCCTAACCGTGAATAATGTTATATTTATTTTTATTAAATAAAGCATATTTCCACCAATTTGAAAATAGTTAGACAGTGTCTAAGTAGACAAAAATCTATAATAAATACGATTGTTTATTTTTTTTTATTGATAGGTAAGATTTCGAACTAACTTCACTAATTAAAAAAATTGAAGTTTGATTTGGGATTAAGGTATATATAGTATATCCTACAAAATATATCCGATTAAGAGCCAATTTTAAAGTCACCAATTAAACATTTCGTTAAATATCGGAGAAAGAAATAAGAACAAATTTTTGATTTATTTAAAAAATAAGGAGATACTATTGAACTTTAACTTGTCTATTGAAAAATTTGACGTTAATAGACTATTTTAAAATAATAAAATCATTTAAGTTGGTAAAATTGAACAACACCTAGTATCTCCGCCGCGAATGAAAAAGGAAAAATCAAAAACTAAAATGAATCAACGAAATCAATATCCAAAAATTTCGTTCTGCTTTTCGTTTTGATTGTAGCAGATTATTTAAAGAGGTCTTTCTCTCGGCTCTCTTTTTGCACAAAATGAACTGCTCTGCCCTGCCCAGTATCAGGTAGCCTTAGTCGGTCACTTCATTTGCTTTTACAAAAGGGCCAGCCATGTACTGAGTAGAAGTGAACCAAAAAATTGTGAACGAACAACCACGAGGAAAGAAAAAGCTCCAGCTAGCCAACTGACGAGGACGATGACAAAATACGCAGAAAGAATAACTTAACGTAGACATGGTTCTTTTTTCCTTAAACTTCATATTCCGCCTGCCAGAGCGTCTTCTATAGGATGTCTTTCCGGTGTCATATAATCTTAGCTGAAGTGATGTTTTTTGTATAGGTATGTAGTCACCACCCTCCAGACAGGCGTGTTTAGCTATATACGGTAGTTTATGTTCTTTCAATTTGTTATGGCTCTTTTCAAGCAACTAACCACAGTTGCCACTACTAATCCACACTTTCTCAGAAGTTCTTACAGACTGTCAATCATAATTTTCAAACAGAAGGTTGTTTTGATTAAGAGTTAACTATATAGTCCGAAAAAAAACGGTTAACTGATTTTGCCAGATAAATAAATAAATAATATAATGTAATAACATATTTTTTAAATGTCTTTTATCTGGTTTTTAAAGGAATTCTTTTCAATTTTATTAAATAAAGAGACTTTGATATCAAATACAATTTTGACAGTATGAGTTGGAAAAGGCACTCCGCACTCCGCACCCGGAGCTTAATTACTTAAGTGCCTCTCTACCTGCATATTTAGGTAGCTCAAATACAGGAAGCTCACGGCAGATTTTTTTCTATTTGATTTTAGTGATACGTACAAGTTTTAACTTAAAAAAAAAAAAAAAAAAAAAAACTTTTTGCTGAAGTACCTAGAACTGTCATTTTGAAAAGCAAAATTGAATCAAAATTGTCCCCAAAGTAAAGGTTAAAAGTATGAATAATTGAAAATTGCTTGCTGTGTCCATAGTCATGTTTGCATCGATAAACTATTTGTATTGAGGTTTCGCTGGAAATGAAGTTATATTTGGCCAGCTAAATATACATACATATGTAGGTAAGAGAAACAGACAAAAAATCAATAATAACTGTATTAATATAGTGGGAACACGCCTGGGGGAAGGGGAAAAAAGGCATATGTATTTCAGAGTATTATATGGGCATATTCCAGTGTCTTTTGTAACGATGCATTTGCTCATATCAATTATTCAAAAATGTTCAACTTTCAAATATATATACATCGGTGTCAGTTTCCAAGATGTCTCATTTCAATATGACAATTCCAGATGATGTGTAAAAACATGCGTTCGATTTTCTTCAAGAGCAAGGAAATAGAAGGAACCCTACTAAACTGTTTCCATTAACGTAAAACGTTCGTTAATAAAATTAATGAACGTCTATATTACATCATACGACTGATTTTCACCCTCGACTCGAATATTTTAATTGAGCTTACCTATACCTAATTAACTGTCATTTGAAAAGTTTCGCTTTTCAAAAAAGCACTTAGTATAAATTATGTAACCTGAAAATCAAATCCCAGTTATAATATCATAATTATTTTAAAGTTCGCAAAATCAATTAATACCTACGGGGCGGGGCACTCGGATTTATGAAATTCACCCCACATCAAATGTGTATAGGTACTAGATAATGGATAAAATTTGTATAATAAATTTAAATTTACCTACTTGTCCGAAATCACCGAATGTTGCCAAATTGCTTTTAAATGTTAGCAAAGTTGGGAGTATGCATGTACAGTAAAATCTCCCATTGCGGACAGCTTTGAGTCGGAGAGGAATCTTAGATTGAGAATTTTCATAACCATGATTTTATGATCCACAGAGTATTTATAAATTTGGTGCTCTCCTCCATTTTTCCCCTTTAAATTTTGTAAATTAATTCATTTTATATTTAGCTTGATATTTTGAAAATTTTTATTTTTGCCTATGTACATACATTTTCGCCATTTATTTCACGAAAAACTCCCCAATAGGCGGACAAAAATATTGTTACTCAAACCGCCAATTTTCGACAAAGGGAGCTTTCACTGTAGGTACATAGCTTATAGTATCCAAAAATAACTTAACGTATATTTTCAGGGCAATTGAAAAAAAAATCCACTAAGTATATGTAGGGATTGATAGGGAAGTTCATATCATCATCATTGGGTGGCCAAAGTTGAAATTAACTAAACAAAATAATGCGAAGTTAACGTCATAGGTATGGGGACTTTGTATATTTACCTGACAGAAGTGATGGTTGCTGTCATCGTTCTGTCTAAATGTCTAAATGCTTGAGTTATATCTGACGGCAATTGGGTCAATTGAATGGGTTTTCAATTGTTAAACACCATTTTTTTGCCACACTTATGTACATATGTATTTGATGAGCTTAAAAAACTGTCATGTACAGAAATATCCTTTGTTTTTTTCTTATTGGAATTACTGTCAAATAAAAATAAATGTCAACTAAAAATAAAAATCACACACTCGCAAGTAAAAAAGTAATGAAATGTTGTTTTCTACTTGACAGTCAGGTTTAAATTCATTTATGTTCCTATACTCCCTCTATTGAAAAATAAAACAACTTTTTTTTTTAAATTCGTCGATGTTTATTTTATGTAGATACCTATGTATGTACATATCTAGGTGTAATAAATGTGTTTTCTGTCCAATACCAATATTCTTTTGTTTTCATTTACAACCATCCAGAGAGTGTGACCCATTTAAATTTTTTTTTTTAATTTGTATTTCAACAGAAAAAAAATAAACGTAGAGGTGAAAACCTCGACGATGGTTAATGCAATTATGCAGTTTTTATTCTGTTGATTTTAAATTTAATTAAAATTCATTGTTTTTATAAATACAATATATTGGCATTGGGGAAATGCAATAATAGATTATGTTATTTTTATACTCAAAATACATTTTGATTTCGAGAAAATTTATAATAATAATACGTAATATAATGGTTTTTGTATGTGAACAAATTAACATGGATGAAATATTTAATGGATTTACTGAAAATGAAAAAGGATTATGGAAAAGTTTGGAAGATTAAAAAATAAAATATAGCTTCGATACAGTATTGTTGGTTCGAAAAAAATCAATTGGAAAGTAAAAATTCAAACTATTTATAAGACAAGAATGAGTTTGACAGTAGGTATACATTTTAAAGTAGCAGATATAAGGAAAATAAAAATAAATCAATGAACGTCAATGAGATTATTGTACCGAGTTTAAATTTTAAAGTTAACGGTATTTTTTTGAAGGTGGCAAAGTATGTACATATGTACTCATAAGTACTTTATTGCCGCTTTCCAATGAACGTACAAAAGTGGTACCTATTTGTGTTTTATGAAATAATCATTAAATCCTGGAAAGTAATTAAAATTATATTTGTATCTTCGGCGCATGGCCCATGGGCATAAGTCCCGAATTCTCTTCGGATCTTTTTTCCTATTCTCGTCGTCGGTAGTAGATTTTTGTAAAAAAAAAAAATACCGCGACTTTGGTGAATGGAGATTTCAATTGTCAACCAACTTTGTGTGCGATGCGATGCTGGGGGGAAAAATACCATACAAAAATGACAAAGCGAAATCATAAACAACAAATTTCATTCTGCACCACACTGTTCAATTTGTAAAATTGGTAACCATAGCAGATAATTTATTGAGGGGTCTCTTTTTGTTTGCGTTGTTATAAATCAGGAATTCAAAATTCTATTCCACATTAAGCGCCCTAATACATGAATTTGATCGTAAACATCGATGAAAATCAAAATTATTTTTATTTTCTTGAATGTATCCATATACAATGAATATAGTACATACATGCCACAAAAACTAAAGAATATACAAACGATTATTAGGCGTGTTTTTTTGTAAGCCCAGAGGAAATTGGTCGAAAAAAACAACGTCGGTGCTAAACAATCACCATGTTAAATACAACAACAACTAATCCCCTACGGGCTAAGCTAAACCCAGATAATTTTCCGGGCTTAACTTAAGCACGCAGAAAAACTGTGTTACCGGCATAAATTATATACTTGTTATCGATAGTTTGTATGAAAACTCCATTTTGTTTTTGTGTTGCTGTCACTAATCCCTATGTCGTTTTTTTCCTGCAATTCCCACCGGGCTTGCAAAAAAACGCCTATTGTAACATTAATCAAGATTCGTTCAAGTAACATTGATGGTGCGAAGGGGCCTTTTATAAAGAAAAATAATATAAAAAATGTGCTCACACCCAAAAATATTCAATTCAAGTTCATTTCATTTCAACCAGAAATAAATTCAACTATTTACCATTCAATATTCACCTCTTCCATTCAACATTGCATTTTGACACAATCCTATTATATGTTATCTCACTCTATCCTACGCTTCATTACTTCTTCAACACTTTTAGCTGTTTTTTTTCTCTGTTTCACTAGAAGCCTACGCTTGAATAAAAAAGACAGCACTCTTTCTGTGACACAAAACAACAGAGAAAAAGAAGACAAACGATAATCGCCGTCGCCCCATCGTCGATGATATATTTTTTTGTACACCGCCATCCGCCACTCTCAGTTGAACTCGCAAATTGAAAAGTTGTGCGTAATTTTCCTCATTTCAATATTGTATAGTCTCTCGTTGAATTGATTGTGCATTAAATTTATTGCGAGCAAAATACGTATAAATATACACAGTTTTACCAAAGAAATCAAATCAATCAAAAAGAAATAAATATCTCAGTTCTAAACAAAAACGAAAAAAAGTGAAGTGCAAAACGAAGAAGAAAAAAACAGAACTAGTGAATTTTTCAGACAAGAGTGAGCACCGGAGTGAATTTGCCTCCTTTTTTTCGTCTTCTACTGATTTGACATTTTCCCCTCTGGGCTCCTGTTGTCCCCCTCTGTGCACTCACGTTCATTCACTTTTTTCCCCTCCACCGAACTTCCCCGCTGTGTGTGCATTCCTTGCTGCTTGTCTCTGCCGGTTCGGTTGTGTTTCCTTTTTTTTCGCTTCCATCATCGTCGTTCTGTTGCTGCTGCTGCGCGAAAAACAAAAAAACAAATTAAAAAAAGAGAAAAAAAACTGGAATTATTGATTTAAATCGCACACATCAAGTCAACGCCATTGCAATTAGGTAAATATTAGAAAAAAGTAAAAACCAAAAAAATATTTATGTCTTATCGCAGAGAAACTTCCATCGGGAGAATGTTGCCTTGCCACCTAACCTAAGTCGTCGCAAAAAATTGCATTGCTTTCGCTTGATTCTGCTCGAGCAGTGCAAATTGGCAGATATTCAGTTTTTGATTTTGATTGGGACAAGTAGAAGAAAAGTGCATTTATTATTTATACGTAGTTGTGATCTGTGTGTGTGCTCCAAGATCCAAAGTGCATTAATTAATTAGTGTAAAAAAGTGCTGCCAAAAGTACGAATAGGTAAAGGAAGGAGGCGCAGGGCGTTTGCTCGTTGAAAACATAAAAGTTTTTTTTTTTTTTTTGTAAAAAGAAAGAAAATCTTGAAAGTTCGGTGAATAAATAACATGAGATGGAAGAGATGTGGTATAGTGTGATTTGCTTGCTTGCATGTGCAAGAATTAGTTGCAGTTGCAAGAAGCAACTATAGTTATTTTTGCTTACTTTTTATATGCACTAATATGCCAGAGTCACTATGCAGTTCGAGCCGGGCGACGACATTTAAGACAACGAAGAGCAAATCAACTCGGCTCGGCTGGTGGTGGTGCTGGCGCTGCTAGTGCAATAGTGAGTGGCGTGTGAGTGTGTTAAAGAAGCCTATGATATTCATACTTTCCATCCACAACCGACTCGACACGCTTGTTTATTGCTGCTGCTGCTGCATTGCTTTTGTCGCAATTCTAGTTGGATTGTCGTCATAGTATTGCACAGTGGTGTCATGAAGTGGATAAGGAGAAGAAACTAACATCGTCAATGTGGTAAAATTTTTGAATTGAACACATCAGTTGCTTAACAAATTATTTGGATAGACCTATTGTTTTTTAAGTTGGCCATTTTTCATGTATGTAGATTGTAGGTATATTGCTTGATGTGGACCATGATCTTTGTGCCTCCTCCGACTGAAACAAACTTTTATTACTGGTAGAATCTTTTTTCATATCAACTTGGGAATATTTCATGCGCTCTTGAATTCATACTTCTGCACGATAAAGCAGGCCTGGGTCTCGGTTCTTTGAGATAAGGCTTTAATACTTAATATTTATATATATCTAGAGCCGACATCAAATTTTGGTAAACAAAATTTGTGAGATGTGTGTAGATGTTAGAGGTTTTAAAAATAGCGATTTTTGTGTGAGGGTTACCTACCTTATTTGTATAATATGCGTTTGGTTTTTAGACTAAATGTCCCGGAGGAAAAGCAACTAAAGATTGCAGAAAACCTTTAATGTTTAAAGTGTTACACTTAAGGACAATTTTGATTTTTTTTTTGGAGGCTGATTGTTACTGCTTTCACATTCCATATTTCCTGTAATTTCATATTGAAATAAATATTAATAAATTAATAACAATTTTGATAAAATGCATCACCGATATTTTTAAGCAGTAATACCACCTATTTTTCTATCTCATAATAATATAAAACAATTACCTAAATAGGTATTTTATACAAAAAACTCTTTGCTGTCGGAATTTTCAAATTTATCATATTCCTAATGAAAAGAGAATAATATCCTATCTTATATCCTTATCAAATGTCGTTGAATATTGAATATAAGCATAAGATTATAGGTAATTCTTTGACACAAATAGTTGCCTATGAACAAATCAGTTGTGGTTTTTGGTCTGCTGCCAGTACTGCAGCAGTATTAGTTATATTTTGGATATGAATAGTTAGTTGAGTAAGCAGCAAGTTAAAAAGATAATAACGAAGTTTTTAATATACCAGCTTTGTTCTTCTTGACCATTTGAAAGAATTAGAAAAACAAAATAAGTTACAAATATGTTCCATTTTTTAATTCAAACCAAGTAGGAATAACCCCAGAATTAGATGTTCAAATCGAAGTGTATTTGAACCCGCTAATTCGTTTAATTCGCCGTGGCTTTCAGATAAACTCATTCTATGGGACTCATAAATCTAATTTCTATTTATTGCACAAGGATCTATTTTTTTTTGTAAATAAAATAAGTTGTTTAAGGACGGCAAAAACTCATTTTTTCTGATTTATAATTGTTTATAGGTACAATATCAATAAATGTCTGAACGTATTAACAACAACGGTATTAAGCGCCTCGTTATCTGACAGTGTTTTCGATGAGTTTGTTGCTTTGTTTATAAAATCTTAAATTCAGTAATTAGCTTTAATCAAAATATTACTTGGAATAATAAGCATATGATGAAAATATTCGGTAAATTAATAAGAATGTAAATTTGCAAAAAAGTTTTCATCAGTAGAAATGAGAACAATGATGTCTTAAACTAGAAAAACATTCCCAATTCTAATGCATGAGTATGGATTTTTTTTTTACTTAACGTTTAACAATGATGCTTTTTATGTATTGACTCTACAAACATTTTACCCTGTTATATACCTACCTACGTAAGTAAAGAAATCATTATATCTTAAATGTAACTAGCAGGATACGACTTTGGATTTCTATAAAAGGTCAATTAACATGAACTGGACTTTCAAAAGTTTGTCTTCTTCGCTGATTCTTATTATTGTTTGAGAACAACTTTAAACAACAAACTCCTATCATTTCATTTATTTCATTTTTAATCACTATTACTCTTGCGCTGCCACCTTTGAAAAAAGAAAAATTCGAAAAAACAAGATTAAAGGACCAAACGATGATAATAAAAGTTTTACCAGTTTTTTAAAATGCTTGTTATTTTTACTTTTTTTTTTTAAATGAAGTTAAAGAAGATCGGGTGCATGTCTTAGGAGAGTATACGCAATAGGTACAACAAATAATTTTGTTTGGAGATTAGAAAACAGTCGATCGAATACAAAATTTATAAATAACATTACATTAATTATACAAAAATAACTGTATTTTTCACTTTAAGGCTTTTCGGCTAAGGCTTTATAATAAAACATTTAATTGATAACAGTTTATGTATTGTTTTTAAATTAGTCCTTTTTTATTTGGATGTTTAAGTTTATAAAAGAGACAGTTTTTTTCAATGCGTTCCCAACTCTTCTCTATTGGTTTCACTTAGCGATTTACATGTTCTGAATTCAAATGGATGTTTTTGGATGTAAAATTAATAAAAAATGGAAGGTAATGAAGTTAAACTGCAGTTTGTTTCGACGTTTCAATTTTAATGTATTTATTAGTGGTTCTTGAATTGATTCTGATTTGAATTCGAGAAGGGAGATTATCTTCTCGGAATCGTCAAATTAAATTAAATTAGAGGACTTCTTTTTGATTCCGGACGCTTCTGAATAATGTTAGCAGAGAAAGGTCAGCAAAACAATTATTTTGTGGTGGCAAGAGATTTTGAGTAAAAATGAATAGGTATTCTGCCAGCTGATTTAAAAAAAAGCAGATACATTTCGGAAAATAAATAGTTACCTACAACGTTAAGTTTGAAAGTTGGTTTTGGTCTTCTATTAAATAGCTGCGTTAATACTGCTGTGTTAACTAGTAATGACGTAATCTAAATGTTTGAGTTTGATTCATTCTTGACGTACTTGATATGATTATTATTTTATTCCTTTATAATAAAAACAATATCTCACTATTTAATTGTCAAAAATGTTTAAGAATGACGTACACACAAATCTACTACTGTTTTAAGTTAGGTTACAATGTTTTTTTTTTATGAAGAAACGACGTCACTACCATACTTATATTTATAGGTATCATGTGTACATAGATACGGCAAAAAATCTCAACACAAACATTTTTTCCTTATTTTATGTTTTTAATAATTTGAAGGTTTTTTTTTTTAAATGACGTAACCATACGTACATACATATGTAACTTTATCTCAAGAAAAAAAGACGAATGTAATTATTAAAAGTTAGGTTTTTTTTTTTAAATACAATCAAATGAATTTCTGTAAAAAAAAAAAAATAAAAACTTCTTATCATCTGGTCAAAATATGAGACCTTCATTCATTAAAAAAAAATTTACACATAAAAAAAAGCTTGTTTATCTCAAAATTCCCAAAAGTGAAGAACGTCATTTAATAAACACGTCAGAATAGTGGTCTAACTCCTTTTTTGCTTTAAGTGGGTGCTTCGAAATATTTAATGTTTTTTAGAGAAAAAGGAAAATAAAATTCAGGGCATAAAAAAACTACACACGCAAGAGCTTCACAATTATTGTATTTACATATCTTTATCAAATTTTTGATGGAGATAGATTGACACATGCATAATAATGTCTCTGATTTTACGAACTGATGTAACTGCTTATTTAATATCTTGGGTAAACGCATATTTAAGCGATAGTTCTTCCTTAAACCATTAAATCGATCATTGAATTTAGAAAAAGAACCCCAGTAGTTTACGAAACAAATACTTTTTAGAAGCGTTTTTGTAAAATGTAAAAAAAACAGTTATGTCAGTTCATGAGATAGAGGACGATATGTACCATACATACATAGGTACTATAGGGCAGGTTTTGGATTCGTTAAATAAAAATCGAACTCAAGTTTTTAATCAAACCTAAAATGCCGGTAAAAGAGAACACGAACAAAGCGGGTCCCACATTTCGGTCAGTTTGTATCTCGACCTACGGTCAATTATGGTTTAAGTTCTTTAGGTGATTCTCACATAAAATTTTCAACATTTTTACCTATAAAATTAAGGAGTTTATGCCATACAGTCTCTCAGAGATTTTTTCTCACTCAAAAGGTGAGCAAGCGAATACAAATATTTTATTTCCTAGAGTTTTGACAGCCAAACTGAAAAATTTTGAGTAACTAAAATTGGTGAGATCTGCGAGATGTCATTTTCCACGCCTATTTTAGACTTCTTTTAACGGTTTCACATGTGTTGATATAACTATTTTGCAATTTTCGAATTTTAAGTATAAGAACAACAATTTATTCCCTAAGCCATTGTAAGGTTTTTTAGTGAATTTATGTTTCCAAAATTGTTCTTCTTTTTGCTGTTCGTTCATTAGTTTCCGACATATCGATGATTAAAGACAAAATTCAGCTTTTCATAAGAATACGATTCAACAAAAATGGACCGATAAAAAACCAAAGACTTAACGTAAAACCAAAGAAAGAATCCAGCTAGATGGCACTGGCATTTATTAGTTAAACTGTGAAATTTGTTTCTGTCCAAGAATATATGTAGGTACCTACACATTTAAAAAATAAATCGAATCCAAAAATTTTTTCTTAAGCATTTGACAGAAAACTATGGTTTTTGTTAGGAATTTAATACACATTTTATGTTTATTTAAAGTAGAAATAACCTAACTGTTCATCAGATTGTACAACATGATTCGAGTTTCTTTAAATTCTTCATAACAAATTTATTTATGTAAGTAAAAGATGATGATTCTTCTCCCACTAACACTGGCAGTCTTTAAGCTGATGTAACTGTAAAACGGTGGCTGTCTGCAAAAATATAATTCAATTAAATTGCTATTAAACATCCGTTCACTACCCCTACAGTCGAAATCAATGCAAGACCTCGAAAGAACTACCTTCCTTCGTTAATTATATGTATTTGTAGCAGGAAAACTTTTTATCACAATGTACTCATAACTACCGGTCTTTAAAAAAAAAACTTGCTAAGATCAAGGTTATTTTGAACTGCTAACCCAAATAAAATGAACGATAAATAAACTGCTTAGGTTTTTATTGATAAACTAAACAAATTCTAAAAATCTCACTTTTAACACCTACAACATTCTTATGTGACGGCAATTGTCTTGAAATAAAAAAAAAAAAACAACTGGTTTAATGATAATATCTCGCCCATTAGTTTGGTTAGTTGCACGAGAATCAGGTCTAAAATGTATAAAATTTATTATTATTTTATTTGTTAATGCAGATACAAATATACATACATTCTAATATGTACCACCATTTATATTATTATTTTAAATGCAAATCATTCACCCGAATGGAATCTCACTTTCGAATAAAAGCTCCAATTGTGTTTGAAATTAGCATAGCGAGTGTGATCCATAAAACCAAACTGTATTTTGCATAAAGTGATGAAACCCAAAGTGCAATTTATATCTGCATACATATCTCCGTTTTGGCATTGACAGACTTAATTTAAATGGCAGCAGAGTTGTCATAGCAAATTTTCTCATTCTAATCCCAACAATTAATTGGTTGCCAAACTTTTGAGCTTATACCGAAAATACCGAATATAACCATAAAAGCATTTAAAATGTTTTTTTTTTGTTTTTAAATTTTGATTCTTGATTTTTTGCGTTGTTTTGTGTGTGTACAATTCTTTTATAACACAAAAAGAGAATGCAAATTTGAAAAGGTAGTTGGTCCAGTGAAAGATTTTATGCAAATTTGATGAAATTCTGATTGGATGAAAATAAATTGATTTTTTTTTGTTATGACATTAGGTAGCTGAACTGGCATGGCCGGCCCCTGTCTGGATGACTTGTCATGTGAGACAAATCGGATTTAGGCAATCAAATCACATCATAGACTACTAACTTGTCATCGTCACCTAGAAACAAAAGAATCTATTTGAAACGTAAATGTCACACGGTGCGGCGCCTACAGGGTGTTCTAATTGGAATGTATAGTTTTGAAACTAGTGATTGGCCACGTGAATATACATAATGTAAATGCATCTTTATAACTTGTCCATCTATACTAACGGTTTTCAGTTCATTCATTATTTTTAAACTTTGTTTGAACCAGTTTTGTTTTGTATACCTGCAAGGTATTGAAAATATTTTTACTTAAAGGTTTTTGAATGAAACAACAACCACTTGGGTTGCTACCACCAAGTTTTTATATTATTTCTGTTTATAGAATTTAAGTGTGTTTTAATCTGAGCTGTTAAATTTATCTTATGGAATCTTTTTTTTTAATCGATTTCAATAATTCCTAATAAATAAATGGTTAATCGAAAATTTCAAATTGCTGTAGTATTTTCAGACAAACCTTTCTAAGGAATCTTTATTTGAAAGTATACAAGAACGCTGTAAACATTTTTAATTACAAAATAAGCCCGTGATCTGAACTAAAAAATTAAAAACCCAAATTGTGTTACCATTTTTTCCCATAACACACCGATTGGTTCCAAATTATTTGACGTTTTTTACTTTAGAAAGTTTTTTTCAGGAAAATCGAACCTTCTTTTAAGGTTGAAGAAAAACCTAAACTCCTATTCTGTGACACTTAATATTTTGAAAGGTTAGGTCCCCATGTGAAAACTTAACTATCATTTTCATGATTTAATGAGTTTAGCTATATTTTATATGGATACGACTCCTTTTACCAGTTTATACTTATAAGGCTGTTGATAGCTCTTAATATCTTCGAGCATAACTCGTTGACTCTACCAATTACCCTACTTAGGCATTTATGTGTGTATAATGTATATTTTTATGTATACTCGTATGATATAGATCCAAACTTGATCTATCACTTATATCAATTCGTACCTTATGTATGTAGCTACAATGGACATGGATATTGGAATGGGAATGCAACTTACTTTACTAATCATGCACCTGATGACCACTCGCCGGCCCCACATTGCAATGTTGTTCCAAATTCCCCTGGCTGATTCTTGGGGACTCAATTTGCGCGGCGGCAGCGGCGGCGGTGAGTACAACTGAGGAGACGACTGACTTTCCGTTCATTAAACCCGATTTTCTTTCTTTAATTTTTTTTTCTTCTTCTATCTATCTGCCTTGTATGTTGCTGTTTTGTGAGTCTTTTCGTCTTCTGTGTGCCTATTCTCTACAGTCTATACACGCTACACGCCTTGTGCCTTCGTTTTCAGCACCAAGCACAGCACACTACACTCGGCTACTTCTTGGTTGTTCTGCTGTTTTTTTTCCTTCTTCAATTCTTGGCGTATTATTTCGACTTTTTAAAATTTTTTTTTTAATGGTGGATGCATTTTCTGCTAGAAGCCGGCCTGGCTGACTTGGGTCGATGGATATCACGGAAAGTCTCTAGCTGCACCACCAGGGGGGTAATTTTCTGTGTGTATATTTCTGAACTACTCCACCCCATGTCCCCACACTTCGTTCGTCAAGAGAGTTTCTATTGCTGCGTTTGGCCTTTTTTTTGCACATAGTACATATACGTACTTAGTAGCTTGAATAAAATTTATGCTAACTTGCTTAATGCCATTTAGAATTTTTTCCTCGTTGATTTTTTGCCTTCTGATTTTATGTACTCCATGCGTTTTTCAGGTTTCCCCCTCGGTAAAAAAGGGGAGAAGGGATTGAAGGATTAGAAAGAATAGCCAATAAAATGTGCGAGTCAATGTTTAGATACAAAATATAAAATAAAAAAAAAACTTTGATGTTTTTTTTTCTATTTTGGATTTATTTTCGTGTACGGTTGCTAATTTGCTTTTTCAATGATGGTTCGTTTACTTGATGTTTTTTAGTCATGTTTTTTTCTTCTAATTTTGTTTATAACTACATAGATACACTTTTATAATGTGATGTGTATTTATATTTATATTTGTATTTGCTGGTGCTTTTTTGAGATGATATTTACTTAAATTTGTATCTTTTAACTGACAGTGCCTTTGAAATGAACACAGTGTTGGAATACGTATCAAACAAACAAAACAAAAATAAAATTTGCAATTATTTTAAAATCTAGAAATAAAAATGAAAAAAATATTGTTTAAAGTTACGTTTATAGTAAATTATAAACTTAGTAAACGATTATATTAAAACTACTCCAAACCTTGATGAAATCATCTCATTTTTCAGAAACAAAGTTACATTTCGAAATGGGATTATTTTAACCGAATGTGCACGAAATTAGGTTGGAAATTACGAGAAAACCTAACGAATACCTATACCCAATTGGAGCTTTGAGAAGCTATTACATAATATGAAAATGTCAAACTCGATATCATTAAGGGAAAAAGAAAAGAACGAAAACAAGCGATTAGTGACCAATTAAAATTCATCAGAAGAGCTGATGATCATATTTAAATTTTTCAGTAATTTTCGAATTTCTGTAGGTACCTAATTTCAATTCTAATAATTAATGTAAACGTCTGAAAAATGTTCAAATATGAGTATTATATCCGAAAAACATGACAGCATACCTACTGTATAGTCCGTCGCTGTTCGATCAGGGCAATTGCGTGTGTACTCAGATTTACTTTTTTTTATTACCTGGTTTCTATATCGAGAAGAGCAGATGAAAAAAATCACTGTTTGATGTTGTGAAACACTGTGGTTGTATCTTTTTTTGTCTACCTCATTTTTTTCGAAATTATTTAAAAAAACAAAATACCTATCTCGTTTTTCAAAAAAGAGGAAATTTTGCAGATTTTGTTTTTGCTCCTTCGACATAGGAACATTTATTTTGATTAATTAGTTAGAAATTGATTGGGTTGAGATGTTTTTTTGGGTGATGAGCATGGGTGGGTGAAAGCATAAGTTTAAGTGGTTTAATTATTTAAATTGATTTCGAATATACCGACATACATACATATGTACATCGACAGGCAAAAAAAAAAACAGAGGCTGGTTGGCTATCACAAAATTTTCGGATATGGTCGATCGATATTAAGGAATGAATGAGGAAGGAAGTAACCGTTCGAATATGAAGTAGATACCTACATAAAAATTGAGTGGATTCATTTTTTTTTTTTTTTTTTTTAAATTCTTTAAATGGGATTTCTTTCTTTATTCATGAAGTACTGAAAACTGGAAACGTTGTGAAAAAATTTGTGTAAACAGAAGAAGATGAAGGAGATGTTTCTGTGTCTGGATGTTCTACAAGCTTATTTTCATATATATAACTACCTAACTACTGCAACTGTGGACAGAGGTTCTTAAATATGTAATTACGAGATTTATCTCGAATTAAGTTTTTTTTTTAAATATCTTTTGGTCTTTCTGGAAAGCAAATACCTACCAGAGAATTACTAACATTTTAAATAAAATAAAATATAGGGGTGGGCAGGGCATATAAAGTATTTTAAAAGCATATCAATGCAAATAAGTTGGTTTGGGGTATTTTTTGTGTTGAAAGTTCTATAGAATTTTCCATAAAATTTACAAATTCCATAGATGGTATGGACATTCACGTATCTTAAATGGAAATTGTGATAGGTTTCCTGGAGTTCATTAATTCATTAATTCATTACAAGTACATATACATAATAGTATACTCTTAGAGAGTTGGAATTGAAATAAGTTTGAAAATCAAATCAATATTCTCCATAACCTTTATGATTTGCAATAAATATTATTTGTGTATATGTGAGATTTATCTTTCAATGAAAAAAAGTTATGCAGTATAAAAATGAGTGGATTTTTGTTTAACTCATGTCAATATCGCAGTGGTATTGCGTGAGGCAAAAGAGTAATCGTTCATTTTATGAATAAAGTTTATTTCGTTTCCAAATAATGGAGGTTTTAATTAGAGTTTACGCCAAGCACATGCACACCATTTTAGAATTCATTTTTTTTTTTAACTTAAATTAACGTTAGCACAACATTAACTTTTACCAAAAAGTATATTGGAGCACTTAATTTTTCTATTGACTATCTACTTTGTTTATTAATAAACACCTAATGATGATTCTCTACTTACTCTGATCTGTTAACTTGAAAGAAAATTGTTCTTCTAAAAAATCTTGTATTATTCCGAGAGATTAATATAAACTTATAAAAATTCAAATAAATTCATACAAAATTTGTTCTACTACTACATTTTTTCTCTCAACAGTTTGGAATTTTTTTTTTAAATATTGTCAAAACCTGAGTAAGACAATATCCGTAGTCATTGACATATCCGTATATTGTACAACACTTTAAAACTACGAATGAAAATTAACATAATTAAATAAAAACAATGTAAAAGCATTCAAACGCCTGTTTTCGAAAATGAAAATATGAAAGCTAAAAAAAATATATATAATATATAATAATTTTACTCAGAAAAAAAAAAAAAAAACAGACAAAAACGATTAATATTTTTGCATTAATTTTTCTCAATGGCAATTCTTACAAACCTTCCTAGGTCGAGCCAAAAAATAAAATTTGCTCTAAAACATAGACAACTGCCACCATTGTCTGCTCAGCAATGTTCTTATTCTTTTTGTTTTTGAGGATAGGTTAAAAATTCCACAGACGGAAAATGTGTGTCACACAAGGTTTAAAGTGTTAATTTAATGTTTTTTTTTTGAAAAAAAAAAAAAAATATAAATTTACCCTTCATTCAAAAATTAAACGTTCTTCGTTGATAAATATAAAATCGCTTAATCAGACCTCGAAATCACTTTAAGCAGAGGTGTGAACTTTTTTCTGACAACCGCATATTTAACATATATACACAAAAAAAAAAAATGCCCACCAATTCCATTTCATTGACGAAAGACCAATTGTGTTCTTTTTTGTTTACAATTTCTCCGCATATACAAAAAAAAAAAAAAAACTGGCTGTTTGTGCTTCCGAAGGTATATAAATTACTTTGGTCATAGTCCAAATCCTATATAATGTATATACAATATATACATATGTAGGTACTTATACTTCCGTGTGATGGTAATCGAATGAAATCATGAAACTCAGGTGAGACTCAGGAAGCTTTTATCTCATTATATTGTTAAACAAAAATAAAAGAAAAAAGAAATAAAGGCTTCCACATCAAATTCTGACATTAACTAATTACTGTCACTGTGGCGACAAAGAATATAAAAAAAACAACAGGTTCGATCTATAAGCACATCTTGCTTCTTGCATTATAATGTTTATGGTGATGACGACGATCGACGAAGAAGATGAGACGATTGCATAATTTCATCACCTTACTGGAACAATTAACATTTAGGAACCTACTCTATGGCCATTTAGCAAATGAATCTAACATCTCATTGCGAAAAAATCTTCTTATAACGAGATGGCAGTTCTGTGTGATCATCTTGAATTTATCACACCAGTTTATGGAATGGTGTTTACTTAAATGAAACCACCACTCGAACCACAAGTCGAAACAATAAAATTAAAAGTGTTCAACAAAATAATTCACCACCTCTTGACCTAAATTTATTTTCCTGAAATTGTATTTCTTTGTTTTTTTTTTATTTTAAATTTTTTTTAATCAAGTCTTTAAAATCAGTGTTGCCAGGCTATTTCTTTTCAATACGTGGGAGTCAAATTCGAATAAAATTAATGTCAGATATTTACATATGTACATATATAAGTTAAAATAACAACCAATTGTTGTTGTTTTTTTTTAATGAAATAAAATATTTATTAAAATTCATACTAAACAATTTCTTAATAAACTTTAGCTAAACACGCCTTAAAAAAGTTACAGTTCGTGCAAACAAGTAAACAAACATACCATTTTCACATTTTTAATTGTCAAAGTAACATTTGGCGTTAGAATGATACTAAAAAGTTAAAATAGTCATTTAGTGATTTTATATTGTTGTTATTGTTTACATCTTAAAAAGATGGCTAAAAATGCTTTAATATCGTACTTAATCGTCTTAAATTTTGTGAAAAATCTCATACAAAAGTGACACAGCGAAATCATAAAAACGAAAAATTTCGTTTTTCCTCTCGCTTCTAGTACCTTCGCTGTTCGAAGAACGAAATTGAGATTTGTAGTAGATTACTTGGAGAAGTCTCCATTCTTTTTTCGCACAAAATTAATTGTCCGGAGCATTAACTATATGCGGAAAAGTGACATTTGAGTTTTATAAGTGTGTGCGTGTGTCTTTATTTGTTATTTCTTTCATTGCAGCATAACGTTCTGTGATTATTGTGTTGTTTTTTTTTCTATTGGTGAATGGGTATTTTTCGATGTGGTTTCCTTAAACATTTCGCTATCGTATTGGAGACCACAGAAAAATTTCGTTTCCCAGCAGCAGCAACGTACTAGAATTTCATACGTAGTTAGCTTTTTTGTCTATAAACTAAAAAAAAAACACATTATTCATAAAAATGTAGATTGCAAATTAAACTAAATTATAATTTATACAAAAATACAATGTTTTAATAAAATCAATAAAGCAAACATTGGTGGGCGGTAATAAACTGTTATCCATATATTTTGAAAAAAATAAATTAAATCATTTCTGGTTAGTTTAGTTTAGTTTATTTTTCTTGTCAATTATCAGACAACATCATAAAAATAAAAAATGGATGTACAACATTTTGATATTAAAATAACAAATAAATAAATTAAATTTGATTAATTAATAATAAAAAATAAATTAATAAATTGTTAAGAAAATTAAATTCTGTATGGTTTCTTTTCGCCTTTTTCACGAAATAAATTTCAATGCAATTAAGTTCGAAACCAAATCTTGAACTTATCTTGCAATTTAAGTGTGTTTTTTTTATGCAGACATTTTGTTTATGTCATATCATATGGCAAAAGGATGAATTCTTGAATGATTCGATGTATGTAATTCATCAAAAAGAAAATTTTCGCTTAATTCATAAATTAAAACTTTTAAAATCACGAATCGATAAGAAAAATAATTTCGAGTGAGAAAAAATAAAATAAAAAATAATAATAATATTTAACATTACCTTCGTTGGGTACATTACACATGTTTGCTAAAAAATTCATCGACAGAATCAGTTTTAAGGGAAATATCAAGTGAAATAAAAACAACTCTGATGGCAGCTCCGTGATCACTTTCACAATTCAGCAGTTCATTGTTCTACAAATCTAAGAAAAACACACCCTGACATTCATTCCGTTTTCAATGATTTTTTTTTATTTAATAAAAACAAAAAGAAATTTTATTTTTTTTTAAAGAACAAAAATGTATATTTTTTTTAAAAATTTGAATCGGAACGACTCGCTTGAATGCGTGAATATAAAAATGTGCGTTAATTATTGTTTATAGCTTTATGCTATGCAATAACGCTAAATATGTTTGCACTGCTTTGGAGGCAGTGTGTCGCTGTCGCTATAGTGCTCGAACGGTCATTGCACCATGGACTGACTGTCAACATCGAATCCAACAACAGCACAACAACCTGTTCTGTGCAAATATTTAGCACAGTGTTGTTGCACCGCTTACAAGTGAATGGAAATAATATGGATAGATATCAAAACAACAAGAAAAAATAGTCAATATAAAACCCCTAGCAAATATTCTTATCATTTCATTGTAAATATATGTGTGTTCTTTTTGATAAACTTATGTACTATGTAGATGTAAGTATGTAGGTACATACATGTACAGTACATACGTAAATACTAGCAGATATAATTTTATAATAAAAATAAAAACCCTTCATATCACAGATCAGAATTTTAAGTGGCACAATGTATTTAGTGCTGCTGTGTTGCAATTTCGTGCCCCCTGCCGAGGCAGTAGGTACCACATGTTGAGAAATTAAAAAAAAAAAAAATGTTTATTATACGTAATAATTATGCGAAATTTTGCGCTAAATTGTCAAATTACACTTTAACGCTATACAATCACAATTTTTTATTTTATCTTTTTGGCCTTCCATCTGGGTGGATACCCTTTCAATCTCAATCCATAAATAGCAAGTGCAACATGCAACCTCACCAGTATCAACAACAACGATGTATATGTATTTTGTGTTGCTAAATTCTTAAGTTTAAAAATTAGTGTGACCAAACTCCGTAAATTATTTTTTGATTTTACTTTTTTTTTATAATAAGGTCATTTGCTTAATATTTTTATAAAGAATTGCGCAATAATATTGACATGAGAGCTTTATTGCACAATACAGTCAAAACACTGTGTTTAGAGCATTAGAATTGTAGAAAAAAAAATATGCAAATTTCCTTTAAACTCGCATTTGATATGCAAGAATTCAATTTAGATTTAATTCAATTCGCTAAAATTGTGAACCTTAAATCCCTAAGGATTGAATTCTCCATTTATAAATGTTTCAATTTGGATGCAATTTCAAACGGTCACACTATACTGAAAATCTAATCTGCAATCCTTTTGCACATTTCATGCGTGTCCCAAAACACCGAAGACATGTCAAACCGCACCAGCTTCAACGCTCAACCAAGCAGCCATCAGGCAGCCAGCCTCAGCGTCAAACCAACAATCACAATCCGGCTTCAGTTCTGTGTGCTACATAGTGAGTTTCAGAAATCTGTGAAATGTAACTCTGGACTTATTTGTATTTTTTTTTTTTTTATTTTTTTATTTTTTTTTTTTTACTTCTTACTTGACTCAACATAGAACCGGCTTTGAAATGAAAGCATTACTATTACTTGCTTGGCTAGCTTTAGGCAAATCCAAAGAGGCGCAGGGTGGTTGGTTGAAATATAGTGTTTGTAGATTCTCCTCCAGAAATGCAAAAAGGAGCGAGATACGGAGCAACGGCGGTGGTGGTGTGTCTAGTATAAATCTGCTGCTGCACCACAACCAGCTCTATAGCATTCTTGTTTTTTTTTTTATTTTTTATTATTTTTTTTTTAACTCGTTGCATCCAAGTGCACATATTACTTTGTGTTGTTCTCATGGTGTACTCGTCGTCGTGGCTGCCGCAACCGCCGCCGCTGACTTCGCCCAACCACGCCTCACCGCCCTCCTTCTTTATTTCTCATGATGTAGAAAAAAACCTCTTCTTCGGGTGCTGCTCTAGCTACATTCCCAGTTTGAAGATATTTTTTTTTGTATCTGTTTTTTTCTTTTACTATTTTTTATTTTGCGATGCAATGCATTTGGCTTGTACTTTGTGTGTGATTTTCTCTGTGATGGTTGTTGGTGTTATTGTTGTTGTTTAACTCAAGCTGGAGCTGGAATATGTGAGAAGCTACAGAGAACCGAGGCGACATGATTAAAACAGCTGGACGAGTTCTTCTTCGTCATCACCACCATCATCACTATTATCATCATTACGGATGTGGGAAAAGCGCACAAATTCCGTTATATCTAGTCCCGTAGTGGTCGCAAAATCGTCGTCTTGGAAAAAGTAGAAAAAAAAATAACTGCAACTCAATAGATAGGCAAAAAAAAAATCTGATAGAAAAATCTTCCTCAGTGGCAGGCAGAAGCAAAGGTATATAGAAAAACCAAGAATTAGAAGTAGCAACATTTTTAGAGCTTCTCTATCTCGAAATGGGAGGGCGGGCGGCGCGCCTGATGAGGGGTATCCTCGTCGGCTTCGCGCGTTCCACATCTTGGTTTTCATTCAATCTCAATTATGTCGATTTGTGTCGTCGTTGTCGCTGTCATCGCTGTAATCCCCACCGCGCTCGTCTTCCGCTTCAGCCTGTTATAGAACTGTCGTTCTTCCCGCTCTGATGTCTGATGTGTCGACTCAAAAGTTGAAAAGTAAAGTTTATCATCACTCTGAATTTAATTTGTTAATAATAACAAAATAATTGCAACAACAACAAAAAAAGAAGAAAATACTATTATTTTGTTATAACAATAAATTCACTGTCAAGTGAAGAGACAATCGACCGATTTAGTGTGTTTCTTCAATAAAAGATGATATTCTTCTTCGAATTTCTTTTATTGTTATTAAAATAGGACAAATGATGATGCGGAGAAGGGAAGTATTGAATTAACAGCAGGATTTGTATACAGAATTGATTCAATTACAATCACACGCAACACTCGTATTTTGGATTGGAAAGACCTGTTCAGAGCTGTTAAGCAAAAAAAAAAAAAAAGAAAAGAAGTTTCAATCAAGTAAAATTTGATGACGATAGGTTTAAAACGGATTGAGTATATATACAAACATATTATGAGCCTTTTAAGGCTTAAAGAAACATGTCTTTTTATTTTTTTACTTCTAGAAAAGTCTCATACTCATAAATTGTGAAACGTTGTTTGACGACAAAATTTCTTAAGCCTGTGAAACTAGAGTCCATATAGCTTGTTGTAGCTTCAAGCTATTGCGCTCGAATGGAGAGTAAACTAGTTGTAGGTGAACACCTGTGTGTGTCCGAATATTATATTTGATTTAATATAGATGCATATATAGATGGAGAATGGCCAGTACGCATTTTTTTTGTAGTTAAAGCTTGAGGCATGCGAAGCTTAAATCATTCATCTACAATTTATTGACATGTTTTTTAATTAATTCATTTGAAAACATGTAATGCAAAAAATATAAAAATTGAGTTTGCAGAATTATGCTTTGAGCCAAAAGTTTAAACGACAGATGTTTGGTCTACTACTTGATGCTTTTAAAAAATCATAAGATAATATCTAATTTTCTTCTTTTCTCAAAATAAGCACAAAGGTGGAGGATTTTTAACAGACCTGAATTATATTTTATCAAGTCTAGAACATACCGACAAATTGGCTTAAATTTCGACCTAATAGTATACGTACTCACAAGTTCAAAGTTGAAACCAAAAAATCTAATAGTTGCTCGGAATCTAGAGTAACAGCGATGTCGAACGTTTGACTTTTTCATAGAAATGTTCACTAGGTACTTGTATTAATTCATTTACGTTTGACTTTTTCAATAAAATGTTCATTAGATATGTACTTGTATTAATTTATTTTTTTTTTAAATTTGTTTTGCCATCGATTATGAAGATAAACGGTGATTTTACAACAAAAATATATTCTTTAATAGTGAGGCATACAAATGTTTTGAATTTAAAGAAATTTTGTTTCCTTAACTACAATTAGAGTACACTACCGATATAATCATCCCTCAGACCCTCATATATTACTTTTTTTTTATTTTTTTTTTACGAAAAATCATTGAAGTGTAAAAAATTTTCTCAACCGTAAAGCCATTTTATGTGAATGATCAATAGATGTCATGATCATATTTTATGTTCGATATCCATCAACGCTGATGTTAATTTTCAAACAAAAAAATACTCTCATTTTTCTTTATTTCGAAATCTCTCTTATTAATTTTTTAAAGCTTCGTATATCACATTCCTTTTATACACCAAGCAATGTTCTAAAAAAAAATTATAGAGTATACAAAAAAAAATTGTCTCCTTGACTAGCTAGGTAGAGGCATATCGTCTATACTCATATTCGTACCTATGTACATATGTACGTAGGTATACTGAAAAGTGCTTTACACTCTGCCGGAAGAACATGTTTTAATTAATGCAATACTATTCCTTGGCAATATTTATATAGTTAGAAACACGTCCTCATTGCTTAGCATAGGCTCATGCTAACGTAATTGCATATATAATATTAATAATGTATTTTTTTATCTTTTTTACTTATGATACAAGTAATTATGTTTTGGTACTTTAAGGGTAAGTTATGGACCCTTAAAAAATATGTATTGTGTTTCTATATCTGTCATTCAATATTAAACAAACGTGAAATAAAATCTCATGAGATCTCAGAAGAATGAAATGGCTAATTTTATTTTATGCTTTTTTATTTTATGTTTCATCATGGAGAAATACACGATTTAACATAGTCTAAAAATTTAGGATATGATATGTTTTACTTGCAGATGCAGATCTATTTTTTTGTTGAAAAATATTGTTTATCGGTTTATCCCACTTCTGACGTTGTTAATTAGTAGTATACTGATGAAATAAGACGTATACCAAAAATTTACTCTCATGGAACTTTGTGTGAACGTTTTATTCAACAGAATAGTAAAGAATTAAAAGATCCCACACAAATACGTAGCAAAACAAAGATTCCCAAAGCGGAAAAGACCTTGCAATGAACGCCAATATTATATAATATTCAAATCGATAAAATTTATATTTTTTAAATAAAAAATCTACTGCGGAAATGTCCAATCTACTGCATTTTTTTTTTTCAATGATCTACTTTTAATCGCTGATCCTTAACTTAAGAGCAAATATGTGCGACCTAGTTGTACACACTAGTATTTTTTTTCTTTTTATTGGTTTGCATCACTTCAATCTTTTTTATGTCTTGTCTGCATATAATTACATATGAACTAATTTTCTTTCTTCTCTTCTTCTGTTCTCCTTTTAGGTGCACCCAAATTAAAGACAAAGTGTAGCTGAAGATACAACAACAACAAATAAAAAAAGATACATTCTATACAACAACAAACAAAAAAAAACTAAGCATCAAGGGTGACAACAGTATTTCTCATTAAATCTAGACAAAAAATCCCTCTCTTTGAATCTAATTGTGGAATATAAAAAATTTACTAAATCATAATTACTTACTATTGCATTTTTTTAATGTAAGAAAAAAAGGAGAAGAAAAACAAAACAACAAGTGTACCAGGAGTATACACATCTACAACACACACAAAAAAAACATCTCATCTATATTTATTTAGAGATTTAAGAAGAAAGTTAATATTATTATATTCGTATCTATATACAAAAAAACAACAACAAAATCATATAAATAAATACCTAGATATATAGATATACATATTATATTAATAAAAAAGAAGAAATAAAGGAGCAAAACAACACAACAGCAATGGAAGACAATAATACCAACACGCCAATTCGAGATGACCCATCGGTTACACTCACAATAAGGCTGATTATGCAAGGCAAGGTATGTAGAGCATTTATGTTAATCGATTTGTTAAAATTAAAAAAAAAAAATTCAGCGGAGTATGACCGGCTTGCCGGTATTGGCCTCATATTCGTATCGTACGTTTATTATATACATACTATCGACCTGCCCACAGTGGGGTTCATGTATTTATAATAACAAATATTCCTAAATAATATTAACCTTAAAGAAGGTAAACAAATAAAGGTACTTCCCTTGAAAGGAGTTTTTTTTATCATAAAAACGACTCGTTTACGGTTCCAATTTAACTTTCTAAAATTATTTTAAGTTGAAGGTTTATCTTTTTGGCGGAACTAAGTTTGAGCAAACGATTTTTCCATGTAAAACTGTTTTTCGATGTAATAAGTTTTCGCTAATATTACCAAAAACCATTTTGTAATACTAGTATATTATAAATTTAGCATAAATAATTGGATAGAGATGGTTCCCTAAAGATAAGCTTAATCTTACTTTTGGTAAAAATCTAAAAATCTTTTTAAAAAAATGTCTTCTTTCAATTTGGCTTTCTGGATAATCACTTAATCAATTTCGACCAAACTTTTGATTTAAGAACATCTTAATAGCTTCTATAAAATTGTATAATAGAATTAAAAAAAATGGTTTTATGGACTAAATACCCCACTGTGCGGCCGGTCTTGAAGATGCAAATTGTTGGCTTGGCTATCTGTAGCAGGGTGTAATTATTGTTGGCTGCTTTTATCCATTCGTTATACTTTTGGTTGAGATACCTATGGTGGTGTCAATTGAATTAGAACTTTTTTTTTATTTGTAAGGAGGTGTTTACAATTTTCTTATACCGACTGAGTTGCCCATTAGCAAGTTTTGTATACGCCGCACACGGACTCGAGAGCTTGTTAGCTAGTAAGTGACAAGAACGTACAGTTTGAGAAAATTGTTTTTTTTTTTGTGTTATATATTAGGTAAGGTAGTGTAACAACTTCTATGAATTGTGTATTTTAAAAAAGATTTGTATTCTAATTTATTTTTCTGTGATGAATAGGAGTTTTTTTTTTATTATTTAGAAAGTTAATCACACACATAAATAAAATCTTTTATAGAAAGTCTTCTATTAAATGAAAGGGGCAAATTGTTTGACTACTTAAAAGCAGATCAATTCGTTTTAATGCAGTTAGCACTTATATGTTATACTGAATACGATTTTATAACCTTATTTAAACAAAAAAGATGAATTTATTATTTTGATGCTTGAACACATGCTTGAATGGGAAAGAAATTGGAAAAAAATAAATAAATAAAAAAGAAAAGTAAATATGTACATACTTTTTTTTATTAGTAAGTAAATATTTTTTATTTATTTTTAGAATTAAGTTATGGCAATAAATAAAATAAAATAAAATAAAATAAAATAAAATAAAATAAAATAAAATAAAATAAAATATAATAAAATAAAATAAAATAAAATAAAATAAAATAAAATAAAATAAAATAAAATAAAATAAAATAAAATAAAATAAAATAAAATAAAATAAAATAAAATAAAATAAAATAAAATAAAATAAAATAAAATAAAATAAAATAAAATAAAATAAAATAAAATAAAATAAAATAAAATAAAATAAAATAAAATAAAATAAAATAAAATAAAATAAAATAAATTAAAATAAAATAAAATTATAGGTATAATTTTTGGGTATTAATCTAGTAAAAAAAATAACTCAACCTTTTAAAATATTTCGGTTATCTTTGGTAAGTTATTTCAGTAATTAAATTAAAGAAAATAAATTATGTGGAAGGTTTAGAAAAAAATAATTTTTATATAAATACAAAATTTTAAATTATTTTCTAATTTATAAAACTAAAATAATTATGAAAATTAATTTACGAATTTGAATATTTATTAATAAACAATAAACGACTAACTGTCGTTAAGTAGCAAATCTTAACGAAAATCAACTACATTTCACAAGAACTCTGTTATCGCCAAAGAGTGTTATTTACAATTACAATTTCTCAAGAAATGTGAACTTTTATTAGATTATTTGAAAATTACACTTCTCAAAAAAAACTTAAGGTAACTCCAGTAAACTTAAGTCTACAAATACCCAATTATATTTTTAAAATAATCAGAAGTCTTTCAAATAGTGAATCACTATATAGACAAACAGAAATCAAGTGAGTCAGTAAAATATACGAAATCTACCGCTATTACTTAACGTTTATGCATTCATTACTACCCACTGGTATGCAAATTTGCCCGTATCCCCCGCCTTTACTTTGATATTATTAAACAAAAACTCAAGTATTGCCTTGGCTTGTGACCCAAACTGATACTTAGATCCTAGTTAAAAATCATGAAATAAAATATTTTTTGTTAAGGCCGCAGGTGCATTCTCAGACTCCGCTTAAGCTATTTAAATGTCAAGACTGATTTGAATCAAGTCGGTTGATTTTTTTTATACAATTGAAAATAATTTGTCTCTTTTGGAGACAAAATTCAATTTAATAAACAACAAAAAAAGTTCCAACCACACACTCATGACAATGAGAGTTGTTTTTTCATTTTATTTAATTCACCCCACATTAAAGAAGTACTTTATGAAACGAAAAATATTCCTACACTCAAAGAAAAACAATTTTTTTGTTTCGAGAAAAATATTTACCCCATTGGTATTTACATATGTATAATCAGGTTTAATTTCAATTCAAATTCAGTTTGTATTTTTTTGTGTTTGAATGATTTCTCATTTAACAAAAACATAAACATTAATTTGTCAATTACTGTTTGATTTATTTGTTGTCATTTTTCACTAGGTCGGTGTATTGTATATGTTCACGTAAAATCCCGCTCGCTATTATTCTTAAAGTTATGGTTCAAAAACCTCATAAATTTAAGCTTTCAATTGTAGGTTAGAAGCAAACGTTTGGCGCTACGGTACCCCAGTTCGGTGTTTGAACTACTTAAGCAAAGCAATTTGACAGTCGTCCGAAGTGATTGCCACACAGTAAGAAGAAGCAGAGAAGTATATATTGATAGAACTTGTTTCGAAAACAAAGTGCTACAAAATGTATGTTTCTTATTTAGTTCAAATTTAACCACCCGCCGGCGGCGTGTTGCACATACAAAATAAACCAATTCTAAAAAAATTACAATAAAAAAAATTAGATTTAATGTCAAACATGACATCTGTCAAAGAATACAAATGCGGCATTTATTTGACACATTAGATTTGTAACACAACCGTATAATAAACTTCAACTACATATTTATCGATTAAATAGAACTACGGGTAATCTCTCTGCATTCGAAAATCTCCTCTTTCTCCTCCTGCCAGTCTAGATTTCGATCAACGGTAAAAATTCAAAGTCAACATGTTACAAAGCTGTCAAGATGCCACTTAAAAACCGGGTAACTAATAATATCATCTTCACATCGAAACAAGTTCTATGAATAAATCATATTAGAGTTGAAGAAGAAAAACAAAAGAAAAAAAAAAACGAAAAATCACTCGACCCACAATGGGCGTCTCCAAAGATCAATCATAATAATATTCTCCCATCCATCAAATCAAATAGCATAACGCGCTTATTCTAATCTTCACGCTCATACACCGCGCAACTTTTTAGCTTCTGGGATAGCAAAAAATTGTAATAAAAAAAATGAATATTCCCACACCTCATTGAAATTCCGATATTATTTATGAAGTGGCTTTTCTATCAAAACTTACTAAGCGACCGCATTCGCATTCTCAAGATATGTATGTATATAATGTAGCTGCCGAAGCCGGACGGTTCTCCGTCAAGTATCTACATAAAGCTGCCCATAAATACATAATATTTCCCTCAATGATCACCCAGTTTGAATTGATTATGCGAATTATAAACAGTGTTCGTGTTCCGAATTGTTTGAGTTGTACCTATATATTTCCCCGAACTGTTCTTTTTATTGTTAGTGTAGGTTCTGATAGTTTTTTTGTTTTGTAAAATTTATTATCAGCCGGGCGCAATGCCAATCCGATGTATCTTCAATTTCTTACTCCGCTGTCTATTTTTGCAATTTACAGTTGCCATTAATTTGTTTTTTTTTTATTTTTATTTTTACTTCAAAAATTTACTTTTTTGTTTCATCCTTTTTCCTGTTCTTGGTTGCTCATTTAGTAAAACATCTTAAAGAATGGTCCTTCTACTACGGATATAGACTAAAAGAAGCATACAAGATGAACGCACAGTGGGGAAGAATAGCATAGAATTTAGAATTTTATTCCACGATTGCGAATGAATTGGGTTTAATAGACAAATATTTAAAACACGAAACTTCAAAATTGAAACTTGATATTAATGAGTTTTTGACACTAACTCGAGGATTTAAAATAAAATTACTCAGAGCCAAAAATAACTGAAATTATTGATTTTAAACTTTAACAATTTTACCAAAAGCCAGTATTATCAAGAACTCCTTTAGAACAGTTTTCATCTTTGGCATTCTCATCATATCGGCTTAATTAAACTAAATTTTTCATACCTAAGCTTCAAAAAAGTTTAAATAATATTTATTGAATATTAAAATTTTCCAATTTTTGAATTTTCGAAAACATTTTAAACTCAAAAAAATAAAACTCAATCTTTACTTTAAATTTATTCTTACTCTGCTGTTAGACCACCCCACTGTTTGCTGCTAAATCAAATTAAATTCAAAAACATTCGAACAACAGTACTGTCTTCTTCGTTTGGATGTACGATTATGTATATTGTTAATGTCGTCGTCGTCTACGTCTACGCCGCCATGTACTCAACCAAAATATTTATTCAAGATCAAAACACTATTTCTTTGTATTTGCATGCAATTAAAAGCACACAAGAAAAACATGTATGTATATAGTGCGGCGACAAGTTGAAGAGGATTCTTAGCAAAATCACTAGCGACGACGACGACGACTACCAGCAGCGGCGCGGGCCAAATAGCTTACAGTAGTTGAAAGATGGGATTATTTTTAAGACAGACATGCGTAGCGTTCGGAACAATGTAACAAAAACAAAATTCATCCAAACCAAAAATTTTATCGAAACAACAACGAACGAATTGACGACAACGACAATAACAACAACAACATCAGAAGACCGAAATAAGTAGCGAACAGCAGTGCCCGGGTGAATTTTATTTTATTACATTAAAATTGGTTTTAATTAATCCACAAGAGTGTCATTGTTGTAAGTTTTTTTCGTATTGCACATTTTTGACTTGACAATAAATTGTTGGCTAGCTCGTGACAACAACGTAGATATGGGTAGCCAAATTCTTAATGTTTTTTTCCCCTCAAGTAAGGCAGGTCAATAAAGAAATCTATTCTTACGAATAATTGTGCGACTAAGAGAGATAACACTGACTTATCGATGTCTTAAGTAAAACAAAAATAAAAACAGAAGACGCCCGAGATTGATAAAACAACCTTATCGTATTTTCACCCCAGATGACTACGTTTCTTGATGTGGCCGAGTCTACAAAACCAAAATCTTAGGAATGCCTCAATCGAATGCACTTAAAAAAACATAGCTATTAATCACTTATGTTTTTTTTATGAAGCATTTATTTTACCTTGATATGATGAACATTTCGCTAATAGGGAATCATTTATTACTTCTGAAAATGGCAATATAAATAAGCATCGCGCTTAGGCCTTAAATGTTTGTTTATAATATATTTTCTTCGTTCACCTGTTGGCAGCAGACAAGTGTTCTTGTAAAGCACAATGTATGACACAATTCGTGTCTGGGATATTTTGGCATTTTTATTTGAAAATTCTTTGTTGATATAAACAAATTGTTGGCATATTAATTGTAAAGGTTATCGTTATATGAACAGACACAAAAGGTAAGAATAGATTATATTTATTATAATATTCGTTTTACAAAATTGAATGATCTCGAAAAAAAAAAAAATATTTTTGTTGAAGTGCCGAAGAATTCAAGATTTGATATTTTTTTTAACATACCTAGGTTTTTTTTCATTTCATATAATATACGTACATATATTATGTAAGTTGTGTTTTAAACTTTCGTCTATAAAAAAACGGTTTAAATTTTCCAAAAGACGAATAATAAGGGCTGCTTGTGTTGTGCAATCTTCTATATACATATGTAGGTATATCGTGGCCACCTTCAACTTGTCATAAACCAACTCAACAGGCTATATTTCGAACATCTGTATTCAATTTAATTTTTTTTTTTGCAATTCTTGTGTCAAGTTAAATTCATCGACAAATATTTTGCAACAGATAACTAGTGTTTGAATTTGCATTCCACCACTTGGACCTCTTGAATTAACTAAAACTAAACTAACTAAAAATACTCTTTATGAGGGAAACATTTTGGAAATAACCTTGTTTTTTTATTAACTGTTTCCGATCAATTTTTTGATGCAATGTGTCCAAAATTTAATATTTTAAAACTACTTTTTAGACTCAATTTAACGTTTTCTAAGACCAATAACTTTTTATTATTTATTAAAAATGTCCAGTTGCTATTAAATGTGTAAATGGTGTAAATGTGGTAAGCCGATGTTTCATATTCGATTGGAATCAAAAACGACTAGGCCTATCCGAAAATCCAATCGAAAATGACATTATTTTTTTTTTTTTTTTTGTAAAAATTGAATTCTATTCTATCGTAATAGTGGGTGTTGAATTTAATTCTTGTTGCTCATCATCGCAGAAGCCATCCATATGGACTGAAGGTAACAACTGCATCAAATATTAATTGAGACATTCTTCATCTTTAGCCAACACACAAATTGTTTATAAATACAATTTAAGACTGAAACAAAAAATATCTCCCACCCATCTACCAACGAGAGTAATCGCTTAATTATTTCTAATTAACATTTTCAAATTACTTATTTACAAACATGTCAATCATTTTTCTCTCTCGCCATTGGGATTAGAATTATGGCAATCTCAAAGGCATCGTCATCCATCAACGTCATAGAAGTTATCTTTTCAAAGAACTAAGCATTTTACACTTACTTTGTTGTCTCTCACTCAATACGACTACGATAAATGACTGGCCGGTTTTTGTGTTGTTCCTTTAAAATATCAATACGTCTTTAATATGAATCGATTTAATTGTTACCTTATTATCACTAATTTGTTTTTTTTGTATATTTACAGGAAGTTGGGAGTATTATTGGCAAAAAAGGCGAAATCGTCAACAGATTTCGCGAGGAGGTTAGTAATTCTGAAAGTCCTGATGAATGCAGTTTTTTTTTATATTAAATTAATTGTTTTGTCTTTATCAAGTCTGGCGCCAAAATTAACATATCGGATGGTTCTTGCCCAGAACGTATCGTTACAGTTTCTGGTACGACGACCGCCATCTATTCAGCGTTCACTTTGATAACAAAGAAATTTGAAGAGGTACTTATCATACAATTGATTAAAAATCAATGAAACCATTTGAACTCGTTCCAATTATATATACTCTTCTTTTTCTTCTAGTGGTGCTCACAGTTTAATGATGTTGGCGCATCGGGTGGCAAAACTCAAATCCCCATTCGATTGATTGTACCAGCTAGCCAATGTGGATCGTTAATTGGTTTGTATTTAACAATCAACTATGCAGAGAGAATATAAAAAAGGCTAACAAGTGTGTATGTTTATTTTCTTCGTTTTTTCTCTACAGGCAAAGGGGGCTCTAAAATCAAGGAAATCCGTAACTCAACTGGATGTTCAATTCAAGTGGCCAGCGAGATGTTGCCAAACTCAACAGAACGTGCTGTCACTTTAAGTGGATCTGCTGAGCAAATAACTCAATGCATCTATCAAATATGCTTAGTTATGCTGGAGGTTAGAAAATTCCTCATCATAAACTGTCTCGTTTTTTATTAAAAATTTTTTTACTTTTAAATTTAGTCCCCGCCAAAGGGAGCAACTATTCCATACAGGCCAAAGCCACAAGTTTCAGGACCAGTTATATTAGCCAATGGACAAGCTTATACAATTCAAGGAAATTATGCTGTTCCCGCACAAGAGGTATACAAATCTCCCGCCAATGTTTTCACATTCTAAAAGAGAACATAATATTCTTATTCTCTTTATCTCTCTCTCTATCTCATAACTAAGTTTTTTCTTCACATTTTAATTTTTTTTATTATTTATGGTTTTGCATTTACATTTGTTTTTTTTTGTATTTTTTCGCTTATAAAAAAAAAAGAAAAAAAAATAATTAAAAATTAAAACAACTCTTAGTTTTTGCACTTAGGACCCTCGCACACATATATCGCACCACAAAAACCGTTAAAAATTAATAAAAAATAAAATAAGAGAGTTCTTCTGTGGGAGCGTTGAGAGAGTTCTCTTTGATCTGGTAAAACCGGAATAGTAATCTCGAAAAATTGCGTTTAAATTATGTCAACGACGTGCAATATTCAACAACGAGAACTTATCACAAACGTATGTGTTTGAAAGAAATATTATTGATCTTTTTTTTTTGTCTCCTTGAAGCGTTTTTTCTAAACATAAGACAAAACCCTTATCCAACAAAAAAAATTAAATAAAAAACATCTTTTGCTCATATTCCGCCACCATCATGTTTTTGTTGTTCTTTATTCATAGAGATAATAATACAAAAAACTCCTATTTATTTACTGTTTAATAAGAATTCCAAAAGAAACCAATTTTATTTACCATTTTACCGTCAAGCATTTTTTTTTTACCACAACTATGAACCGTCATCAAATATTAATAATTTACCTGAATCTCTGTCTCGTGGTGAAGGTTTATTACTTTTTCTATATTTCTATCTCTTACTCTCTCTGTCCAAGTTTTTTTTTTTAATTTTTTTTTTACCCAAATGTAGTTGCAGAGTTTACACACTAAAAATGTTTTATACTCCATTTATTTTTGTTTCCTTGTTTTATTTTTTTTTTTTTTTAATAAAAAGACTTATGTAAGGGACGTTCGATTTTGACTCTTTGAAATCTAAAAATAAATATTTAAAAAAAAAATAACACAAATTCAATGCATAGTTAAGAGCTAATTTAATTTCGAAACTTATAAAAGCGATTTTTATTCAACTGTGAATAAAACACAATATTTTCCATATTATTTATAAAAATTGGTTATTTGTTTTAAATTTATTTTTACTCCGTATCCTTTATGTCGATTAAATTATAGTTTACTAACATCTATTCAACAAACAAAAAAATCCTTATTTCTAAGGTAGTTCTAGAAAACTAGAATTTATTATCAAATAGATAATTTTGCCAAGCATGTGTTGAATTGTTTTGAAAATCCTTTAATAGAGATAGTACCAACCCGCTAACATAAATTAGGGCAGGGGATTTTTGTTTTGTTTTTGGAGACCTATGAAAAGTGTATTATTGTCACTAAAACATACATTTAAAAGAAAACCTAAGGTAGCGAATAACTTTTTTTTACAAACAATTTTACAGCCGTATAAGAACATAGAATTGATTAAGCTCGTTGTGTTTCAGTCCCGTGCGCAATTGAGTTCAAGAAAATATAAAGGATTCGAAAAGTACTACGATCTTTGTTTCGTATGTTCTTTACATCCGAATCACCATCAGTTGATAAGATACCTCGAAGATAGTTGAACTGCGTGACCTCCTTTGTGCTCTCCTGCCTCATAATATGTTTCTGTCCGCTGAATTCGGTCTAGAATGTTTTGGTTTTTATTCGATTTTAGCGATTGAAACAAAGCCACCCATCAGTGATAGATTTCGATAGTTTATTATTTTGAGCCTCTCATTTATCAAGTTATATAGATTTTTAATTTTGTTTTGCTTTTCAAAGAAACGTTTGTCCAGTGTAATTATTTACTGCTTCACCCTGGAAAAATCAATCCCACTTTAGATGAAAGCTTTTTTTTCCTTAGAAACAAGTTAAACGTTATTCCAAATCCACCTCCTCTCAAATACATATATGTAATGTATACATACATTTAGGTTTATACTATATAACTTTAAGAAACTATTAAGGGACTACTAGACAAAGGTTGTATTATTTTAAAGTCTACAATATAAATTGGTTCTGAAAAACCTTATATCAGTTATCTTCGGTATAAATGCAATAGGTAAAGAGCATGAGATGTTTGATGATACTTTTTACTTCTTGGTGTAATCTTGAATGTGAAAAATGTCATTCTAATCTTACGCCACACTAATCTTATAATGTTAAAAGCAATTTCTTTGCATTCAACATACACATAATATGTTTGTACAGTACATACATACATATACATTATTTATTTAGATTCGCTGTATCGGTTTTTTTGATGAACATCTATGCCGGCGATAGGATAAACATTAAACGTGATCCTTATGTGTAATACGTTCCGTGTCACACATTACGTTGTAATTGGGTACTCCGGCACTTGGACGAATTGATGTTTACACATCTTTACTGTGAGTCCCGGCACTCACTCATTTTTTTTTTTAATGTTTTATGCCTATGATCAAAAACGAAAATATTGTAATATAAGAGACAAACATTCCTAATATTAGTGTAGACACTAATTCAGATTTTTGTAGTTGTGGTGCTTTTTCTCGTATGAAAAAACATAGAAAGCACACCGAACTCACTCGTTAACAGTAACACCTTCCTGTTTTTTTTTGTTACTAGAAAACCTTGTATAATGTTCAAATCCTCAAATCAAGACAACACCTTCCTCAACTTCGAATCCAGTTTCCTTCATCGAGGTTAATCTTTATCATGTTTTTTTTTTTATTTGGAATTAAATTATAAGTATTTTACGATCTTTCACAGGTGTTTTGCATTCGTCGGAGATGGTCTTAAAGGTATAAATATTTGGCTCAATAAAATCCAATTTTCCGTTCATAGCCCTCAGTCCGTCTTCCTGTCGAGGAAAAATAAAATTGAAAAAAAAAAAAAAATAAACATGCCCTTTAAAATTTTCTTTTTTACTAAGACTCACTGAAAAAATTAGTTGGGATATTCCAAATTATGAATTCTTTTGATTAACAGAGAACACCATACAAATCGAACGTCCCCCTCAACTCAAGCATTAATGTCTTCCAAATTTCTGGTAGAAATTAGTAAACAAAAAAACAATATATATTCTTAAACTAAAAAATAAAAACAGAAATATTTAATAACATAAAGCTTTAATTTCAAATTTTTGTTAACGTCTTATTTTTCTTTTGTTCTTTTCTTTGTGCAACAATATTATTCAAAACAAACGAATATTCAAAATATAAATCTCCCAAAAAAAAAAAAAACAACACAACAACAACAAAATGCTACACAAAAACAAAACTAATTACTAACTACCATCTGTACTACAATACCACTACTACTACTCTCAGACCTGTCCAATGTTTCCACTTGCGTTGGCTGGTGGTTTACATGCAGGACTTTCAGGTTTGACGGATCCTCTATTAAAGGGGGCGCATTTGGCAGGAGCGATACCAGCTGCACATCACCTACAACAATTACCTGATGTGAGTTTTGATCGTTTTGATTGGTGCTGCCACATCCCAAATAATAAAAAAAAATATAATTCACCTTACCCCGCCTAAGCCCACGACCCACCCCTCTTAAATGCCTCCGTTTATTCATAGTAAGATACCCTTCAAAAAATCACCCATCATTACCTACCTTTGCCTGTTAACCCTCTCTTCTTTGGCCCCCCGATAGAAAGTGTATTTCTTTTGATTGTTCTTCCCCTTACAAACAAAACTATATTTGAAGTATTTTAAATGACCCCGTACGCCTCATAAGCCCCTAATTTTAATTTTCACTTGTTGAAAAATATTTTTGAATTTTGTGTGTACAATTTACATTTTTAGACAACCAAGGTTTTTTGTTGATTTTTTGTAGTAAATGTTTAATTTGTATTTATTTTGCGCTTGTTTGTTGTACTCCTATTTAGAGGAATGTGGTAGGTAATACTATCAGTGGTAGATAGCCGTTGAGAATGTTCAAATTCTAACCCCATATCCCACTAACCATTAAAAATGTAAAACAGCTGTGAATAACATTTAGAAATTTAATGTTTTATTGCTTGAATTTTACTTAGTCAAAACATTTAGATATATACATATATACACATTTAACAAAATATTTTTTTATATTTAACAGAAAAACAAAAAATAAACAATACCAATATCGATTTATTTACTCGTAAACACCGTATAGATTAAAATATAAAAAGTAGAAAAGATGTCAAAAGTCTTGCTTACATTTATTCGGGCAGCAAAAAAAAAATATTATACTGTGTCTCAGCTGCATCGAATAAAATTTATATGTATGTATTTTGTTTATTTATGTAGTTAATTTTTGAAACTCTAGCTGCAATTTTAGTTTTACAATTATAGCAGCACCATGAAATGATTTATTAGTTTTCGATGGAGACGGTTATTTAAATGTGCAGCGGATGAGCAATTAATTCGAAAATTACGTGTTATTTAAAGCAGTATTCAAGAGAGAGTAAAAGAAAAGTATAAACAACTCTGTACATAACTTGCATACAACACCAACATTTACAAAAAAAGAAGAATTATTTCTACAATTAAAGAATTCAATTGGTAGTTTATATTTCTGAGTGCTTTGATTTATTGCGACAGAAAATAACTGATCAACGAATCCAAAAAAAAAAATCGTTCTCACTTCTTGGTAGCAGAATTAAGGAGTGAAATTACGGATCCCTCTGACATTTCAGAAATTATTCAAAAATATCAACATGACAGTATAGACCGAAATTGCGGGCTTGAGACCTTTTTGATATTTCATTACCTAACTTGTTGCTTGACCATTTACCGTATTCATTGAATACATCAGAAATAAACAGTTTCATTTTTCGCCACGAAAAATTTCACGCTTGTATTTTGTTAATAAAATACTTATGTGCATTTATGCACTAATTTTGTACTGCTTTTTTACTCCTACTACTCTAAAAGCCTGCGATTGGTAGTTCCGATTAATGATTTCGGAGTATTTTTATATTCCCAATTTCACATACATATGTAGGTAGGTACATATGTATAAAGTTTTTCGTCAAAATATATAAATGGTTTCATATTCGATTGGAATCAAAAAGAAGTAAAACAGTTCGAAAATCTTATCAAGAACAACATTCGAAATTAAAAATTAAAAAAAGTTGAAAAAATGTTAACATATAAAGAAATAAAGTGCCAAGTTTTTGTTATTATACAATTTTTATTTTAATCGATTCTATGTTTTTCGGTCTATTATTTTTAATTAATAATTAATTAATTAATTATTTTTAATTTAATAATAAAAAAAGAAATGATTTTATTATTTTTGTTTTAAATAAATATTTTTATTTAAAAGAAAAAATATATATGTATGATATGAACCTTGATAAAAATGTTATTTTTTAAAATGATTTTTTTTTTTTAATCGTACTTCTACAACTTTTCTTCACAGTGAAACTGAAACTATTCCATGCTCAAAATCCATGAAAAATCAGATTGGTTAGTCTAAGAGTGCGCTCATTATTGACCACGTAAATAAATTTTAATAAACTAAAGAAGCTTTTGCGTATAGCAACTGTTAGGATAATATGAAACATTATTACAATACATTTTTATATGAAATTATTTAGAAATTCATATTTATAGTATGTGAAGCTACAATAGTACTTAACCGACAGCTTAGGTTGCTGATGAAACCTGTCCTGAATTTACTAATTATTTAAACACTAAACACGTTTTTTGTCTCATTTATAAAAGTCTTACAAATTTTACCTTGAAAAGTTGTTAGAATTTACTGTTAGTTTATTTTTGATAATCCCTCAAGACTTAGTAAGTACTTAGTCCTGCCCTTAAAAAATTATAAGGGGTAAATAAATGCTATTGTTTTTAAAAATTTTAAGAACTAAGTCCCAAAAATAAACTGGAATTTACTGGGTTGGTTTTTAAAGGGTTTTTTTTTTACGGTGGATTACTTTGAACGAAGAGTGAAAACCAAGAGAGTCGCTGACACAAATATGAAATATTTTTTTAGACGTTAGTAAAAATATCAATTTTGTTAATCTTCTGGTGTCTTCAAGTCATAATGACTATTGAAAAAAATTGTCCCTAAAATTAATAAAAAACACATATAATATGGCATTAAAATGATGAGCGCTCCAAATACTAAACTGTAAATTCTTAAAAACTTAGACCTCCAGTAAGAGACAAGGCCTCTTTCAATAGGACTACAAATTATAACTTATTTCATTAAAAGTAAAAGTCGTCAGAGAAATAAGCCATTTTCTTGTAAGACCGTTGGAAAATGCTTCTTATCTTTTATAAAGCAAGTTGAAAATATTTTTAAACACATCCTGTCTAGAAAATCTGAAATTTTGTTATTCATAGCTTTTTGCATTTTGCTAGTCAAACAAAAAACCACCACCCTGCTATTTTTTGTGTAATTGTCCTTCCTTCAGTGTAAAACAAAAATAATTGAATTGTAAAATATTTACTTATTAAATAAATACCTTAAATACTAACAGAAATGTAAATAATTTTACCACCAATTTTTTTTTACTTTGTTTTTTTTTTGTATATAAACTTTTTTTTATTTCTTGTTTTTCTTTTTATTATTTTGAATTTTATAATAACTGTTTGTTTTTTTTTGTTTGTTTTGTTTATTTTCCAAGTTTTATAAAATTTATGAATAAATATATATCGAAGAACAAAAAGTCTTTCAGTGGGTCTTTTCAAATCTAATAGTATTACATTTTTCAAAAATCTTTCAGGTGGCAAAGAATCCTCTTGCTGGCTTAGCGGCATTGGGTCTTGCGGGTATGGCACCAACCAATACCGGTGGACTTAATCCAACAGGTATGTTCTTTGATAAACTATTGGTTGTTGTTAAATATATTTTAACGTTTGTATGTTATTCTAACAATTGTAGCGGCACTGGCTGCCCTAGCTGGTTCACAGTTACGTACAAGTAACACCAACCGAACCCAACAGCAACAACATGAAATGACAGTATCAAATGATTTGATTGGTTGTATTATCGGCAAGGGTGGTACTAAAATTGCCGAAATTCGGCAAATTTCAGGAGCTATGATTCGCATCTCGAACTGTGAGGAACGTGAAGGCGGTAATACCGATCGAACAATAACAATTAGTGGAAATCCCGATTCGGTAGCATTGGCTCAGTACTTAATCAATATGAGGTGAGTTAGAAATATTTAGGTAAAGAAATTTTATTATATTTTTATTTTGTTCCTTATTTTCGATTATATAGTATAATATAATAGTGTAAATAATAATAATGATATTGATTATTTTTAAAGAAAAGATCCGTACAAAAATAGTTTCTCCCGCTCTCTTTTTAAGTGTTGTTCTTTTATACACACAAATTCATGTATAACACATTTCTTATTTTTAGTTTTTTTTTTGTCTTTCGTTTACTTTTACAAGTTTCACATCTTATAAAATGACGGTTTTTTATATTTGTATTTAATTTTGAAATGTTTTCGAATAAGATAAATCTTTCACAGTGGCAAGGAGGAAAACGCATCTTGAGCAAAATATATTATAAATTACCATTGAAAAAAACCGTGTTACAAAAATGGTAAAATTTTCTCATTGCTGTTTATTAAGGTTGTTACCGGTACCCTTTAATGAAATATCCTTATCAGTCCTTCCAGTCAAAATTCCCATTTCATCGGAAGCTAAAATAATGTTGCTAAATTTTGTTAGCTCTAATTTTTAATTTCTTCATTAAAGTAATTTTATAGCAATGACTATGATATGGTATTGTTAAAGACTTTTGTTCGAGATTTGGGCCCAACCTTGATAGAATATATTTCCATTAACTTCATTATACTAATTATAGGTACGAGTTATTCTTGAGTTTAAAAACTATTCTAGAGTTAGCCTGCTCTTGTTTAAATATGTATAAATATTGTAAATTAAAATTTCAAAAGTCAGAAAAAAAAAGTAAAATGCTTGTTCCCAAAATCTCATTGTCGTTGCTATAAAATAACTTGTATGTTCAAAGGATAACTTATATCTTAAAGTTTTTCTAAGTGCAGTGTAATTATATCCAACCTAAAAGGACAACAACAAAGAAAAAATTAACATAACACTTCATACCCATATGATCCTAAAATTCTCTTCCTAGCCACACAAAAAATTAAAAAAAGCAAAAGAAAAAGAAAATACCCTACTCTCTTTCTATTTCTCTCACTAAAAAAAATCTACCACCTTAAAAAAAAGTTACCTTACACCAAACAAAAATCCTTTTTCCTTTTTTCTATCCCGCAGCGTTGAACTCCAGAAGGCAAATCTCCAAGAAGCGAATGGTAATGCGTCAAGTGGCAACCAATCATCAGCAAATAATCTATCATCGAACACGTCCACTTCGTCGACTTCCAACAACTCTTTAAATAACACAAACAATTCGAATAATAATTTAAACAATAGCAACGGTAATGGCAATACCAACAGCAACTCTAATAATAACACATCGAATTCTCTAGCTTCAGCCATTCCATTGGCCCAATTGCTCGCCAAACCAGGCGCACTCAATGCTCTCTCTAGCTTATCCGCTTTGAATGGTCTTACCGATCTACTCGGTGGTTTAGCTAATCTTGGTCCACCAGTTCAGACAACTGGTGTTCATCGATCAAAAAGTTATCAGCCGCGTTTCCGATCCCATGGGGATAGTTCCAATTCTGAAGATAAAAAGCCCGAACGTAATAAGTTTAATCCTTATTAGAGCGAGTGACGGCAGTAATTTATATTTATATCTTAACTTGCGTTTCAAGTTATGCGAATAATTGTGATATTCAGAATTATTGAGATAAAAACAAAAACCAAAATGTTGAATTAATTTTTGCATAACACTAACACCAAGTTTAAGATCATTTTTATTAACAAAAGAAAAAACCATTAAACAAAAACGAGAACGTCGAAACTCCATTCATAACCACGGAGAGTTCTTTTTTTTTTTTTAAATAATACCAACGTTTATCTATTTTTTAGCCCATTTAGATTATTTTTTTTTTCGATCAAAATGTAGCATTTAATTATTAATCCTTATATTATTTCCTTAATCAATCCAATGAATTAACATAGACCTTAAAAAATCTAAGAACAAAAGGAATACAAAACTTTTTTAATTGATCTTTAATCATTAGATAAGTGCGCAAGAAACAAAAAAAAACACTCAAAACAAAAACATATTTTTAAAAATTTTATTTAGTAAGCACTAAGTTAAAAATTGGTTTTAAATTATTTATTTGATTTATTTTGCTTTATGAACGAAATTGAAAATTACTGTAGTTGTATTTCTTATTATTTCATTTTTATTTATTTGATAATATGTTTTATGTCTTAAAAAATGAAAGACGCCGCATATTGTTAAATAAAAAAACAAAAAACACACATTCATATATAATTATAAAACACATACACATTTATATCTACATAATTATATAATGGAGTTAAAGTTGTAATGTTATTATTTTAAGTAAAAAAGTAAAAAAAAAAAAAAAAAACTAAACGATCTTATACTTAAATGTAATCAAGCAATTTTAATAAGTGGAAAAAAGTATTTTATCTTTAAAATTAAAAGAAATTTAATAATAAATTCATTGATGGAATAAAAACATAAGAAACAAAAACGAAAACATTTTCAAATACATACATTGAGAAAAAATTATTAAAAATTGTATTTTATTTAAGGTTTTGCTTGGGGAGACTGACTAGTTGAGGTTTTCAAGAAAAAGAGTAGGCGACTATTTTCATAAGTATTATTATCAACCTACAAAAAATATTGTGCTATTGTGAGGAATAGCACACTTATGAATTTTCTAATAAATACTCTCTTTCCATAGCTGTACCGATTAGATAAAGTAGCCATTAGTAAAAGAAGAAAAAAAAGAGTAAACCTTTGAGTTGCATTTTATTTTTCTCTTTTGCAATTTGTGAACCCCGTCAACATATTTTGCCGCTGTGTTTTCGCAAGCTCAGCAGTGAACAAGTTGATTAAAGTATCACTGGTCAAAAAATATACGACGGTTTTGTATGTGCTTAACTCGAATTCGAGCTTCGAATGCTCCATGATGTCCGGTTTTCGAGATTTTTCTGATTAAAAATAAAAAAATAGGTTTTTCGCTGGCCGATAACATTTTACCTTTTCTTACAAACCCCAGACCATATTTTTCTAAGGTTTTTCATACACTTAACTCCAATCCAAAATCTTAATCGCTCCATCAGGTAATGTTTTCGAGATACGAAAAGATCATTTTTTTAATATTTCCGATTATTTTTTACAAAAACGATGTTTCTACAAATTTAAAAAAAGAATCTTCTCAACTTTCACATTCATAACAAAAGAGTACGGATAATACAAGAAATTTAGTTTGATTTAATAGAAGTATTACTACCATTAGTCAGTCTCAAGCCTACGGTCTATTATTTGATTCTTATCACACTCTGAAGTCGACTACGGGACGTTATTTTAATTTTAAATTTAATATTTTCCAATATAAACTTGGAATATCGCCGAAAATATAAGCCATCGCCGCTGTTACCAAAAATCCTATCCATAACTCACGAAAAGAAAATAAGAAATACTTTTAAAAAAATCAAAGTTCCTTCAGATCCTTTATTAACAACACTCCGTTAAAAGTTAAAAAAAAATACAATATCCCAGGACCACCATGTTTATTATACACCACAACCAACCAAATCATCTACCATCTACCAACCGCTTACCAACCACCAACCAACCAACCAATCCAGCCACAACCTAAAATGAATGAAAATGAAAAAAAAAAAAATAATACAAAATTCATTCACTCAATGCCCAAAAAAAAAAATATCCAAAAACAAAATTCAAATCTTAAAATTCCGGTAAGAATTTTTTCCTCCTTTATTTGTTTTGTATACATACTTATATATATTTTATTTTTTTTTGTTCAAATAATTGCATCTATTTCGGTTTTGCTTTGGATCGGCGATTGAATAGATAACATATATTGTGTCGATTAATTAAAGTGGATTTTCATTGCAAAACTTCTTAATTAAAAAGATATAATCAGCCTTATCATAGCATCCGAAAATATATAGTATCTTATTTATGTACTAACAAAATTTCTTTATTTAAAGAAATGGGATTATTTTAAATGCAAAATCAAAAAGTATTTATCTTGTGGCTCTCATTTTTAATAGCTATGATAGAATTGCGAATAGAGTAATTTTTTTTTAATTAAAAAATAAAAATTGGGATCGCATACCAATTCTCATAGCCATGATACACAAATTTTACAAAAAAAAAAAAAAGGGATTTTTACAACAACAACAAAATTAAAAAATGTAATCAGTACCGGTATTTTGATTACAAAAATAAAATCAACCATGAACCATAAAATTTTAATAAACAATCGGCATATTCACAATATTGATTTTTCAAATCATCGTCTATCGAGAACTTAATAGATGCCAATTATCTGTAATATTTTTATAAATTAACTTTTTTGAATGTTTGTTTAGTTTTTTTTATCACATTTCATGTACCTTATAAAATTAAGTTTTCATTTTTTATTAAAAAAAGGTTGCTCAAATCGATATTTTTAGCATTGAATACGCTTGTTAAATCAAAAATAAATAAAATAATAAATATTTAAATAAGAAAATTAAAAAAAAAAAACAATTTTTTCTAAATAAAATAAACAAAATTAAAAAAAATTATATATATTTTCAGAATATCTATGGAAACTGCAGGGCTTCCCATTCCTGGATATCATTATATTGCACCAAATGCGATTGTCAAAACTCCAATTCATTAAATAACAAAATCGTATTTTTTTAAAACTAATAACTTTTAAAGAAACCAAGAAAGATGTTGAGTGTGATAGTTTTTGAAACCTATCAGACTTGAATTTTGAATATGAAAAGAAAAATACGACGCTTATAGCCGTAAAAATTGACCACCAAGACCACCACAACTGAAAAAAAACCATCACCAAGCTGAAAAGAGAAGCTAAAACTAAAAAAAAAAAAAAACAATACAAAACGAGAAGAAAAACAGCAGAAATATCATTTATATATTAAATCAAAATATTCATTTAATTTTTTTTATATTAATATTATTATTCTATACATAATATTTTGCTTTGTTAACATAATTTTACACTAAAACCAAGTTTTACAAAAAAAAAAAAAACAAAGTAGAAAGCCGAGTAAATGTAGCTAATTGTGCAAAGAGAAAAATAAATTATAATTAGTAATTATACCATTCTTCATTCAGTGAAGAATAAAAACAAAAAATAGTACATTTTGAATGTTGTGTAGGTATTAATTATATTTTAGTGTGTTTAAAACTTAAAATAAAAGAGAAGCATTAAAATTAGTTTAAAGAAAAATATTAAATTTATTTGAAAGAAAGAAAAAAAATATAAAGCTTTAAATATGTAAATTTAGTGAGAAAATCTATGAGTAAAATCATTGAAAATTTAACAAAGGATAATGATAAATTTTACAAAAAAAAACAAAAACAAATCATAATGAAAGAAGCTTATGCGAAGAAAAAGACTTTTTAGGTATATATATTTTTTAATTTTATTCAGTTTTTTATTTACATTGTTTTTTTTTTTTGAAAAAAATATAAATAAATTATTGTATTTATAGATGATTGGATGATAAAAATATAAAACAAAATGTGGTATTTAGGTTAATGATATTAAAAAAAAAAGAAAAACAAACAAATCACTTACCAAAACAAAATCATTTTTTAAATTCATTTTACATAAATTTATTCCCACAAGTAAATTATACAGGAAACAAATACATATTTAAAAAAAAAACAACACAAAAACATATCTGGAATGCATTGGTATTATTATATTCTATAAGTCGAAATTATAAGCGTTACTACTTTTTGCTGAGAATTGTTCACATATTCGCGCAGCCGCGAACATTTGATGTGTGATAATTAATTCACTTCCTAATTTTTTTCACCAATGACTTGGCAGAATCATTGCATAAAATAAGCCGGAAATAGCTAGCAAATTGCCTTCGATAAGTATAGGTAACGTATTGTCTCTCATACGTTATTTTCTTTCATTTCACAAAATTTAACTCTCAGAGAGAGTATAATCCACAAACATAACCATCAAATTTGAAATACCCCATTGTCTTTTTAAATATACATACAAGTTCACAGGTATTTTAAAAGGGTTTTGATGTCGTCTTTGTTAGCTCAGGAGCAAGTCAACTTTTTTCTGCAGAAATATTTTTGTGGTACTAATGCCCGATTTTTCCTTTTGGCTCCGATATTAAGGTGAAGAAAAAATCTTTTTTGACATTAAACATGAATTCCCTTAACAATGAAAAATCGGGTCTTGCCTTATTACCATAGAATTCTAATATTAAAAAAAAAATTCTCTTTGGTTTTTCGCTTTTACATCTAGAGAGATATTTAAGATTTTTAAATTCCGCTCGTTTTCAATGTTACTTCGAAGTAACTAATATTGGAATTATTCCTCGAATTCGGTATTAAAATTCCATAATTGGCGGAACGTTAAAATATTTCGTGATATACAGTTGACAAAGCTTCGTCTAAGTTACGTTACTAAAAAATGTACATATTTCCAATTCAATTCTCCAAAGTAGTAGCGAATCAATACCATTAATCAATAAAAAAAACATACATACACATCTTTAAAAGACATATCGAAAAGTCTGTTTAAAACAAAACACAAAACAAAATAATTATTTAGAACAAAACTTAAAAAAAACGTATTTATTAAACAAAAAACAACAAGATCACTAATTTATATAAAATATTAGTTGATGAATATATAATTATATAGGTGATAACAATATTATATTGGGTGTAAATATTAAAAAACGACATGAGGAATTGATTAAATTTAAAAGAACACATAAGCTCTACTACCAACAAAAATCTTTATTGTCCCTCATGTCCAGCATATAACCCAATCCCAATAAATACAAATTTGTTTAACTTTTAAAAATTAAAAAAACAAAAAAAAAACTAATTATCCAAAAAAGCAAAATCACACTTAGTAGAAAAAAAAAAACAAACAAAATGCAGAGAAACATTTGTAGAATTATAAACATGAATACAGGAATAAAATTATTCAATAAAAAAAGAATAGAATTTAGAAATATTAAAATGGAAAACAAAAAACTATTTAAAAAAAGTAATGTAATAAAAAAAGTAATTTAAAACTACTTTAAATGGAAGCAATCATTTTTATCGTAAACAAAAATTATTAAATGGTGTATCTTATATATATATATACATATATATATATATATATATATTTAGAAAATATTTAAAAAAATGAAATCACAAAAAAAAAAACAGTTTATATAACTAAATGAGACTCTACGAAGCAACTAAGATATAAAAAATTACATACATAGCATCCACTTATGGATAACAAACAAAAAAGAAATTTTTTAAATAATAAGTTTAAATAAAATATTTTTTACAATTCTGTTCAAATAAAAAATGCGTTTTAAGAAAAATAAACAACATTGTTGAATTATACGCGCAAGCAACAAATAAATTATTATAAAATTAACATAATACATTTTTAGTTAAATTTTAACAAATTTATTATAAGAAGAACATAAATAAGAGAAAATACGCAACAAAGCCACTACGCGATATATATAACAAAAATGAGAAAAGCAATTGTAATGGTGCCTTAATTACTTGTTTCCAAATTTTATTTGTGATTTTATTTTAAATTAAATGTTTTAAAAAATGTTGTTAATTCAATATTGTGTATTTTGCTTTGCATTTTGCATTTTCAATCAAATAGTTTTTCCTCTGCCTCTCATTCTATGAACAAAAAAATCCTTTGTCGATTATTTTTCTCTTCACAAGACCAAAACATGAATAAAAGTACCTCAACACTATTTCACAAAGTAATAGGTTGGAATTTTATGCGACTGGCAAATTTGGGTGTTGAAAATGATTTTCTTATTTTCCATCGGAGCAAATCAGTTTCACCATAATTCCAAACACTCAAATGTGATAGAATGTATGATGGTTTGTTGGTTTTAGAATCAATCCTAGAAAGTTCATGTATAATTTATATAAACCACCCATGTCAAATTTTGTATACACGATCTTTTGTACATATTTTTTGACATTTGTATTTTGTTTAACTCTGTGAGATAGTGATGAAGGACTTTAAATCTTTAAAACATAATGAAAAGCAAAACGCGTAGACTTAGCAAAAACATTCTGTTCTTTGTTATTTTTTGGTATGTTTGCTTATGCAATTGTTTTTATTTTTCAATTAAATGAATTATAGTAAATTATTGAACTTTCTTTAATATATTAAAAAATCCATGGAATATTGAATGTATTTCTGGTGATATTTTGTTTAGTAAAAACTAATTAAAAAAAAAAACAATAGTTGCGCATGTAGTTGATCTCTGTCTCTCTCGATTTCTACTCACAACACAATGTTTATACATAATATATATATTAGTATACATAAATTTATATATTTTCTGGATGTACTGTTTATAATTATTATATTATCAGTGTACATCGCCAGAAAATATTCGCAAAAAAAAAAAAAAAAAAAAAAACAAGAAAACAAATATATAAGGTATTTTAGATATTCTTATTTAATATCCAACAAAAAAATATTTAAAACAATTATTGATTAAATATTAAATAAAATTTATAATCATAAGTGAAATGAGAAAACAGTAGTTAGTAGATATGGATATGGATTTTTGATTTTGTTTTCTTCACAAACAATTTTAAAAAATTAAATGCTCGAATCCAAATGTTTTTTTTTTAAATACGATTCTCCATTAGAGTTCACTTAAAGAAAACTGAAAATGTTACATTCAATAAAATAAAGTGCATAAGGAGATCAGGAGCTTAGGTTTCATCAGTTTTAATTTAATTCAATTTATTTTTGGAAAAATTTGAATTATCTTTAGATTTTATTAATCCACTTATATTTCCTTTTTAAAACCTAAAGTATTTCGGTGAGAAGATAATGTATTCTTCATCCAAGAAGCTTACTTACTTCTTGCTTAGGTTCTCGAGGCTGCCCTAAGGGCAAAGACCCTTCCCTACTCCTACATCAGCATTAAATTTTCTCACATAAATAAATATTATTTTTTCTAACCAAAATGCATGATTATTTTGTATTGCAATCAAAACCTCATGAACCTGAAAAACCTAAAATTGCACTTAACTTAAATCACATATAAGAAAAAAAGCAACAAAAAATGTAGTTTTTATGGTTTCGAAGCACTTAAAACAACAACAAAAATTCAATAAAATATTTATAAACATTTTAATAAAAAATTTAAGAACAACAAAATTGTATAAAAAAAGGTAAAAAAGACAATATTGTTTGTAATTATTAAGGGAATAAATGTAATTAAAAGAAATCTTAGACAAAAAACTGAGAAAGTCATGGAAACATTTTAAGCGAGAAGAGCCTTCCAAAAAAAAATTAATAGACCGAATTCTTCTTAAAAACACATATTACAAAAAAATCAATACTTTTCATTGTCGTCTTTTAGATAAAAAACACAAACATTTAAACAAAAGAAAATCTCTGTGTCTCTCTGTGTGTACAATTTAATAAAAAAAGAAAGAAAAGTGTATTTCTATATTGTTTTGATTTAAATTTTTATTTAATTAAAAACCAAATAAAATTGATTAAAACTGAACAAATTGGGATCAACTTATATATATGAAATATATATAATTAATAATAATATATATTGAAAACATGAAAAATAAATAAAATATATTAATGTATTATTAAGAATTTAATTACAAATAAAAACTGAATATTTAGCAAGATTTACATTTAAAATAAATATTAAAAAAATACATTATATATACATCATACTAACAATAATTATTATAAATACACATACCACATCAGCAAAGAAAATAAAATGATTTTAAAAAACACACAAGTTGAGTCTTAAAATAATTAATAAATTTAAATAAATTAAACTTGACATTTTTCTCACGGTTTTCTTGGTTCAAAGTTTCTTATATTCTATTTGTTTTCTTATTTCTCTAATTTCTTATAAATGATATTATTTATGAAATCAAATAGCTTAATTAGACCCTATTTGTTTAAGAATGAAAAAAAGACGAAATAAAATAAATAATTTACACAAAACATAAAAATAAGCAATACATTTACAAGTGCTTTAAAAATGATAAATAAATACATTAAAACAAACAAAAAAAAAATATTATATATTTGTCAATGAGCAAATTATTTTATGTTTTCCTTGAAGAAAAAAAATTATAAATTAATAAAGTAAGGAAATAAAATCAAACAAATTTCCAAAATGTTTAGCGAAATTTTTTAGCAAAAAAGATAGAGAAAAAAAGTTGTGAACAACAAAACAAAGACAATTTTTCAAGCAAGCAACGAAATGTATTCTTTGTCGCGCATTAATAAAGCAAATAAAATTAAAAAAAGGAAAACACAAAATATTTAAAAATGCATACAAAAATTTGTTTAGTTACTGCTATATTGAATTAGAAAACAAAGTAATTAAATAAAAAAAAAAAAACACAATATATATATTACATTGGGAACAAAGCAAAGGAATTTTTCGAATTTCTTAAAGAAAATTTATAAAATTTTAAAAAATATTGAAAAAAAAAATTAAAATATATATTTATTTATTAGTTTTTTAGGCAAGCAATATTTATTGAAATATATTTTTTATTTATATTTTGTTACAATGCAATTTTTTCGTCATAATTTGTCATTTAAAGAAAACAAAAATCATTAAAAAAAACACATGAGCTTATTAAAAAAAAAAAACTAAAATTGTTAAATATTAATCTTAAAAAAAAAGTAATATTATAAAAAATTATTTAGACTGTTTACTCGATTGGGAAGTATATATTTTGTGCCAAAGCAAAGAAAAAAAAGAAATTACAAATTTACTACACAAATAAAAAGAATTTACAAATACTAAGTGAAACAAAAAAAAAAAAAAAAACATAAATAAAATATATTATTTTAGAAAAAGCGGTTTTCATTTTGTCGGTTGCTTTGCTTGTTGTTGCTTAGAAAGAGGGATAAATTAACTCAAATAACATACAATTTTTATTATAGTTTATAAGTTTAAAAATCAAATTTTGACTTTAAATTAAATTAATTAAAAAAAAACTTGAAAGTAAATTTTATTCAAATTATTGGCTTATTTTTTTTTTTTTTAATTCTTTGTTGTTTTTTTTTATAATATTAGGAATCGTTTCTTCGGTATGCGTGAATGTATTTCTTTACAGATCAAAAAAAGAACATATCATTTTCCAAAGTAAAACGAAGCTCATACTTCTACTATTCTTAAATCCGTACAAGCGTATCTGAACATAAGACTTTGGCGCAAAATTTTAAATGATGTTGTACGAAGTTAAAGCATTTTTAATATGATAAAAATGCTTTAACATCTTACTAAATCGTTTAAAATTGTGCACCTTTGTTTTTAAAAATTATATAGACAAACTGAATAAAATAATGTATGTTATCCATTATTACTGTTAAATAAAACAAAATTCCTATTGGTCAAGTGTCCGAATATTGTAAAATTTAACGTAGAGTGGTAGAGTTTATTGTATTCCTCCAATCGCAGTCAAACAGAAACAGGTGTTAATCAAAGTATTCAGTTTTGACTTACCCTACATAAGATTTCAAACTCCTTTGACAACCTTCTTTTGTGCAGGTTTTGTATGATTATCAATTCATATCGGGAAAGATGTGTTGGTTTCATTAGTGGATAGAGCTTCAATTACGATTAATGTTAACAACTCTGTAACCTATCTCAATTAACTAGCCCTTTTGTACTTATAATTCCAGCCTATTGGGGTATATACATAGTAATACAAAAGCAGTTTTTCGGGAACCACCACTAGGAAGTAAAACAAGCACTGTTTGTTGCGTTACAGGCCCGAAGTTTCCCGAATTATGTAGTAGAAAATGGAGACAAATACCGTCGAAACTCTATCGTTCCTTCATTTTCGTGATATGTAATTCTGACAAGTTATCCCAATTTCGAATCTATTTCAAACTAGTTTCGATGCTAATTTTAAATTTTAATTTATCTTTTAATTTATTAGAGCTCGCTATAGTAATATTAGAAGTTCTAGCATTTTTTATTGTTGAATCGAAATATGTGCATTGTTGGAGCTCAGTTCCAGGTTTTGGTCATTCAATAGTTTTGCGGTTAGTTGCATTGAACAAACATCTTATCAAACAAAAAGACATTCGTGATTTGAAAATGTTTCGAAGACTTCAGCTAAATCAAAAACGCATACCGAAATTACGTACCCCAATATTAATCTTAAATTATTTTATTATATTTTTTTGAGACTGATTTAATTCAAAATTTAAATAAATAAAATTAATAAGATTTCTAAAAATGAATTATTGTTAATAAGGTTACATTTATACATATTATATTGTTATCCAAATTAAGGAGACGTTATTTTTTTTCTTTTATTTTTAAGCTTTATATCTATTAAATTTTTGGTTTTATATTAAATAAATATTAAAATATTTTTAGTAGGTATATTATAAGTATTTTATATTATTATTATATATTTTAAATAAAAAAATATTTATACTCATTTAATAAAAGTTAAATGAATCTTCTTTTTTTATATAAATAATAAATTATTTTTAATTAAAACAAACAATACACATTTTATATATACAATATATATATAAAAAAATAATATTATGAAAATTAATGTAATGTTTGATTTGTTGGATTCAATAAAATCGTGGTTTTATTAAAAAAAAATTCTACAAAAAATAAACTTTGTTTTTTTATTTAATTTAGTTTATAGTTTTTTTTTGTTTGCCTTTATTTTCGTCCGTTCGATTACCTTGGTCGTTCGTTTCTGATTCTGGTTGGTTCTGATTCTCCTTTGGTTTGTAAAACAATAAATATTTATTTAACTTTTCGTTTAGTTTCATATTGAAAAGAATAAGAATTGATGAATATTAAAAAAATACCGCAATTTAAAATAATAAAAAAAAGCTTTTCATATTATCCACCATAACAAATTATCACATCCACATGTATACATACATAACATATTTATAGAAAACCGTGATTGTACCTATATATCACTGAAGTTAAATTTTTTTTTCAATAACTATTTCCAGCACACCTTTAGAGCACTTAAGAGTTTACAAAACAAAAGTCATATTCACGTGTGAAATGTTTGCTTGACACTTAACCGCGGTCACAGTTTTGTAAATTTTCCTTTCAATTTAAAATTAATCAACTTTTGTAATCAAACAAATATGCGATTAAATTATCATCAAAGCAAAAGTGGCCAAAAAATTATTATTTTTTTTTAATATAAAATAAACAAACAATTCCACCTTAATTGATAAAAAAAATTAGCACAAACAAAAAAAAAATATTTTTTACATTTTTAAATTAAATAAAAAAATGTTTCTTATGAATATGAATAAAAAAATATTTAAAACAAAAAATTAATGGTGTTCAACTTTAATGATAAATAATATAAAACAAAAAATAAAAACACAACTTCGACTAAATAGAATGAAAATCTGTGTATATTTAAAAAAAATAAAGACACACTCTATATACTGACAAAATATTGCCAAAAAATAATAAGATTTTAGGAAAGGAAAACAAAGCAAAACAACAACAATAAGAAGACAAACAAAACTGATGGAGAGAAAATTTCTTTAAGAATATAAAAAAAACATAACGCAAACAGCAAAGTAACTCAATAACATAAAAAAATATTACTAGATCTTTAAAGAAATGCAAGGCAATCATATAACTAGAGCTTCAACAAGTAAGAATAAATTAAAAAAAAAAATATATATATATATATTAATATACATGAAAAATATTATTATATACATAGATGTAAATTAATTAAAATAAAATAGTTTCATCATTCATTTGTCTTTGTTTTTTATTAACAAACAAGTGGAAGAAATTAATACAAGACAAAGTGTTAAAAAAATATTTGCGATAATTCAATCTTCTTGTGTGTTTTGCTGCTGAGCAACAAATTTTTTTCACTCACATTAAATGTGTGCACATACAATTTACTAAAATTAAACAAGAAAAAGTTGCAAACAAAATATTTTAGAATTAATTAATTTTGCATTGGTCATGTTTTTTTGACGAAAGGATATTTTATTTAAATAATTAATTGCATTCGATATATGAACAGAGGTAATTTAAAAATTATAAATGTGTTTTTGAAAATACTCAATGTTTAGCATTAATAATATTATATATTATAGTTATAAATTGGTTATTTGTAGTGATAAAAAGAATTACATTTTTTTGTAATTTATTTCTCACTTAATTATAAGATTAAGATTTTAAAATATAAATATAAAAAATAATAGTTATACATTAAACGATGGTTAAGTGGATCATTTGAAACACCTAGGGTAGAATAAAGTATATGATAGTATAATTTAATCAAAGTTGTTTTCTTTGCTTTTGCAGAATTATTTTTTTATTTTTGCATTTAGTAGATATAAAATCTTTGTTGCTTATTAAAAAAATAACACTTTTATCCAAAAAGCATGTCACTGGTTTTTGATGACAGTTATTATTACTAACCCTTGCACCATCGTTTTCAAACGCGATGCTCTTTCCTAAACGTCCCCAAAAAGTCTTGATTGTATATTCTTCATAAAACCCCTTTCATAATCAGTTTTATAGAATCCAATCTAATTGTTAACGAAACGTAGTGGTTTGCTTAAAATCTTTTTAGAGACATGAGGGTTATTTGCATTTTGCAATGACTTTGCATAAATGTCTTGACGTATATGTGTTTTATTTTTTGACAATTTGGTGACAATTTTCAGGAGTAATGCGTATATTATGTCGGGAAAACATATTTTGTTCATAAACCAAACAAAAAGCAGAATGGATACAATTTTGTGCTGGAAGAGATAGCAAATTAAGGCTATTTAAAAAACGTCAGATCAAAGTCAATTTTACAGTAACGTCATGATGATTATAATGCAAAGTTACAATTTTTGTCAACAACGCAATCGTTAACTGAATTTCCGTTTGACTTATTCAAACAAAACCTGAACCTCGATGAATTTTTTATGCAGAACACGATTTCGAAAACGGCCTACAAATATTACATCTTACCGGTTGGTTTTTAGGATAATCTTTGTCGTCCAATTTATTGCTATTACCGACGTCGTCAAGCTTCACATTAGTTCCATTTGAATGAAACACTGTTCCATTCAAAATCTCCATCTTAAAATCTGAATCACTTTACCGAATTTAATGAAATTTTTTGTCCTGCATCGGTTACTGCCTTTAAATCGTACCCTATTTCCCATTCAATCGAAATATGTTTCATTAGGTATAAGGTTATTATTTAACGTCTGGCAATTGAATGAATGAATTCACGTGAATCGGAAATGGAGAAAAGTAGGCCGTTGTGGTAATTTGAAGCAAAAATATGAAATAGGCATTGGATACAGATTCTTGACTAGAGTTTGGAGAGTTAAGTCTTACAATTTTAAATCGTAGACTTATTCGTTTTCATCTCAATTCAAATCCTACCCCATTTCCAAGTGAAGGGCGTAATATATTTAGAAGTCATATTATATATATTATAGGTACCATATTACGCCTTGCAATTGAATGAAAAATTCGTGTGAGTCTAAATTTTCTACGGTATAGAATAACAGAAAGAGCTATACTTACATATGTATGTCTTTCAGAGCTTTAAACTTAAATAAAAAAAAATCTTTAGATAGACGGGATTAACCTGCATAATTTTCTCTATTTTAATTTCCCTGCTCTCCGGCAATCAAGACTTTTAAAATCTTTTCAAATTTATTGACAACCAACACAAAGGCACGTAAAAGCTTAAAGGTTTTTCTGATGGCAGAATTGTGATATAGCGTAAAGGGAAAGCAATAGTTCGAACGGTTTCGGTGAAGTGAACCAATAAATAAATTTTTAAAAAATAAAAGGAATAATAAAAAAATCTATCTACTGCTCATAGTTTTTTTTTATTAAAGTTAATTAATTTTTATTAATTTTAAATTAATTTAATTTAGGAAGCCTTAAATTGGTGCAATATATGAACTTTTACAAAAAAAAAAAAGAATAAAAAGACAAAAAAAAATCAATATCAGCAAAGCATAACTATATTTATCATAATGCAACTATATTTATAATTAAATATATTCATATATATATAATATATGTTTAAATTTTTGCAATAGCAATTTCATTAATTGAAATAAAAAATATGTATACAATTTTTCATGCATGGTGCCAAAAATTTAAGATTACTTTCAAATGCTGTATGTTCTTATGAAAGCAGGCCATCAAGCGATGGGAAGTTAAAAATTTAAAATTATACTACTTTTATTAGATTGACTTTAGTTTTATGCTTGTAATAATAATATAATTTTTTTAAAGACAAAATTTTTTTAAAGAAAAAATTCAAACAAAGAACTGTAACACAAAAAAAAAGTTGATTCATAAAAGAGTTAGATAATAATATTCAGTTTAAGTGTTAGAAGTAAAATAAAAGTTAAAAAAAAAAAAAAAGTAATTAATTTATCATTAATTTTTTTAAATTAAATTTACTACACAAATAACACTAAGCTCATTCAAAGAAAAAAATAATAACAAAAATGCACTGAAAATAGTAAACAAAATTTAATTGTAATTCATCATCTCAATTAACAATAAAAATTCGTAAAAAATGGGTACTTACATCATATTAATCTACTATTAAAAAAAAACTATACAGACAAGAAAGAAAATAATTAAAAAAAATACAATATTTACAATTTTATAATTATTTCCTTATTCTTGTTCACAATTTTTCGGAATAAAGTTAGTACAATAATGGATAACATTTATTATTAATATTATTATATATTATATATATTGTCACAAGTGTACACTTTAGAAAGCAAATACAAAACAAAAAAATCGTGTATGAATTTAAAATTAAGTCTAAGAATTAAAAGTGTGAATCGTTAAAAACAAAAATAAAAAGATCTTATGCTGTTGCACTAAGAACAAACAAAAAAATAAAAAAAAAAATAAAAACAAAACAAACACAAGTGGGAATTAATAAATTAATAAAAAAGTTAATAAAATGCGTGTTTAGGTATAAAAAAGGAAAACAAATTGTTTTAATTATTTCTTTGGTTTCTTACGTGAAGTTTCTTGTGAACAAATTTTGGTACTAGTAGCTAAAAAATCAGTATCAGTTGAATAAAATGAATCAACCGCAGAAAAGTTGCACAAAATCTTTAGCTTAAAGTTTATATATCATACTTCATATTTTTTACAGAAAGTTTATTCACATGCTGAATAAGATTTCATTTTCCAGAAAAGATTATTTTCAAACCTCAAATATGCAGAACTTTCGTGAGCAAGCTTAACCAAAATTTTGATTTTTTAATCCAATCAATTTTTAAATTTAAATTAAGCTCAACTAGTTAAAAGTCGTTTACTTCATTTTCTGTAAAGTTATTACAAAAAAATATAGAGCATACCCCTTGGCGTAATGGTTAGTACGATGAATTACCTCGACTTGGCTTCCATCCAGTCTATTCTACCTTAAAGCATTTTTTTTCAGGGTTACTTTGACAAGTCTTTGAAGAGTATCTCTTATCATGATAAATTTTTCTATCATCTTATCCTGGTTCGGATTCAGCTGATGATTGGCGGTGAGGTTCGGCATAGAGTTTCTTTACAACAATCTTCGAAATATATACGTTTTCTGTAAGTAAGTTCTTTCTTCGAGTCCAGGATTTTATTGGGTTAGCAAACACCCCTGAGAAAGTCGAAACTGCTTTAATAAAATCTGCCTTCGATTGCGTAGCTGATGGAGTGTATAAAATTTTGTCGAAGAATCACTTGATATATATGTAGGTAAGTAAGCTGTTTTTTTTTGTCAATGCCAATTTGTTTGGTTCAAGGTAGTTATAGTGTAGAAATTCTAGAATTTACCGGTAAAAATTATAATTTTTTAGCACATTGGTCGAAAGAAATGCCGTTTATAACAGTTATAACGTTTTTCTTTCGCCATTAAAAATGTACGTGCATTAACGTCATTAATTGGTAAATCTATAGAGTCACTTTCTTTAAAAAAAAAACAACGATCTATTGAGTTTCCTATTAATTTTCAGTAAATAAAACGTACAAATTGTTGAAACCAAAAATTTACTGAATGATAATGTTTTTGATTGGAAAATGAAAAAAAAAAACTGATGAAACCAGTTTTTAGAATTGGTTGGCATTCCTTAAAAATGTTGCAATCTATTATATTACCTAATATGATTACCTAAAATAGTTTCAATATTGAATTAATTCCCCACGTTTCTTGATTAGTTTTTTAGTTTTTTGAATGTTATTTATTTAGTTAAACTCCTTTATATTAGCAATTATAATATAATATTACATATATATAAGTTTGAACTTTAAACCTTTAAAATATATAATCATTAAAATTATTATATAACATCACTGTGGGGATTTTGGAATCTTTGTTTTGATTGACATCATAACATTAAATTAATAGGTATATTTTTTTTAGTAATTAGTGCTCGTAAAGATTAAATTGTGGACATCGGTGTTTAAAAATTGATTATTGACAATTAAAATAAAAATTTGTATCTTATATGATTAATTTGAAAATATACGATCGAATGTTGTTGTCATTTAATTTATGGCAGGTATTTTTGCCATACATATGAGTATGTATGTATGTACATATAAGTTCGAATTAACCTCTTCACTAAGTTTATTTTTACGATTTGTAAAACTTTCACGAATTAAAACGATTATTCAATGTCAAAAAATATATAAAAAAAACTTTAAATAAGTATTTTAATTTTCGTTTAATATTTTATCAGGGCCAAATGCAGAATTAATAAAAACAAAATGCAGTTTAAATAATATAATTATTGAGTATGTAAGTGGGTTGAGTACTTTGCTTCAATTGTAGCTTAATTTTATATTGGGCTACACGATTTGAAATTTAATCGTGAATTGTGTTAAAAAAAAATTATTAACCATAAGTGATTTACCAAATTGTAAAGATTATTAAATATGCTCAAGAAACTCCGCTTAATCAAACAATAAAAATCAACATGTTCAGAAATGAAAAATACACTACGGACCATCAAATTCAGTACTATCAATTATTTACAATTTAGTGCCAATTATAATAATATTTAATATCAAGTCTTCATAAAGTAAGAACTTGGCGTACTTTAAGATCTCACTGCTTTCCACGGCTGACTTGTTACATGCAAGTTTTTGTATAGAAGAACTTGGCTCTTTTTTTAAACATTTGAAAGTATTTCCATAAAAGCGTTTTACGAACAGCAAAAAGAAATTAAACTTCCAAAGGGAATTTTTTGTTGTGATGCTCCACACATATATTGAGTAAATATTTGTGCCAAAATACCAATTTATTTCTGCGAAAAATGTATGCGTAGCGTGTTGTACGCTTGCGTTCCAGTTATGTGCGTGCATAAAGATTTTTAATTTTGTATTTCTAGGCCAATTTATTATTTTTATTGAATTAAATAAGAATAATGATTTTTTCTTAAATATAATATTATTTGCGACATACTTAATGTATGTATTACAATAAAATAGAAATAAACCTCTTAGCACCCATATACACAGTTAAAACTGCCATGGGCATCGGATTGTGTGCGTTGAATGTTGCAAAAATACACTATATGCGACATCCGTATGTCCACGCATGAATTCAAATTTGTTCCTTCACTTAACATAAATATTTATGCCAAACACGGCACCATTTTTTTCTTGCTCTGGATCTGGTTTTATTTTAAGCAAATCATCATATTTATAAAATTAAAATTCACGAACTTGGTCTTGTGGATAACAACTTTAATTTATTTACACATTGAAGATGCATGGTAATGGTTCATTAAAATTTAATAAGAGAGAAAATGTTTGAAAAAATTCAAAAGTATGTAGGTATACTATATTTTTTTTTATTTTATTGCAATGAATTAAAAAATTATAACAAAATAGATCAAGCCATTAAAATGATACACGTGCATAGCCAACCTTTTTGCTCAAAAAACGTCAAAAATCTTTTTCTGCGTTATATATTTTTTTAAGCAAAAACTTAAAAGGAAGGATTTTTGCAAACTGTATAAATTACAGCTAATAAAAATTGTTGAGTTGTTTTCGAGAAAATTTGCAAAAAAGAATCTATACATGAAAGTTCTATATATGCACAGACCCAAAAACGTACAGAGATGGACTACCGTGGAGACAGACGCACTTATAAACGTCAGTGAAAAACTGTCTTTTAGACTCATCCTTCATAATAATGATTTTTTTATATAATAATAATTTTAAATATAATGCTTGTAAGATATAAGCTCTTTAAATTCCAACTAGTTAGAAGGAATAGAAATTTGTTGGCATAGTGGTCTGGAAAATGATGAACCAATACTCAAAAAACAAATAAAAATATTCCACATACGCCATAGTGTACCTTTGCTCTGTTTTTTTTTAAATAATTCAATTAATTGTACATAAATATGTTTTTATATATTTATGACTTGTCAACGTTAAACAAATTTAATACACCAAACCATACCCTTCCACCTTTTTTTTTAAATTAGAACGCACCTTAAATGTAATCAATAAACAAATTTCAATTATATATACCCAAGTTCAATTGCTTAATGGCTTCTTTTTTTTTAAGAAATTTATGAAATATTGTTTGGTATGCATTTATATAATAATTGCTTTTTGTAATTATAATAAAAAATGTAATGTTGTGTGTGTTGTCAAAATCATGTAATGGAACTTGAAGAAGTGAGATTTTTAAAAGAAACTAATTAAACAAAATTAATTTGCAGAAAGTATAAGTTTTGAAAATCTAACCGTGGACATTATTTGTTTTATTTATGGAAGTGACTAAGGAAATGAGATAAATGTTTACAAAGGCACTATTTATGCGGCCTCGAAGTATTTTCTTTGCATACATTTTTATTGAGACAAAATTAAAAATTAAGGTCACAGAGCAATCAATATTGAACAATAATTATATTTTTTGTTGATATTTTCCATAAAAGTTTTTAAATATTTTTATGTTTGCAAAGCCTTAAAGGGTTATCTGCAAAAGACTTTACGTTAATACAGTGGCAACCCTGTCACCATTTTTCTTTCCGCAATCATTGGTCAACTGTAAGTTTTGTCTCACCCTATCTGTCTTATTGCCGATAACCCCATAATATATAATATACAAATCTCGAAATTAAAATAAGAATTTCTCCAAGTGAAATAAAAACTATCAAGAATTCAACATTTAAAATATTTTTCTATATTATAAATAATAAGGGTTCTTGTTTAAAGCTTCTATTCAAATAAATCTTTCACAAGTTTTTTTATAGATCATGTCTACAGGTTAAAAGAAAACATTGAGTTAAAAAAAAATAAATATAAATACAATTTAAAAAACGATAAAAAGATTTACTTGTCCCAATTTGAACCTTATCAAAGATTTGCGCATATATGTATGTACATAGCCGGTGAAAAAGCCTTGTCATGTTTTTTTTATTAAGATCAATAAAAAAAAATACCTACAAAAAGCCCACAAACAATAGGTACATCAAAACCAATGAAAAAAAAACAAAACGTGGAAATCTGCAACAGCTTATCAAAACGTATAAAATCAAACAATCAAACAACACTTATTACCTACTTAATTTTGTTTGAATAAGAATTGCTTTAACATTTTGGAAAATCTATTACGCACCGTTGAAACCTTTATTTCAAATTGGTTTACCATTAGTATATCATCATGAACTTTAAAATATTGTTTGAGTATTTATATTTTTAATAAATTTAAAGCAATTAATTATATATTTATAATAAATTGATGACTGATATAATCGTTGTTGGTAATCAAAAAAGCATCAACATCTAAATCAAATCACACCTGTTGTGTATATTGATAGGTTGACATACGAGATTAAAAATGTAGCATTCAATTCGCATTCCCCTTGTATATTGCAAAAAGCAAAATTTTATGTAGGCAGCCAGGCAGCAGCGGCAAGAAACATTTGCTCAAACTTATTCAGCTTATTTCGTAAAGCGACCTCAATCGAGTAGGTATAACGGCTGAAACAACTTGAGCTCCGAGTCGTCTCAATGTTGTAGGTGATATTTTCATGAAACTTTGCTATACTTTGAGATTAATATATAACAAATCGCAATAATGACCGGAATTAAGAAAAGTGCTGCTACGGTGACCGCGACAACGACGTCTCCGCCAACAACAAATCCTAATGTAGAATCAGAAGATTTTAGCTTAGACGCGATACTAGTTCGGATTGGACAATTCGGAAAGTTTCAATTAATAAATTACCTACTAATATGCATTCCTATGTTATTCAATGCTGTGGCTTCGGTAACATACGTTTTCACCGCGAGTACAGTTGTCCATAGGTTCGGTAACAAACTCATTACTTTATCATTTTCTGTGATCTTCAAACTCTGATGTTATTGTGTTTTTTTTTTTTTTTTGATCAGATGTCGTGTCCCAGAGTGTGATGGACCTGATAGTGCTTATCTAGAGCCATGGACGAATTTTTCAATTCCCAAAACTTTAGGAGGTGAATTGGAGAATTGTAATCGTTATGTAGCATACAATCGGAGTTTAGAAGCTGAATTCTGTTTCGCGGATAACTTCAATCGCAGTATCGAGGAGAAATGTGGTATTGATTTCATATTTCGCGATAAGGAAGTGTCAATTTCGAATGACGTAAGTTCCGTTTAATAATACGATCAAAGTTCAAAAGAATTTCTACTAAAAAAAGATAGATAATTAATCTTTATAGTTTGATATTTATTGCTCCGACGAATGGAAACTATCGATGGTGGGAACAATTAATAATGTTGGGCAATTTATTGGAATACCACTTGGTGGATATTTTGCGGATAGGTGAGAAAATTAATTAAATAAAAAACACAAAATCACTTTCTTGAACTCCACAGTTTGGAAGACAATTGGGGATTCCGGTTATCTTTTTTTTAATTTATACTTATTGCTTACAACCAGTCATTTATTTTGTGTCGCAAAATTTATACGAATTTTATGCAAATTAACGAATCGTTTTAGTTGTTGTACCGCTTTACAATTTTATTTTCGGTAGTTAGATTTGGAGAGTTTTTTTTTAACAAAAATAAAAATAAATTGTTTTTGTTGATAGAATTGAGTCAACGTAAATTACCTATAATTAGATTTTACATACATATATTTATTGTACTGTACATGTGATGGGATATATGTGGCAATTATTGTAAGCATCGAAGTAATTGTTGTAAATTCGTATTGTGAATGAAAGTGATTATATACTGTGCAATTTTTTTTTATTTTTATCAATAATATAAATCGCACATTGTTCTGCTGATTTTCTGATTTTCATTTATTTCGAAGCATTTCGACATTTCCATTTACCGCCATATTGTTCATTCGATTAATCCATATCAAAACTTAAATATGTACATTAATTGAATTTACATAAATTAATTTACATCTCTTTTTAAGTTTTAATCTGTATTTAATTGATTGAATAATATGGCATTCAGATTTAAATCTTTTAAAGTAACAATAGATTAAATTAAATTAATTTTCTGCAATTTGTTCGTTTTCGAAAATTTCGCAATTAATTCGAACTGTCAAAATTGAAAGTTCATTAATTTTGAATTGTTTTGCAAAATGAAATTACACTGTTGATGGAATTCATGGTGAAATAGCGAAGGACAAATTATCTGTCAACGGTTCAATTAGAACTTAGACACAGTGTTACCATGTTAATTTAAAAATCAATTCTCTATAAAAAAAACAACTTTTATGAAAAAGTGTTTAGTTTTCCTTACTAAACTTAATTTGTTCCCTATACATATCGTGAAATTTTTAAACTACTCGAATAAAAAAAATCCCAAATACGTTTTGTTGATTCACCTTAAACTACCACAGATCCATTTATATTTTTTTTCACACTACACTGTAAATCTTATAATTAAGAAATAAGTACATTCGTGAGTTCTGATCTAACTGACACTGAAGCAATGTCAATGTCAGTTAGCTATGCCTCTGGGAATCTACATATTATTTTCTAAAATAGCTCATTATTTTATTGAAAACAATAAGAAAAACTATTATAATTGGCTCGAACGCGCTTGGTTGATTTTAGCGAAATGTTTTTGTATGCCTTGTATGCCACTTGTTTTAATTTCACATAGTGGAATAATTTGAATGCAATTTTGGAGAATTAAGACTTAAGCGTTGTAAATAAAATACATATGTTTCAGTTACAGCGGCATTGTAAAAAATAAATTAATTAAAAAAGTAAGAAAAAATGCACTTCTAGTGCTTGGGTATACATTTTTTAATTTAGTTTAGTAACATTTCTCACATTCGCACAGATCACTCTTGAACAAATAAAAACATTTACATTTTAGGTATGGACGTAGAAGCATGCTGGCAGTGGGAGGTTTTCTGAGTGCATTAATGGGAATTATTCGATCCTTCTCAATGAACTACTACATGTTCCTGACGTTTGAGTTCCTTGACAATGTTTTCGGCAGCACCCTATATTCAACAGTATTCATTCTCTCTCTAGAATTGGTTGGCCCAAAAGCACGAGTACCTGCTTGTTCTATTATTACTATATTTTATGCCCTCGGTGAAGTTTTACTTGCAGCCGTGGCTAAGTACTTCCATAACTGGCGAATTATTCTTCGAATATTATACATTCCTGCATTAGCCCACATTGTTTTCCTGTGGGTCCTTCCAGAAAGTGTAAGATGGTTACTATCGCAAGGCGAAGAAGAAAAAGCTACCAAGGTTCTACAAAAAGTTGCAAAAGTTAATAAGCGGAAATTATCCAATCACAGCATAGAGAAACTTCTCTTAGCCAATAAATTCAAACTAGCCCAAGCTGATGAGGGCAAGTTTCCAATTAAAGTAGCCTTTAAAACACTTTTCTGGCGTATTATCAATTGTGCTTTATGTTGGTTCACACACGTTTTGGTCTACTATGGATTAAGTTTAAATGCAGTATCACTTGGAGGAAACAAATATGATAATTTCATTTATATATCATTAATTGAGATTCCAGGATTTTTGATACCATTTTTGACAATGGATCGTTATGGCAGAAGATATTCTCTATTTGGATATCTTTTGATATGTGGAATTTGTATCGGAGCAACGATATTTATTCCAGGTGGTAAGTTACAATATTTACTAAAAATGTCAATTGAGTCACAAAATTTTTTCATTAAGGTCTGTATGGTGTTCAATTGACTTTGTTCCTTCTTGGCAAAATGGCAATAACTGCATCATTCCAAGTCTTGTATTTTTACACATCGGAAATATTTCCAACAAATGTTCGAAACAGTTTGTTGTCTTTTTGTTCGATGTTTGGACGTGTTGGATCGATGGTGGCGCCACAAACACCACTTATGGTGAGTTATAGTACTTAAGTAGGAATAATTGTTTTTTCGTTGGATTACTTGTCAAAACTCAGAAATGTTTTGTTAATTTACAATATTCGTTTGGTATAGTTTTTCTGTAAATTTGGAAAGGCTATTTTTTTTATATTCGATTGAAATCAAAAAGGTGTGGAATACTGTGAAAATCTGATCGAAAATGACAAGAGTTTGACAAAGTATGACATTTGAAATATTTCAAAATTGTTTTTGTTTCAAATAATAATACATGCTAAAAGCATGATGCTGTGGAATGTAAATTTATCGATTTCGTTCTTAGGAACTAAACTATACACTTAAGTAGAGACATTTTAAATAATTAACTAAATTTAACGAACTTTTTAATTTTAAATATATGTATGTATATATGTATGTAATTGAAAACTTTTTTAAATTTAATATTAAAAACTATGTATGTAAAGATTAATTTAATCCAATTCAAATCGAACAAAACGGTATCACTGAATAAAATCTTAAATTTCTTCTTTTCTTAAGGCAAAGTACTATGAACCTTCACCAGCGATTCTTTTCTCGGTATGCGCCATTGTTTCAGGATTCATGGCACTTCTGTTCCCTGAAACGACTGATGTCGTTTTACCTACAACAATGCTAGAAGCCGAAGGAATTGGCCAGAAGAAAAAGGCTAAAGAAGCTGAAACAGGAAACACGTAGCTTTATGATTTTACATAGTAACATATGCATTACATACAAAAATATATGTTTATTGTTCATGCAGACTAAACACTCCATATTATATATACATACATACATATTACATTTAAGTAAGTTCATTTAAAGTAAGTTTAAATATAAGACCAAATAATATAAAAGATGATAAAACATAATGAATAATATACATACAATTTTATATGACATCAGTTTTCTGTCAAAACCTGATCTTGTTATGGGTATAATATAGGTAAGCTATAAGAAAATAGTGATTTTTAAAAACTATTTCTATTCGAAACTGAAATGTGAAAGAAAAAAAATTTATCTAAGTATAAGTATTCTTTTTACGTAAATAGTATCAACCCTGTTAAAAAACTAAAATTGAATTATTTTAATTCACCCAAGAAGGCGCATTAACGAATAAATAAGTTTTTTCCGACGACTAGACATAAAAGAAAAGGAACGCTAGTGAAAAATATTTCATTTATACGAGTAGATTTTCGTTAATACTTCCTACTTTATTTCAATTATCAGTTAAGTAATAAATGTTTATTAAAAAATATTTAAGTTCATGATTTTAGTATGTTTTATGAATTAGAAGATATCTATGTACCCACTTAATTTTTTTTTAATATATATTTAGTAAGGCAATAATAAAATATAAAATAATTCATACAAATGCTACTAGACTCCCTTTCTCCAATGTTTATTTTATATTTAGCTAAATTTTAAATGAGTTTAATAATAAACACGCTGATATCGAAGGGAAATATTGCGGCTATCATCTACTCTTTTTAAAATTACCTCAAAATTCTAGTTATCCTAAAAGTTTCTAATCAATCCTAACTACGAGTACGACTATAAAATTGTGATCTTAAAACCTGATAATGTCTACTTTTATCAATATTTTAATTGTTTTGGCGATAAAAAAATATCAACTACTCTACATATATTCAATTGGGCGATTGTGCGCACAGTGAGACATATTTTTTTTTTTTTTAATTGGTATATCCTTCAACTTTTTTAAGCAATCCTAAAGATGCTTAATAATTATTGTTTAAAAATAAACATAATTCGTTAATGTTGTCAGTCCACTGTGCCAATAAAAATTCTTTGCTATTCTTCTATTCCTTCTAACTGGGCCGTGCAATTCAGGTTTCAATTAAAAGACAGGCATACAGCTAAAATTATTATAAATATTATTAACTTTAATTAACATTTAATAGTTTATTTATAATTCAATTTTGAATTAGTGAATTAATTTTTGGTCAACGTCTCGGTTGATTTATCAGTTAAAAAATAATTAAGCATTTTTTATTAATAAGTGTGTTTAGTGTTTATAAAAAATAACGTTATTGTCATTATTGAAATGTCTGTGTCTCAATGTTATCATCTTTCCCCTATCTACATACAAATATGTTACTATATTCAGATATTTTGGATAGTTAGTTGAAATTAGTACCAACAATGACAGAGATTGAAAACGGTTGTGCAAGTGTTTCACACAGGTACTCGAATAAATGTAGTTTAGACGCGATTTTAATTCGTATCGGACAATTTGGAAAATTCCAAAAACGTAGTTATGCGCTCATCATTTTACCGATGATGTTTAATGCATATTTTATGTATTCATATATTTTTCTTGCGAGTTCTGTGGTTCATAGGTTTGAAAAAAAAAGATATATTATCGTGTCGAATTTTTTAAATTTAATTTTTTAAAACCTAAACCAGATGCAGAGTGCCAGAATGTGATGGACCAACTAGTGGTTATGAAGAACCCTGGACCGATTTTTCAATTCCCATGACTTCGGGTGGAGATTTGGATAAATGTAATCGATATATTGCTTACAATAGAAGTTTTGATATGTGCTTTGCTGATAACTACGATCAAAATTCTAAGGAAGATTGTGGTAAAGATTTTATATTTCGTGATAACGAACTTTCAATTTCAAATGACGTGAGTAGGTATATACGAAAGTTAATGATGGTTATTTTCAGACTGTTTTAATATTTATTTACAGTTTGGTATTTATTGCTCAGATGATTGGAAACTATCAATGGTTGGCACGGTATGTGTTGCCGGGCAATTTTTTGGAGCTCCTGTAGGTGGATATTTTTCGGACAGGTAAGTGCATATCTTAATATTCAATTAATCACAAAAAAATTGACAAATAAAATCATTTTTTGCAGGTATGGCCGTCGAACACTGGTGGCCATCGGAGGTTTTTTGAGTGCATTTTTAGGAATAATACGATCTTTCTCCCCAAACTACTATATGTTTCTTATAATTGCATTTCTCGAGCACATTTGTGGGGGCATCATTTACGCCACACTTTTCATTCTTGGAGTCGAATTGGTTAGTCAGAGAGCACGAAATCTCAGCTGTTCGATTCTAACAATGTTCTATAGTGTTGGTGAAATTCTTCTGGCTATAGTTGCTAAAAATGTTCATAATTGGCGTTGGATCCTACGAATAGCTTACACACCAGCCTTAGCCCATATTGCTTTGTTATGGTTTCTTCCAGAAAGTGTGCGATGGCTTCTATCTCGAGGCAATGAGGAAAAAGCCGCTGAAGTTCTACGAAAAGCAGCTAAATGTAACAAGCGTAAAATTTCAGTTGATACAATTGAAAAATTATTTCTGGAAAACCGGTACCAATTAGGAAAAGCTGAAAAAAGTCAGTTTCCAATAAAACAGGCATTCAAGGCATTTCCCTGGAGGATTATGAACTGTTCATTGTGTTGGTTTTCAAACATTTTGGTATTTCATGGTTTAAATTTGAATTCTGTACTTCTGGGTGGAAATAAGTACGACAATTTTATATTCTTGGCACTGGTGGAAATTCCGGCAAATGTTTTACTTTATTGCACAATGAGTCGATTTGGAAGACGATATTCACTATTTGGATATCTTGTGGTTTGTGGAATTTGTTTGGGAACTACAATTTTCATTCCGAAACGTAAGTTATTGAGTTGCCGACGGATTAAGTTTGATTTTGAGGTTTCTAATGTTTTATTTAATTTGTGATTGGCAGAATTCCACGTCCTTCAGCTTTCAATGTTTCTTGTAGGAAAAATGGCCATTTCGGTATCAATTCAAGTCCTGTTATTTTTCACATCAGAAATATTTCCCACAAATGTTCGAAATAGTTTGTTGTCATTTTGTTTGATGTTCGGAAAAATTGGTTCAATGGTGGCACCTCAGACTTTACTTTTGGTAAGACTTTACAATATATGAAAAATGTTTTTCAAAAACAAACATAATGGGGACATTCTTATCTTTTAATATTCTATTTATTTTAATAGGCAAAATACAACAAATCTGCACCAGCGATTCTTTTTTCAATTGTTGCTATAATGGCAGGATTTATGGGCTTGCTGTTTCCTGAAACATCCAATGCCGTTCTTCCTTCAACGATGGACGAAGCCGAAGGAATAGGCCAGAAAAAGAAAGAAGTGAAACAAGAAAGTTTAATGAAAGGGCTTCAATAGAAATCGAGTGAAAATAATAATATTCATGCGACGGAGGTGAAATTCAAAATTTACCCCTATAATTTTCAGTCGATTTAACGTTTTTTAAGAAAATGGCGACACAGATTTGTTTATTTTTAGTTTTATATTGTAAATGTGCCAGTTTCTATGTAAAATACAACATCAAATAATTTCTTACGATCCTAGAGAATTTTTGTGGCATCAGATTATTTCAAAAGCAAACTGTCTTACCAGCGCGGATTATATGATTGCGTTACCGTTGTGTTTGTTTTAGTGTTGCGTTTGTATGGAAACGTTTTAATAGCGCACATTTAAATCAAATAGTTATAATTTTACTACAAAATGGCCGATCAATTTTCTTGCTTATGTCCTGGGTAACTGAGGATGGGAAGCGCATGCCGCTTACCATATTATCATTCTATCCAACCTAACCTAACCTAAGAATTAAAGTTCAATATTCTAGCTATCTCATAGCTTCTGAAATATCATATGAAAATACAACCCTACCACGATTATAAAATTGTGTATCTCAAACCTTGATAGTATCTATACTTTTATCAATAATATTGTTTCTGTCGTCAGAATAATACCAACTAATCTAAATTAAAAAAAAAATGCTGATATATCTTGACCACCAATATGTGATGATAAGCTCTACTTTCAAAAATTGCAAATACAACCTTTAGAAGCTTAATCACGTAAAGCTATTATTTTTTTTATTATATACTATTATTAATTACAGCTATAATGACTATCTTATAGCAAAGTGCTTAGAAATATCAGACAGTTAGTATTATTTTAACAATGACTGAGGTTGAAAACGGTTGTGCAAATAGTTCAGACAAAGTTTCCGAACAATGTAGCTTAGACGCGATATTAATCCGTATCGGACAATTTGGAAAATTCCAAAAAATTAATTTTGCGCTTATTATTCCGCCGATAATTTTTAATGCATATTTAATGTGCTCATATATTTTTCTAACGAGTTCGTTAGTTCATAGGTTGGGAAAAAAACAAAAATAAGCATATTTCAGTGTTGAATTTTTTTAAAATGGATTTTTAAAACCGAAACCAGATGTAGAGTGCCAGAATGTGATGGAGCAAACAGTGGATATGAGGAACCCTGGACGGATTTTTCAATTCCCATGACTTCGGGGGGAGATTTGGATAAATGTAATCGATATGTTGCTTATAATAGAAGTTCTGATATGTGCTTTGCTGATAACTATGATCAAAATTCTAAGGAAGATTGTGGTAAAGATTTTATATTTCGTGATAACGAACTTTCAATTTCAAATGACGTGAGTAGGTATATAAAAAATTTAATGATGGTTATTTTCAGACTGTTTTAATATTTATTTACAGTTTGGTATTTATTGCTCAGATGACTGGAAACTGCCGCTGGTTGGCACGATAAATGTTGCTGGACAATTTTTTGGATCTCCTGTAGGTGGATACTTTTCGGATAGGTTAGTTAAGGTCTTTAAGCTTAGACACACACAAAATGTTATTCTCTAAAAAACGCAAACTATTAAATCAACCATAACTAACAAAGTTCAACAAATGAATCCAGAGCAGCTACATTACCTTCATCTTTGCTTGCGATTATCTTGACCGTTCACTTTTTTTTTCAAAATTCAAAATCAGAAACGAGTTGGATTCAACGGAAATCACTTTTTTTGTAGATATGGTCGTCGATCAATGGTTGCCATCGGAGGTTTTCTGAGTGCGCTTCTGGGAGTAATACGTTCTTTTTCTCCGAACTACTACATGTTCTTGATCCTGGGATTCCTTGAAAACGTTTGCAGTGGTATCATTTATGCCACACTCTTCATTATTGGAGTCGAATTGGTTAGTCAGAAAGCACGAGTTCTAAGTTGTTCGATATTACCGATGTTTTATAGTGTTGGCGAAATTCTCCTAGCTATAGTTGCTAAAAGCTTTCCAAATTGGCGTTGGATTCTACGAATAGTTTACACTCCAGCCTTAGCACATATTGCCTTGTTATGGTTTCTTCCAGAAAGTGTTCGATGGCTTCTATCTCGGGGCGACGAGGAAAAAGCCGCTGAAGTTCTACGAAAAGCAGCCGATACTAACAAGCGGAAACTTTCAGATGTTACAATTGAAAAATTGATTCTGGAAAATCGGTACAAATTGGAAAAAGAAAATAAAACGCAATTTCCTATAAAACAAGCATTCAAGAAATTTCCCTGGAGGATTATAAATTGTTCGCTGTGTTGGTTCTCGAATGTTTTGGTTTACCATGGGCTGAATTTGAATTCTGTGCTCCTGAGTGGAAATAAGTATGACAGCTTTATGTACTTAGCACTGGTAGAAATTCCGGCATACATTTTACTTTATCTGACAATGAATCGATTAGGGAGGAGGTTCTCATTGTTTGGTTATCTGCTGATTTGTGGAATATGTTTAGGAACAACAATTTTCGTATCGAAAGGTAAGTTATTACCACGATTAATTTTTAATTTCGAACTTGTATTGTATATGTATTTTCATTGACAGAATTCTACGTTCTTCAACTATCAATGTTTCTTATCGGAAAAATGGCCATTACGATATCATTTCAAGTACTGTACTTTTACACTTCTGAAATATTTCCGACAAATGTTCGAAATAGTTTGTTGTCATTATGTTCGATGTTCGGACGAATTGGCTCAATGATTGCACCTCAAACTGTACTTTTGGTAAGACGAGTTTTTTTTTTATTGAACGATAATTACCTACAATATTTTATATTCTTTTAATATTTTATTTTTTTAAGGCAAAATACAATGAATCTGCACCAGCGATACTATTTTCACTTTGTGCTCTAGTGGCAGGATTCTCAGCCTTACTGTTTCCTGAAACGACTAATGTTGAACTTCCTTCAACGATAGATGAAGCCGAAGGAATAGGCCAAAAAAAGCTGGATATTAAACAAAAAAGTTGAATAGGGCAGAGAATTATAGTTATATTGAAAGTTATAAAACCTATAAGGTTATCGAATAAATTTGATTTCATGGCGAAAGGCGAAGAAATAAAACTTATAAAATGTGTTTCTTTTGAAAATATCTTTAATTACCTTAAACTTGTGTCAAAGCGGAGTTTGTTGACTTATTTTACCTGTATACTTCACCAATGCTGCTACAAGTTCATGCCTTTTAGACTAAATACACTTTAATAAAAAGTGCCTGCCGACCGATGTGGATTATTATAATATAGCTAATCAAAATGAAACGATAATAAATATAAGAAAAAAACTTATCTGCCTAATCCAACCTTAATTAAGTTCAAAAGGCAATTTCGAACACGAACCCGAACTCAGTCAGATTATCACAAACAGCATAATGCAAATATAACAGTCCAATCTACCTAACCTAAGTTTAAAACACGTGCAGATGAATGATATTTCAGATATTTATATGTAAGCCTGTTAAGCGGGTGCATCTTATAGGAAGAAGGCTTTTCAATAACCCATCACTAGGCAGGCACGTAGCCAGGGGGGGGGGGGGGGGGCTTGAGGGGCTGAAGCCCCCCCCCCCGAAAGTCTAAAATAAAAACTAAAACTTTCTAATATACAGTATTATTTCCTTTGTAGAGCTCTTCAAATGCATCTCAATAAGTCTTGAAGAAATAACGAGCAGAACGTGGGCGATGTCTTCGAAGGCATCAACACTTTTGGCAGCGTTCCAAAAATGTGATTTCCTAGTTAGCCCCATTGTATGCGAAAAGCTGTTCAGTTTAACGCTGCCCTTATCAGTTTTCCTACAGAACAAATCCTTAGATTTCGTTTCTGCAATCGACCGCACCAAAGAAGAGTTCTGAATTCTTTTGAGAACATCAGAGAAAAAGCCGAAGATTTTTTCAGAGAGGCTTTTCAATCCGTATCTAACCTTGCCGAGGACTTATTTAAAGTTGAATTAAGACTCCAAGAACTTTATTGAAACAAACAAAGCGTTCCAATCCAGAAACCTCTTCTACTGAATCCTATTTATGAGTGTCTGTATTGATTCCTTGCATAGATTCGTTAATACAAAAATCTTACGGACAAATTCATGGTCAACGAAGATGTTCCACCATCGTTTCAAGCTCTTCTCCCAGGTTTTTCTGCAGTTGGGCGAGTCAAAGAAATGGAAAAGATAACATGTTACTTTGATAATGCAATTTCGTTGTCAGCTGTGAAAGCTGAATACATTCTCTGGTGCGAAAAAATATCTTCGATTGATCCTTCTATCGAAGTTTTAAAATTGCTTGATATATGTGACAAGACTAACTTTAGAGGTATAAACTTCTTGCTTACGGTTTTGGCCACGCCTGCAGTGACCACAGCTAGTGTTGAAAGAACCTTTTCAACTATGAAAAGGATTAAAACAGTGTCCCGAAGAGTTATGGGGAATGCAAGATTAAGCTCACTTGCTATGATATCTGCTCATTCAGATATTAATGTGGATCCAGATAAGGTGATTGATCTCATGTCAAAAAGAAAATCAAGACGTCTTCTGCTTTGATAAAATCTGTGTATAAAAAAATAATTTAAGTATATGTTCGTTTGAGTACATACAATTTAAAAACTAATAAAAATCAATAAATTGGGATATATATAGTTTTTTGTTTAAAGAATTCCTCGTAAAATTTGGAAGCAAGCCCCCCCCGAACCAAAATCCTGGCTACGGCACTGTCACTAGGTCAAAGGCGGTTTTAAAACGTTACGTTGGTCGTTTTAAAAACCAATTTTTTTTCATAAGGTGTATAAATTCAAATTTATAAAATAACTTAATTCAAACGACATACATCTACATATGTACATATATTGTTCATACATGCCAGGGAGGTAAACTTTTAACTAATATTCTCACAAAGTGCATATTTGAGGGTAACTCAGCTAGGAAATGTCTCCCAAGCAATCACGCACCGAGCGCTTAAGCTATATCTATTTTATAGTCGGTATGGAGTAACATAGTTAAGTGGTTCCCTTTATAAATACTATACAAAATCACAGGATTTGTACGTTGACTGATGCCAGTGATTTTGTTATCCCAAAGTTCTTTAGGAAAATTAAAAGAAAAATAAATAATTTAACCACAAAAAGTGTAGTTTAATATTTTTTAACCAGTATTAAACCAAACACTCAAGTAGCTCTATTTGATGGGAGTCAAAACCACCATTTTGGATTTTTGTTTATAATAAAAATTAAAACTAACACTCCATAAATAGAAGAATAAAATATAGGTGTTAAAATTGTTAACTGTATATCAAAAAAATTTCAAATAAGCGGAGTTGACTGTATACGAATATTTTTATACCAAACTCTCTTCAAATACCCATACACTTTTTATTATTTTTATTTTGTCATTCCCACTTATCCCGCCCTTGCCAACCTAAGTTAACTGACAACAAAACACAACACGGTCAGTAGCGTATGCATGTTTTATTTTTAAATAACTAAGCGTTGATTTTGATCAACTAATTTAGTCTTTTCTTCAACTTCACTGGTTATATGATTTTTTTTATAAAAATCAATTAAGTTATTTTTGTGAAAAGGATTTACATAAAACATTTAAATATTTTTTTTTCTAAATTCCTATGAGCACTGAAATCGCAAACAAAATCTTAAAGTCTTTATGAGTAGTGGTGAACAGAAAGATACTCGATATGTAGTCATTCCAATTTCTCATAAAAAATATTAAACGAACTCAAACTCGTATTCATTTTTCCAAATTCGAATTCTTAGTCGTACTCGTTACGTTTGTTGTTCTATTTCATTTACGTAATTATTCATGAACGAAAAACGAAATTAGGATTACAACAATATAAATAAATGTATGTCTGGCTCTGTAGAGTATTTCTAATTCCTTGGGGGCTCAAGCCCTTCGAACCCCCCTGCGTACGCTACTGAACATGGTCATAATAAGTGTAAGTGTTTATAGTCTGGGCAGTAGAGTTTTGTGCAGGATCCGATTCTAAAGTTTTTTTTTAATTTCTAAACACATGTCAGTTAAATTTACGTAAAAGAATTTTTTCACATTCTTCTACATAGATATATACATACATATTACATAAGAAGGAAATTACATATTTGTTTTTTTTTTTTTAACACCTATATACATATTTTATTTTTTCTAATATATTTTATTTATTTGATTACTTACTTGTACTTAATTTTTTATATATATTTATTAGCGTTATATATATTATATTTCTGTGTTCTTTCATTAAAATGTGTGTGTTTATAAATATGTATAAGTTATATATTATTCTCATCTAACTTTGAATTTAACACATGTGATATTAGTATATAATCCTCTCATATTCTTTCCTAGCCTTGGACTAGGCTAGAAGTTTTTATTATTTAAATATTTAATTGGTATAACTTAATTTTTTTATGCGGAAATTAAAAAAGAAAACCTCTATATAATTTTAAAAAAGAGACATTTTTCAAACAACAAAAACAATCGGAAAATAAAAAAAATGTTGTTTGTTGTGTTGATTTTAATAAAAGTTAATTTATGTAAGTATTTGTTATTTTTATATAAATAAAAAAGTTTATGTATCAATTTATTTTTTTATAACAACTGGACCACCTTTTTTTAACCTACGAGTCTTTAGTTTGCATTAGTATTCTTATATCTAAAGTTATAAAAAAAGTTCTATAAATATCTACATAATAATTGTTTGTTTTCGGAACAAAAAAATCAGATTAAAAAAATTATAATATTTTTAGTACCTATGTACTTATTTCGATTATGTTAACTACAACAGTAAAACAATCTTTATAAGATCATAAGAGTATTTAACTTACGGAACTGCAACATAATCTCCCAGACTTTATGTTTTATTTAAAAACAAATTTGAGAACGAATATTTTATAATTAAATAATGCCACCAAATTACTTAATACACGCGTCAGTTCTCATCGACCCAGCTCGACTAATCGAACGTTCTGTATAGTTTATTTTTTTTTCGTGAATACAAAACGGTTTAGTTAGTGTGCCTTTAAATAAAGTTTTGTTTTGTTTTGTTTTTCTCTGAAACTTTAAAACCAATAAATAAATATTATTCTCTTATTAGTACAACAATATATGTATTGTTTGAATGAATTTGAATGTTATGTTTTTATTGTAAAATTTTTGGTTGCACAACTTCAAAGCCAAAAAGTTTTAAACGAATTAATGTATAGTTCCGTTAAGATTGTAAGTTTGTATGACAGTTTAAGTTCTCAGTGCACGAAAGTAATGTACACGAATATGGGGCGCGTATTCAATTCGTATGGCTTACAGGTGCTTGGAATTGTGATAGAAACAAACAAAAATATATATAAAAAAAAAATAAATAAGTTGATAGGTAGGTTCATTAAATTAAAGCGTAATATAATTTTTGTTTCGAAGGAGTTGTTTAGCCAAAAATGTTTTAAGAAAAAAAAAAAAAACAAATAAATATGGGTAAATTGTGCCCCTATGCGGTTCATGGCCGTACAGTAGTTGTTAACCACTCTACATCAATCATCCACCTTAGTCGTTGAACCTTTAATCGCTATATGTACATACCTTACATACCTAGAACGCATACAGTTCGTGGTTGTATTATTATCTTCACTGACCGCCCACTTATGCAGACCAGACCCAAATTCGCTCAAAAAATTTGCATCTAAAAAAAATTAAAGCAAGATGTCATCCAACTCTGACAAGGATGTAATGTTCTTACCTCTTTTGGTTCATTAATGTAGAGGTAAAAGTAGGTACGAATAAACTTTAAATATGTATTTATTTTTTGAAATACTATAGATACCTATTTTGAGTTACTAGGAAAAAGTACACAGATTTGAATTAGGTATATTATGATTGGTCTAGTCTATATGTAATTACTACCTATACGAGAATAGAATGGAATTTAAAATAAAATATCGTTTGAGCCATTTTCGAGAAATTTAAAAAAATAAAAACCGTTAGAGGAGAAGGGTTCATTTAACTCAAAATTGTGTATTTAAAATTTTTGGTAAAAATCGAAAGGTTGTAAGTCGATGTTCCAGATTGACGTTCAAACCTGGAGATATTGAAATTATTTATTTATTTTTTTTTGATTAACTTATAAGGTAATCTTATTAATTGTTTAATTAAAAAGATTGTTAAGCATTGCTTATGAATATGAATAATTTACTTTAAGGTACTTAAGGTGCTTTTAAATTAAGATATCTCGAGAAAGCTGAGAAGATAGAGGAATTTCAAGGCCGATTTCAAAACCTTCGGAAAAACCATATCGGTTTTATGTTATAGTCTAAAATATAATAATATTGTATGGAAAATCGAAAGCTGGCGATGAGGCAAGTCTTAACATTTATATAAAAAACTAAAACTTTTATATACGATTTTTATTCACTCACGTCAAACTTTTTAAAACGGTTTTGAAAGAACTTTATTTTCTGAAACACCCTAATATAAAATAAATTTTTCATGAGTCATTTTTTCTAGACAGACATATTTGATTTGTTTTAATTTCACGATAAGAACATAAAAGCCCAAAAAATACATCGAAGTCATAAAGGTGTTGGGTTACATATAAATTATTATAAAAGATATCTACATTATGTATATTTATGCGGTGTGTTTGATTTCATTAGTATTGCTGATTTTCAATACCAAGTTTAACAGCTACAAATGATTTATAGCTCATATGCGATGAAAGAGAATGTATAAAAAAGTTAAAACTAAAATTTATTTAATAAAACAAATTTATTTAGAATCTTCGTAACACTTTAAATTGAATTACACAAATTCACTTAATTTCGAAATCAGTATATATTTAAGACCTTGAATCAAGTACATACGACATAATAAAGCAATTTATTTTAATAACTAAGCATACAAATTAAAACTACAAAGGTGCTACTATTTACACGTTATTCAATTGCTTTCCAATTGCATCTCATTCAAACAGTAATTGTAACATAAATATTTCATTCACCCAACCAAAAAAAATACAAAAAATATACCAACTAAATAGAATAAATAAAATATACAAATTTTATTCTTAATGAGAAAAAAATAGAATTTTTTTTTTGGGTCGCAAAAGGCATCATAAGCGAATAAATTCTAAATAACGGTATCAGGGCAATTGGGGGCATAATAATAAACTGGTTATTTTTTTAATATTTGTGTTTGTTTTGCTCATGTTTGTATAAATACATATCTATAAAATATTTTGATTTCAATTAATTGCTAAATATGTACACTTATTTCAGTGGCAATTTAGCAATTGACTAATAATCTCTGGCTCTGGGCTTTATAATCAAACTACAAAGCTTTCATTTTTTAAAGAGACTGAACATAAATTTATTTGTACTTCGGTCACGATAAATGTATCTATTTGATTGTGTTGTATGTCTACGGTGTAGCCTGTCGCATCTCACTTCACCTTTTCGTCACAATTTGTTAGTTTTTTTTTTTTATTTTATTTTCCAGTGCTTAGAGATCTGGCGAAGCATAGTACCAAATGAGTGAGGCTAAAAACAGTTGTGCCGAAAGCACAAGTTCAGTTGGATCATCTCAAGTTGGTTTAGACGCGATTTTACTTCGCATTGGAATATTTGGAAAGTTTCAGTTGATTAACTACTTGCTAATATGCATTCCTATGCTATTCAGAGGGATCTTCAGTGAATCTTATATCTTTCTTGCAAGTTCAGTGGTTTTTAGGTATGAAATTGGATACATTTTATTATTTCTTCTATTAAGTGATTTATTATTCACCAGGTGTCGAGTACCGGAATGTGATGACCCAAACAGCTCATACCGAGAACCATGGACGGAATTTTCAATACCAACAACTTCTAGCGGTGATTTAAACGACTGTGTTCGATATGTTCCTTACAATCGAAGTATTAGCCAAGATTTCTGCTTTGCCCAGAACTTTGATCAGCACTCAGAAGAGAGATGTGGTATGGATTTTATATTTCGTGACAAAGAACTGACAATATCCAATGATGTATGTATTGTATATAATATCTTTGTTTGATTAGATTTGTGTGAAAAAATGTTGCCTTATAAATGTAGTTTGGAATTTATTGCTCTGACGAATGGAAATTATCTATGGTTGGAACAGTTCATAATCTTGGCAAGTTCATTGGAATTCCCTTGGGAGGATATTTTTCTGACAGGTGAATAAACTAAAAGATTAAATTCTATCGAATATTTAAATACTGTTGTACCAAAGTATTTTTTTTTTTTTTTTTTTTTTTGGAAAAGATAGTGAAAAAGTAAATTTTTACCATCAATTAGTCAATTCCCAGCTTAATCACACCAAAATCCCCCATATACATAAGTTCGAAAAAAGTTATCTATTACTATACTATAGTTTTTAATTGAAGGTATGGTCGCCGAACAATGTTGGCTGTTGGAGGCTTCCTGAGTGCCATCATGGGTGTCATTCGATCCTTCTCAATGGATTACTACATGTTCTTAAGTCTTGGATTTCTCGATAATATTTTCAGTGGAACACTTTATGCAACAGTTTTCATTCTTGGACTCGAATTGGTTGGTCAAAAAGCTCGTGTTCTCACCTGTTCGCTGCTTACGGTATTCACTGTTATTGGAAAAGTTCTTCTCGCAATTGTGGCTAAAATGTATCCCAATTGGCGTACAATTCTTCAAATATTCTACACTCCTGCATTGGCTCACATTTTTTTACTGTGGATTCTTCCCGAAAGTGTTCGATGGTTACTCTCGCAAGGTGAAGAATTAGAAGCAGCAAAAATTCTGCAAAAAGCTGCTGATGTCAATAAACGAAAACTATCAGATCCGACTATTGAACGTTTGCTCATCGATAATAGAGAAAAACTATCAGAAGAGAAGAGTACATTCCCGATTCGAAAATGCTTTAAGGCATTATTTTGGCGAATTGTTAATTGTGCAATGTGCTGGTTCACTCATGTCTTGGTTTACTATGGACTGAGTTTGAATTCAATTGCACTAGGAGGAAATAAATATGATAATTTTATTTATATTTCATTGATTGAAATTCCTGGACTTGTTATGCCTTATTGGACAATGGATCGATTAGGAAGGCGATATTCATTATTTGGCTGTTTAATGGTTTGTGGAATTTGTTTAGCGGCGACGATTTTTGTCGGATCAGGTGAGTTTGTATAAAGAAAATTACAAAAGATTTTTTTTTATTTGAAAGGAAAATTGCTTGGTTTCAGATTTATATGGTGTTCAGTTAACATTGTTTTTGATTGGAAAACTGGCTATTACAGCGTCTTTTCAAGTTTTATATTTTTTCACATCTGAAATATTTCCAACAAATGTTCGAAATAGTTTATTGTCGTTTTGTTCAATGTTTGGAAGAATTGGATCAATGGTGGCACCACAAACACCCCTTATGGTAAGTTTCAATCAGGTTTAATTTATACTAAGTGAATAAAAAATGTTCTTCTTTTACTACACCTACTTTTAAGGCAAAATACTTCAAATCGGGTCCAGCAGTTCTTTTCTCAATATGCGCCATCATATCGGCCCTTATGGCTCTTACATTTCCTGAAACAACTGATGCTATTTTACCAACAACCATGCAGGAAGCTGAAGATATCGGGCAAAAACGAAAACACGCTGTTACTGAAAACAATAGTATACCACGGGAAAATAAAACTTATAGCGTCTCTTTCTCCAGTTCTAATTCATTAAATTAATTTTTTAATAGTTATGAGAATAAGATTACGTATCTACATAAATAAGATAATATAAAAATTATAATAGAAATCAAGCTATCTTATGAATTGGTGCGGGATTTCTGTATGGAAATTCTTTATCTATATCTTGCAAGATTTTTTTTTTCTAACAATACTGTTAATTCTTTTTTTGTTATCTCACCTTTTTGTTATACCGCTATCATTTTTCGCCTTTTATGTAAATGCCAAGATGACAATAAGTTATCATTTCTGTCACCCGATCGTATACTTTTTGACCTTTAAAAAAATTTAAGGAGATAATGGCAATTAAGCAAATCCGATTATGGACGTGTTCGGTTTCGGTTTGGTTCAAATAGAAAACCTGCAAATTATCTGTGTATGTACGTACATATCTTCAAAGGTTAGGTAGGTACATACCTATATATTATATTAATTGTGTATAAAAAAGAAAATTTCAATTCCCCAAATACTAGACACAAATAATCATATAAACTAAATTTATTGTGCAGGGAGTACAAATAAAAGTTTTATAAATCAATCAGTAACAAAGAAGCAAAATATCTGGAAGTGGTTATTAAATCATTAAAAAATAATAAGGGGTTACGACTGATAAAATTCCAAAAAAATAATATTGTAAGACTCTCAATTATTTTGAACACATAATTAATACACATTTACTAGATATGCCATATATACTGTACCCACATTTAGTACCTATACTGTACATTTGTTATTTTTCGAAATAAAATAATAAAATTCAATGAATTTTGGTTTTTTTTTAAATTCAATCCGAATTTGAGAAGAAGATTGACGACATGGTTCTTGTACCTACTAATTATGATAAATTTCACATTTTATTATTTTGAACAATTGATTTTATTAGTCTTTTAAATTGTTGTGCCTTTCGATATTTTGAACTTTTAAACCAACTGTAAATTACTTTTAAATCCACTCTTAAATCTATTTTTAAAGCAAAAGTTGATCTCTTGGTAGTTTTAAACATCAATCATACTTTAACGTAAAAGCAATCCTCTAACTTTAAAAACAGCAATTAAAAAGCTTTTTTATCTCTTAAAAGTATACATACATACTCTTTCCAGCTCGCAATATTAATTTCACAAAAAAAGAATAAATTGAAATCTTTTTGATTTTTTTAAATTTTCTTTGATTTTTTTTTTTGAATTATTAAAGATTTTGAGCTTTGTATAAAAAGGCAACAACATTTAAAATGCAGGCCAATCTATTTAAAGAGCTAGGGACACGGTGATCTTTAATTTTGCAATGTGATAGAGGCATCTATCTAGAATAAAGTACAATAGCATTCACAAAACAACAATCTTTACTACACATTATGTATGTATGTACATTATGTAAGTATGTTTTATAAATTATACCTTATTCTTCAGCTATAAATTATTATTTGTTTTGAAGATGTTTTTTATTTTTATTTGTGTTTGTGTTTGTTTTAATATTTCCTTTGTTGTATAGCTGTATTTTATCTCTTCATCTGTCATATTTGGGGTTTTGCAACGTCAATATGATTACGTTACGTTGCGCATTCTACATTAGTTATTGAATTGCAAGATAAGTAAGTGCTATAAAAACCAACAAAATTCCGTTAAATGATTCCATTACTTCTACGACCATAAGTTACTATTTTCCAAACGAAATCTATAACTTCTATAATCTATAATTAATTTGTAGGTACATTATGTAAAATATGTACAAATTTGGTAATCTCAATTTTCAACGATAAACCTTCAAGTGCTAATTTATAAATATAAATATGCAAATAATACTAAATATTCTTCAAGTTTTTTAATAACCATCTATAAAAGTGTTTACTCTGAATATTTGTATAAAGTGTCAAAAAAAGAGTCCAAGAGGAAAAAAGTGTCCTTTTAAATTTGAATACAGAAATTCATTCATGTGTTTTTTTTTAAGATATATCCAGAACTTGTTTTATATTTTTAATTTCAAAAATATCTTCAAGACTAGCGAATCATTAGATTAGATCACTCAAAGCTCTGTATTAAAATGAAATTATTATTGTTTGGTTATTTCAATTTTCAAATAAGTGACCAACGGTTTGCTGGCTTTCTTAAAAATGACCAAAAATCGATTATTTTTAAGAAAGAGATGTTCAAATGTCTGAAAGGTAACTCTAGTCAGGAGCAATTTTTTAGTAAGACTTTTTTTGTAAGGTTTAAGAATTTTTGCTTATCAAACTTTATCAGATCACTTTTCTTATCATAATGTGACTGTATCTTCGTTCTAGATGCCGTCAAAACAGTGTGTCAAACCATTTTAACTTTGAATTTGAAAGCATCTTAAATTAGTTGTTTTTTTTTAATATTTTCTAAAAACCATAGCTCTGAGTAAAAAGACGAAGTAAGAAAATGTATTTCTTTGAGAGGAAGATACTCAATTCTACATAATAATTTTCTTATATTACCTTCAATTAAGAAAACAGTTGGATCAACAATCGACAGCATTAAGAGCAAAGTATAGAATTTAATCCAGTGGCGGATTTACGGGAAGGGATTTTTGGGTTTTTGGGTTCAACCCCCCTTAAGAAGAATTATAATAAACGATTTCCTTATTCATTTTCATTTATTGCAAGCCACTTGCCACTCGGTTGCTCTCTTTTTAGTTCTTAAACAATTAAACATATAATGGGTGTCACCCTAAAGAAATCCTTTAACCATAATTTTAAACAAAATATCTGCACTAATTTTTTTTTACAATGATTTAAAAAATACAAACAAATTTGCATTAAATTTTGTTTACAATGATTTAAAAAATACACAAAACCTAAAAATTAATATTTTAATAAAGATAAGAATTACAAATGTTCTAATCAACCTTAAAATTGAAACTCCTATTAATAAACTCAAAACAAACATGAATTTATTTAATAATTTATAATTATTTAAGTTAATTCATGTTAATTCATCAAAGCACATGGATTAACAAGTAATTTTGGCAATATTATTTAAGTAGATATTTTTGCCAACGACAATATATGTAACGGGTGATTTTTAAGCTGGTTTGGTTTTGGCAACACTGGTTTTGACAGCTGACGTGTGTTTAGTACCTTGTGTCACTGTCAAACAGCTTCAGTTTGGTTTGCAATTTAACCATGGATCGTCTTACAAATGAACAACGCTTGCAAATTATTGAATTTTACTATCAAAATTCGTGCTCGGTTCGAAATGTTGTTTATCGAAAAATTGTGTTCAGCGATGAGGCTCATTTTTGGTTGAATGGGTACGTAAATAAGCAAAATTGCCGCATTTGGAGTGAAGATCAGCCAGAAGCATTGCAACAGCTACCAATGCATCCCGAAAAAGCCACTGTTTGGTGCGGTTTATGGGCCGGCGGCATTATTGGGCCATATTTCTTCAAAGATGATGCGAATCGCAGCGTTACTGTCAATGGTGAACGCTACCGAGCGATGATAACAAACTTTTTTTTGCCCGAAATCGAAGTTCTTGACTTGCATGATATGTGGTTTCAACAAGACGGTGCCACATGCCACACAGCACGCGAAACAATGGCGCAATTGCGAGGCGAGTTTGGTGAACAGTTAATTTCACGTTTCGGGCCGGTCAATTGGCCGCCTAGATCGTGCGATTTGACACCATTAGATTATTTTTTGTGGGGGTATGTCAAGGCTAATGTCTATAGGGACAAGCCCGCTTCGATTGACGCACTGGAAGCCAACATCCATGCATTCATTCGTGAGATACCGGCCGATATGTGTGAAAGAGTATGCCAAAATTGGACTCAGCGGATGGGCTACCTGAGACGCAGCCGCGGTCAACATTTGCATGAAATTATCTTTAAACATTAAATTGCAAGGTTCAAACTATCGATTCAAATAAATATTTCATTCATTTTTTCGAATTTTTTGTGTTTTTTTTTTTTTTAAAGTTCTAAACCTCTTAAAAAATCACCCGTTATAAAAAGAAAACAACGCTTGTGACACATCATGTAATTTACAAGCTCAAATCAGAAAATGTGTGTGCAAATGTTCACCCATTGTAAAAAAGTATATTTGTGCAGACTGAATAATATTCTTTGGTGACAGCAGAATTCTTGTTGAATGTTGTAGGTTTTCGTTAAGATTTACTACTTTATTTAACGTGAATAAGCTGTTGATTGTTTATTAATGAATATTTTAATTAATGAATTAATTTTTGAATAACATTTAAATTGATATGTAAGTTAGAAGATAATAAAGCATTTTTTATTAATAGGGCTGCAATACTGTTTACAGACTTTACAGACTAGTCACTAACACATATGTTGTGTATGCAATAACCATTGATAATAATCTTATATTATTATATTGAACAAAAGCCATTTAACCATGGAAAGAGATATAACTAAAATTATTTACAAATCGTGCTACCTGAACAATTTTTGTTATATTTAGTAAAAAAGCTCTCAAAAATTCTTTAATCTTGTGGGGAAGTTTTAAATTAAAATTATCATTTTCGCCATTTATGTAATTAGAAAGTTTATTGTTAATCAACTTATCTCAATCAATATACTCACTAACACTTGTTATACTGATATACCTTACTCTATCGTTATCCCAATAAACCAAAACTATAAACGTTATAGAATATCCAGCACCTTATATGTATCATAAAAAAAAGCTCTAAGTGTAAATACAAAACAAAGTAAAATAAAAATTAATAAGACCTTCGATTGCTTAGTAGTAAAAGATTAAGGCAAGACGACTTACTTAAACTATGCCTCAAGTTGAAAACGGCAGACCAAGGACCGATTCATTCAGTCTGGACGTTATTCTAGTTCGTATTGGACAGTTCGGAAAGTTTCAAATTTTAATTTATATCTTAGTATGCATTCCGATTCTGTTAAATTCCATTTTATCGGTTTCATATATCTTTGTCGCAAGTACGGTTGTGCATAGGTATGACAGTAAATAAACTTTTATACAAAAAAAAAAACACTTGTGAATACACGACGAGCTTTTTTTTTAAAGATGTCAAGTTCCTGATTGTGATAGGCCCAATAGTACCTACCAGGAATCTTGGGTAGAATTCGCAATTCCAAAAAATCTCAATGGTGATTTGGATAATTGTCGACGGTATGTGCCTCATAACAAAAGTCTTGGATTAGACGTTTGCTCTGCGGATTATTTTCATCATAGTGCTGCAGAGGAATGTGGAACGGACTTTATATATCGAGACAAGGAAATCACCATTTCCAATGATGTAATTTTATTGAAATAATTTTTAAAAGTCATAATTTTTCTTTTTTTTTGAATCTACATTCTCAACAGTTTAACATCTATTGCTCGGATGAATGGAAACTTGCACTGGTTGGTACGATCAATAATATTGGGCAATTTATTGGAATACCTCTTGGTGGATTTTTTTCCGACAGGTATTCATTTTTAATAAATACAATTCAGCAGCTGTTATGAATATTATTAACAGAAAATTATATGATTTTCTCTTCATAGATATGGACGCCGAAATATCTTAGCTATTTTTGGCTTTATGAGTGCTGTAATGGGTGTAGTTCAATCGTTTACAATGAATTACTATACGTTTAATTTATTCGGACTGCTAACTAATATTTTTGGTTCTTCAATCTTCTCGATAGTATATGTTCTTGGACTGGAATTGGTCAGCCCTAAAATGCGACTCATAGGCTGTAGTTTTACGACAATAGTCTATGCTATAGGACAAGTTACTTTTGCCATTGTTGCCAAATTCTTCCCAAATTGGCGTCATATGCTATTGTTCTTCTATATTCCATCCTTGCTTCAAATTTTCTTCCTGTGGATTCTTCCAGAAAGCGTTCTTTGGCTACTATCACAAGGCGAAGATAAAAAAGCAGTAGAAATTGTTCAAAAAGTTGCTAAATCCAATAATCGGAAGATATCGGAACCTACATTACAAAAATTAGTTCTAACCTATAGGTATAAATTGGCTGAATCGAATGAAGGAAAATTTCCAATAAAGGAAACTTTTCGTTCATTATTTTGGCGTATTGCGAATTGCTCCTTTTGTTGGTTTACGAATGTCCTACTCTACTATGGCTTGAATGTAAATATGGTTCTTCTTGCTGGAAATAAATACGACAATTTTATCTTTGTGTCATTGATTGAAATTCCTGGAATTTTGTTGCCATTTCTTACAATGAATCGATTTGGCAGGCGATATTCATTGTTCGGATTTATGATAATAAGTGGTATTTCTATTGCAGCAACAGTTTTTGTTCCATCAGGTGAGATATTTTTAATTAGAATTGTAATAAAAAAAAAATTAAAAGAAAAACTTTTAAATTTTAGAACTACCATCTATTCAGTTGGTACTGCTTTTGCTTGGAAAGTTAGCAGTTTCTGCTTCGTTCCAAGTATTGTACTTTTTCACATCGGAAATATTTCCAACGAATGTTCGAACTAGTCTTCTATCATTCTGTTCTATGTTTGGAAGATTAGGATCAATGGTTGCTCCACAGACACCAATTATGGTAAGCATATAAAACTATAGTTTTATCTTTATTTGAAATACTATAATTTATAATCCATTTTTTCTTTCAAAGGCAAAGTACTATGAATCAGCACCAGCTATTCTCTTTTCGGGATGCGCTATCTTGTCGGGTTCTATGGCTTTCTTATTTCCCGAAACAAATGACACGATACTGCCATCAACTTTGCATGAAGCTGAAAAGATTGGTCAAAAGAAACAAGTAGAAACTGATGTTGAAATAAAATTGTTAAAGTCAATTTCTTGAAAACGAAAAAATCTCAACGCAAAGGTTATCAGCATCAAGAAACTACATATGTATTATGACTTAAAGGTCTACAAAATTATTTTAATTTAAATAAACTAACCAAATTTGTAATATTCTTCTTTATTTTAAGTTGATATTTTGATAAAATTGACACAGCAACTAAATAAATAGTTCAGAAACTTTTATTTTTGCATGTCGCCATTTGTTCAAGTTCCTAAGTCCCTAGCAAATAGGTTTTTATAACGTAATCTTTAGGAAAAATTTTATCTATTTCAGATAATTTTATTGACCTTGAATATTTTTTTTAATAAAAATAAATCCGTCAGAAGTTAAATCTAATGTTTTTACACCTAAAACATTGTAAGTGCTCTAAATTAATATAACTTTGTTTATTTTTATAACCTTATCAGTAAATATACGAAACTTCTTAACAAAACGGTGAGTTAATATGGAGTATGATAACAGGAAATTATCTTAACATATTTTCAGAGCATCCTCAGAATGAAAAGAATCTACAGACTTTAAAAATAGAAAACAATAAATCATTGGCTGAAAAGTTTAAAGAGCTTACTTATAGATGCAATATAGGTTCTTCTTTTGGAGAGGTTTTATTGTTGACTCGAAATCTATGTGCACACAAAGATCTGGAAATGATATGGTTATCAGAATTGTACAAAAGCTTTTGGAATGCATAACGACAATGACTTCGGATGGAAACAGTTGTGCGAAAGATACCACGGAATCGCATCCATTTGGTGTGGATGATATTTTGACAAAGATTGGACAGTTCGGAACATACCAGCGGTTTATTTTTCTTTTAATATTCATTATAGTTATATTCAATGCAATAATATCGTTAGGATTTGCTTTCACCGCTAGCGAAGTCGTTTATAGGTACGTATACTTAAAATTATATATTATTTGAAATCTAATTCAAAATTTGTGTTAAGATGTCGAATTCCAGAATGTGACGGATCAAAAATATCGTACGAAGAATCATGGACCGATTTTTCAATACCAAAAACTGATGGTGGGAAGCTTGAGAAGTGCCAACGATACAAGACCTTCAATTCAACAAATGGGCAGAATTTTTGTACTGCAGAGAACTATGATCAAGAATTCGTAACAGATTGTGGCAATGATTTCATATTTCGGGATAAAGAATTTACCATTTCTAATGATGTAAGTTTGAAACTTTTTGAAAAAAAAAACTTTGCTAAATTGATTGCTTGATGTTGTGATGCAGTTCAAAATCTTTTGCTCAGACGAATGGAAACTGGCAATGGTTGGTACTATAAATAACATGGGACAGTTTATTGGAATCCCTTTAGGTGGATATTTTTCTGACAGGTAAAATACACTATTGGCAAAGAGTTCTAAGTTTTGGAAAAATTAGTATAAATGATATACTCGTATTAATTTCCCATTCACTGTTCTGTGAGGAAAAAATAGTTTTTTGTTTATAATTCTAGTTATTTCCAGATATGGTCGCTGCATTGTCTTGACGTATGGAACTTTTATAAGTGCAGTTGTGGGAAGTGTTCGCTCCTTTTCACCAAACTACTACATTTTCGTCACATTAGGATTTCTTGATAACTTATTCGGTGCAACTCTCTACCCAACAGTCTTCATTCTTGGACTTGAAATCGTTGGTCCAAAGGTTCGAGTAATTGCATGTTCTTTGATATCTATGTGTGGTGGCATTGGTGGATTTCTACTGGCGATCATAGCTAAAAACTTTCAAAATTGGCGTTTGATTGAACGAAGTTTTTACATTCCAGCATTAGGATTCATAGCACTTCCATGGATACTTCCAGAAAGTTTTCGATGGTTACTTTCTCAGGGGGAGGAAGAGAAAGCTGTTAAAGTTCTTCAAAAAACCGCAAAGATCAACAAACGTAAACTTTCGCATTCCAGTATCGAAAGATTGATTCAAGCCAATAGACAAAGTCTTTCAGGTGTCAAAACAAAACCAAATAAGTTCCCCATTGTTGATGCCTTTAAAATATTCCCTTGGCGAATAATCAACTGCTCGCTGTGTTGGTTCACGAATGTTATGGTGTTCTTTGGACTAAATTTGAATTTGGCTTTTCTTGGCGGAAACAAATACAATAGTTTTATGTTTGTTTGTTTGATTGAAATTCCAGGAATGTTGTTGCCTTTTTTGACAATGGATCGTTATGGTAGACGCAAATCATTATTTGGATACATGTTCTTGAGTGGAATTAGTATTATAGCAATGACATATGTTAATTCGGGTAAGAAAACAACGATATAAAACATTTTATGAAAAAATTTTAAAAGTATATTCTTAATCTAGATCTTGTAAGTCTTCAACTAATTCTGTATCTACTTGGAAAAATGACTATATCTGCATCGTTTCAAACTTTATATTTCTTTACATCGGAAATATTTCCAACCAGCGTTCGAAATAGTCTGCTTTCATTTTGCTCAATGATTGGACGATTTGGTTCGATGGCTGCGCCACTAACTCCGCTAATGGTAAATGAACTAAGAGCTAGAATAACAAAACGTTAATAATCTAAAATATCATTTTTGCAGGGAAAATATTACGCTTCGGCACCGGCAATTCTTTTTGCAAGCAGTGCCATCTTATCAGGTTCCTTGGCTTTGTTTCTTCCAGAAACAAAAGACATTGTTTTGCCAACGACGTTACAGGACGCCGAAAAGATTGGACAAAATGAAGTCAATGTGAACCCAGAAACAGAAGAAAATCTTTTAGAATCAAAAGTTTAGATTAATTTTAATAAAAAATATGATTTTATGAATTTGTAAAGTTTTTATAATTATTATATGGCTTATTTTTTATTTTATTATTTTATTCAAAACTTATACACCAACAAAAACGATCTTTCAACGGTGGAAAACTCTTTAGCTCTTTTTTTAAATGGTTACCTAAACTTCTTTTTCTGTTCAGAATGGAAAACATAAAAGCTGTAACGCTTAAAGTTGTTTGAAGAACAGTTTTTTTAATAAACCGTTTTTGAGATAATGCGCTCGTAAAAAAAATATTATTGATTTACCTTCTTAACTTAACTTAAAGCTAAGCCTTTATTGGCTTATCTGATAACATATAATAAAACAACAACGTAAGATATGTTAAATTTTTGATGATTGTCTTTTTCTGAAAGTATATTATAGGTATATATGTAGGTATAATATGACAAGTTATGGATTTGTAGAAAAAACAACAACTTAAGATTTGATTTTCAAATTTACCATGTTTTTTCGTTAAAATCAAAATTTTATACATACAAAAATTATCGTAATATAAATAATTATAATAAACTTAAAAATTAAAATGATTTATTTTTTATTTTATATTTATTATTTTAATTTTAACAAACTTATTATCACAACTTTTTTATATTTTTTATTTTTAAACTAATAATTTGCGACGCGTTTCGGAGTGTGTCTACTCCTTGGAGACAAAACCCCAAAAATGCATACAAAAATTATTTTTTTAAAAAACCACTCTAACAATTTTTAAAATGTTTTTATTAATATTCCAAGAGAAACTTTGAAAAAGGTTTACATAACTTTAATTCCTTGGGTTTAAGGTACTAAACACATGCGACAATGTTTGGCCTTCACGCAGATATTAATACACTAATTACTTACAACAAAAACAAATGATGTAATTTCATAGATTTATTTGAGAAGCAGTTAGTTAGTAAACTATACTACTTTTGGGTCACTGTTAATTTTTTTATTATGACACCCTCAACCCAAAAAAGCTGTATCGTATACGCCGTCAATACGGAGGGAAGATGTTAAGTTTGCCCAGCTTATCACCAAAATTATTATCATTTACGGTAAAGAAGCTAGAAGTGTTAGAAAAATATGCAAATATTTCCTTAAAAAATAGAGAATTATGAACATATGTATGTACAATGTCTACATATATTAGTATGTAGATGTAGATACTACAATGTCTTCGAATGAAGACGGTTGTACGAAAGATTCAACAAAATCACATCCATTTGGTCTGGATGATACATACATATTTTGTTAAAGATCGAGAGATTCGGAAAATTTCAGCTTCGATTTTTTTTAATTATATCATCTTTGGTGATGGATCACAAAATGTATACGAAAAACAATGGACAAACTTTTCAATACCAAAAACTAGTAGCGGTCTATTTCAAAAGTGCCAACGATACAATACATTTAACTCAACCATCAGGGGGCAAAATTTTTGTTATGCGAAAAACGATGATCCAGAATTCGAAACATATTGTGGTGATGACCTAATATTCCGGGATGAAGAATTAACAATTTCTAATGACGTAAGTTTTCATCTTTTTGACAGTATATTAAATTATTTTGAATGTTTAATAATATTTCGCAGTTCAAAGTGTTTTGTTCGGACGAATGGAAACGTGCAATGGTTGGTACTAATTATTAATAGTCTTAGACAGTTTATTGGAATACCGTTGGATGGATATTTTTCTGACAGGTGAGAAATTCGAAGGAGGCACTTTCAAACTATCAAAATTTCCTTGGGTTTATTTTCATGCAAAATAGTAATAATTTGTTGCCCTCTATAGGTATGATCGCTGTACGGTCTTAGCATATGCACGATTTTCGAGTGCCATCGCAGGAATTGTTCGGTCTTTAGGTATCACCAAAATATTACATTTTCATAACTTTTGGATTTCTAACAACTTATTTGGTTCAACTCTCTACGCAATAGCTTTCGATTTTACCCTCGAAATTTTTGGTCCTGTTTTCGAGAATATGCTTGTACGATGATACCTACATACTTTTGGTGTTATTGCACGTTTTCTACTTGCTTTAACAGCTAAAAATTTTCACAATTGGCATTGGATAGAGCGAATTTTTTACATTCCTGCACTAGGATTTATTCCATTCCCGTGGATACTCCTAGAAAGCTTTCGATGGTTACTTTCTCAGAGAAAGGAAGAAAAAGCTATAAAACATTTTTAAAAAGCTGCAAAGATCAACAAAAGAAAGTTATTGGACTCCAGTATCACAAAATTTCTTTAAGCCAATAGGCAAAGTCTATCGAGCGTCGAGGCAAAAAATAATAAGTTCCTAATATTGGCGATGCATTTAAAATATTCCCCTGGCGAATAATAAACTGTTAACTGTGTTGGTTTACAAATGTTATGGTATTTTTTGGACTTAGTTTGAATTTGGATTTTCTCGGCGGAAACAAATACAGTAATTTTATGTTTGTAACTTTGGTTGAAATTTCAGGAATGTTGTTGCCTTTCTTGACACTAAATCGTTATGGAAGAAAGTTATCGTTATTTGGATTTATGTTTTCGACTGGAATTTGTATTACGGCAATGAATTTTGTCAATTATTCAGGTAAGAAAACTGCAAGATAACTTTGGGTTTAGTTTTGTTTTTCCATATTTAACTTACGCAAATTCCGGTAGTCTTCAATTGATAATTACTGTATCTTTTTGGAAAAATTGACTATCACTACATGATTTCAAAGATTGTATATTTTCACATCGGAAATATTTCCAACGAATGCTCGAAATAGTTTGTTGTCGCTTTGTTCTATGATTGGACGATTAGGATCGAGTACAATTATAAATTAGTGCATAAACCTTAAATCTAATGTTTATGTTGTACCTTTTCACAAGTAAAATATCACTCTTCAGCACCTAGTGTACTTTTTGCAAGCAATAATTTTTTGTCGGGCTCCTTGATCTCTTTTCTTCCAGAAACAAAAGAACTTGTCTTACCAACAACGTTAAAGACGCTGAGAAAATAGAAAAAGAGGAAATTAAAATCGAACGAAGAACAAAGGGTGTTTGCAACATCAGTGGGCAGTTACCCACCCCCAAATGAATTTTGTTTGTTACATTTTATTATAAAGAAACTGCGGAATGTGCATTAAAATAAAATGTACAATATACATCAGGAAAATTTACTTCGTTAGCGAATTATTTTTTTTAATTGAAAACATTTGTATTTCTCTTTGTATTTTCAAACAAGACATTAAAATGTAATTAAGAAATCAACCTCACACGCCATCTGTCGGAAATGGCGAAACATCTTCTGCTAAATAACAAGGCCTACTATTCCTTAAATAAATATACAGTTTATATTCGTTTCCAGTAAAGTAAAAAAATTTATGAAGAAGAATACAAATATTAAAAATTTTTTTTTTTGCTAACAGTATTTCAATTTTGACTTTATCATATACAAGGTGAAACAAAGAATATTTTCAGAACATATCAAATAAAACTATAAATCTTCCCATATAAGTTTGCATAGCTTATCCTCAAAATTATTATCATTATACTTACGATATCAGTATACTTACGATACAAGTCTTAAAAAATGTGGCAATTTCTTCAAAAGACTGAAATATAGGTAGGTACCTACCTATACTAAAATGTCTACGAATGAAAACGGTTGTGCCAATGCGAAAGATTCAACCGAATCAAATCCATTTGGTCTGGATGATATTTTAGTAAAAATTGGGCAGTTCGGAAAGTTTCAGTTTCGATTTTTTTTACTTATATTTACTTTGATTATATTTCATACGGTTGTTAAATACGGGTTTATTTTTACTGCAAGCACAGTCGTTTATAGGTGTGTTATTTTCTTATACATAATCCGAATCCGTGTCTAACTCATCATTTCTATTATAAGGTGTCGAATTCCAGAATGTGACGGAACAGAAAATGTATACGAAAAACCATACACAGAATTTTCAATAAAAAAATCTGCCAACGGCCAACTTCAGAAGTGCCAACGATACAAGGCATTTAACTCAACCACTAGTGGGCAGAATTTTTGTAATGCAGAAAACTTTGATCAAAAATTCGAAAAAGATTGTGGCAATGATCTAATATTCCGGGATGAAGAGACAACGATTTCAAATGACGTAAGTTTGCATCTTTTGACGAACTTAATTAGGTTTTTTGACTGTATTTGTACTTCGCAGTTCAAAGTGTTTTGTTCGGACGAGTGGAAACTTGCAATGGTTGGTACTATAAATAGTTTGGGCCAGTTTATTGGAATGCCATTGGGCGGATATTTGTCTGACAGGTGAGAACTGAGCAGATAAATGTGGCAAGACAAGAATATTTAAATATTTTATATACCTAATCCTACTGGATTTATATGCTGGAAGAAAAAATTGCATTTTTGGTACGCATATAGTTCACATCCATACAAATATTTTAAGTCTTGCTTAATGGCGCCCCAAAGTGCAAAGGATTAAGATAAATGTTTTTTCCCATATAGATATGGTCGCAGTACGGTTTTGACATTTTCTGGTTTTACGAGTGGAATCATAGGAATTGTTCGATCTTTTTCTCCAAACTATTACATGTTCGTCGTTTTTGGATTTCTTGACAACTTTTTCGGTGCAACTATCTACGGAACAGCTTTCGTTCTTGCCCTCGAATCCTTAGGTCCAAGTGTTCGAGTACATGCTTGTACCTTGATACCTATGTGTGGTGGCATTGCACGTTTTCTACTTGCTTTCGTAGCTAAAAAATATCATAATTGGCGTTTTACTGAGCGATTTTTTTACATTCCCGCCATAGGATTCCTAGCACTTCCGTGGATGCTTCCAGAAAGTTTTCGATGGTTACTTTCTCAGAGAGAGGAAGAAAAAGCTACAAAAATTCTTCGAAAAGTTGCAAAGACGAACAAACGAAAGCTATCCGATTCTAGTATTGAAAAAGTACTTCAAGCCAATAGGCAAATCCTTTCGAATGTCAAAACTGAAAAAACTAAGTTTCTACTTGGCGATGCATTTAAAATATTTCCCTGGCGAATTATCAATTGTTCGCTGTGCTGGTTCGCAAACATGTTTGTGTTCATGGGGCTCAGTTTAAATTTGGCTATGCTCGGCGGAAATAAGTACAATAGTTTTATGTACCTATCTTTGATCGAAATCCCAGGAACTATATTGCCATCTTTGACGATAAATCGTTATGGAAGAAAGCTATCGCTATTTGGATTAATGTTCTTCACTGGAATTTGTGCAATGGCAACCACTTTTGTAAGTTCGGGTAAGAAAAATACAAGATAACTTTTGCAAACTTTTGTTTTCTCAAATTTAACTTATGTACCTACATACATAGATTCTGGTAGTCTTCAATTGACACTGTTTCTTCTTGGGAAAATGACTATAACTGGATCGTTTCAAATATTGTATATTTTCACGTCGGAAATATTTCCAACAAACGCTCGAAATAGTTTGTTGGCGTTTTGTTCTATGATTGGGCGATTGGGATCAATGGCAGCGCCACAAACTCCGCTAATGGTAATTTAATTTCCAAATAAAAGAATGTGCATAACTTAGACTTTGAAATGTTTATACTTTGTATCTTTTTCACAGGGAAAATATTACGCGTCAGCACCGGCAATACTTTTTGCAAGCAGTGCCATTTTATCTGGATCTTTGGTTTTATTTCTTCCCGAAACAAAAGATATTGTCTTGCCAACAACGTTACAGGACGCCGACAAGATTGGACAAAAGGAAATCAAAGTTGAACCAAATACAGTAATAGAAGAGAAAGTATTGATGTTGAAAGTTTAAATCAATCTAAAAAAATTGCACCCATTCGCTAAAACAAATATGTATTTGTATTGTCTTCAACATAACATTTATTTGATTTTAACGCTGGGAAGAAGAGGTAATAAGCGTACCTCCTTCAAATGTTTGAGCCACAACCGCGAACCCATTTTTAAAATTTTCTTGCTAAAATGATAATTTTATATTTTATTGTTTAAAGTAAGCTCATGAGGTGCAACTTATTGGGAATCTCTATAAGTGGAGCTAAGAACTTTATATTCGACTTAAAAATTTATGATTTTTCGGACATCCTTGGTAAATTGTTTTTTTCCAAAACATATTAAATAAAACATAAAAACAGCAAAAATTTTCAGTTAACTAAAATTAGAATTCATCTCTTTTATATAATATTTTTGAACCTCTTTTAATAATTATTACAAATCGGGCAGTATTTTATCTTAAATATAAGTTTTAATACCTACATATTACAGTGGTAAATTATATGTATATAAAAAAAAATAATTAAAATGTACTTCCTTAAAAAATATGTAAATCAAACAAAAAAATAAAAGGTATTAAAATGTACTACGTTTTTGGTACTATTGTAACATTTTTACTATTCGGCAAGAGAACTTCACCATCCTTAGACTCGTGATCAAGAACTTCGTTAGTACTATTTGTTTCTAAACTGGAATCTTTTTGACCATTTTCCAATAAAACAACATTCATAGGTTGCATTTCAACTGGTGCATGTTTCTCCACCTCTGGTGGAATTAAACGTTTCCTAATCGAATGAAAAATAAGTTTTTGTTAAAAATAATCTTATGAATTTTGATGGATTATACTCACTTAAAAAGTAACAGCCACACCATTGAGATCAGCATCATTATTGTAGTCAATCCGAACGTCCAATATGTTCCGAAGCGTGTGTATATTGAACCCACACAAATTGGTCCTAGAACTCTGGACAGACAACCGGCTCCGGTCATCATTCCCATCCAAACACCTTGAGGTCGAGGACCAAGAATCTTTGAAAATATTGTTTGAATAAGTGTCACGCCAATAGGATAACCAATAGATGTGAATCCATAACCGATGAGAAATTGGTTAAGGGTTAAAGCGTTAGTTATTGCACACCATTCCTGTGTTTTGGGGCACCCTAGATAAATTTCACTACCGGGGTTATCATAATTTGGGTTATTTGTTCCATGCGGACCCAGCGGAATGGTTATGTTAAAGACTTCTGCAACTTTTGGTGGACCATCGCCCCAAGGAATGTAAAGCACACGTCCCAGAACCATCAGTGAAAATCCACCCCATATAAGAACGTACTCCTCTCGAAACATCTTACAGAGAGGTTTGATGCAGACAAAAGTTACGCAGGCTATAACCGCTCCCACGCTCAAAAGGATTCCCATGTAATAAAGTGCTTGTTCTTTGGACCACGCAAATTGATCCATTGTGAGAGATGTTCCTAATCTGTGAAAAGAGAATCACATTTAAATATTTATTTATTTTATGAATGCTTATAATAAAACTTACGTTTCAAGGAGGACGAAATTAAAGACCAGAACAAAGAAGGCTACTATTAGAGTCCATGCTGAAACATAGTCCGGCTTCATGGCCTTCCAGGTTTCCTTCTCAGAAGTCTTGCCCTGCATTATCATAATTTCCCGGGCTGCAACTTTTCGTTCCTTTATATAAAAGATATTTCATATTAAGGCCTAGAATAAATAAATGGACAATTTTACCTCGAAGATATTTGGCATAAACATTATAATATTGGCTATGCCCATTAAGACATTAATCCATCCAGCGGATGTGTACATATTTAAGATAACAGTTCCTCCGAGTATTCTAAAGCCATTGCTACCCAAAGGTGTAACGGCGGCTTGTAACGCAGGGCCAACAATAAATCCCAAAACTTGAGCCAACGAAATCATTGATACTGCACCAGTGCGTTCACTTAATCTCGTTGCAGATGATAAGTACGAGCGGCATACCGCAATATTGGCTGATAGATCAGAACATTAAGAGTTTTTGGTCAGTTCTTTATTTTCAAAATTCTTACCCGAGCTAACTCCTATGAGGAATCTCGATCCCAACATCCAGTATTTGACATGACTCGGCACCATTTCCAATGACGAATATATTGCACTGGCAATTGAAAATGTCGTAAGTGAGCAAAGTAAAGGTATCCTCATTGTTCCGGATTTATTTTGCCAATAACCGAAGAGCGGACTAAATATCATTTGACCCAAAGGATTGGCAGCAACAACAAGGCCCATGAATTCTTTACCCGCTTTCGGATCTAGCTGGTGAGAAAAATAATTAAGCATTTAAGAATTAAAAGCCCGATCTCACGGATACACTCACCTTATCCAAGAATGGCCAAACTCCGGTGAGGATTATACTAAAAGCAAGTGACATCAGGAACATTGTGAAATAGATGACTCGTATTGATACCCAACGCTTGTTGTATTCATCGATTGTTTCTAGGCCATCGTCAACATTTTCAGGTAGTCTGGAAGGCTTTAAGTTTTCACGGAATTTACGAAAGCCTTCCATTTTGTTGTTCTATGTATGTGCAGGGAGAGTATTATATAGGATTTTTTTGGTAGATAAGTATTGTATTCAGTCTGTGAATTTACAGGTTTTTGAATGCAAAGAGATCAGTTTTCCTTTTTATCACATCATTCTGGAAAAGAGAATTGTATCTAGTACGAATAAATGTTGTATTTATATTCTGGAGAATATTAAGAATTAAACAAAATGAAAATGTAAATTATTATTAAAAAAAATGTTTGAGTTTAGAATTCTATTTCCAAAATTTCAAATCTATCGTAACTCAAAATTTAAGTTATCCATGTTAACTGTTAAAAATTTGCATGCGTCGTTAATACGTATAGATACATTACATTGGTGATACACTACGTCACATGCGTCAGCTGCATTTGAAAATAACAAAATTTAAACTTTTACAAATTAAAAAATTCAAACTTTCCCATTCATTGCAATTGCAATGATTTACTTTAGGAAGAATTCATTCGTGCAAATAAATAAATTAATAAAAAAAAACAACCTAAGCTTGTGTGTTTCTTCGACGCAACTGATTTTACTTCTTAATCAATAACGTAAGTATAGTGTAAATAAATCTGTCATTTAATCTGCGGGTGTAAAGTTGTTCAGTTTTTGATGATGACACTATTAATTTTTCAACAAATGCAAGCAAGCTAAATAGCATGTATGCCCTTGCCCTTTTAAATGTGGTAAGACGTTAAAGTTGAATAGTTCATATGCTCGTAGGAATTATTACTAGGTCAATGTCAATTTCAAAGTAAATATACTTCAAAACAAACATTAGCTGTCATCACTAGAATATTCTAAGAGCACACTTAAAATAATTCAATGAAAAGTCAGAATATGTACATACATATATTTTGTTGTCATTGTTGTTTTTTTCTATTTCAACTTTTGAGTAGAAAAAGTTCAAGGTTGATTTTTAAACAAACATCCGCATTTTTATTTTCAAAAGAAAAAGAAACTTTAACCTGAAAGAATTATTTTAATACAAATTTTTATGAGATTAAGTGAGTCTTGCAATCTTCCATCCAAACAAAATGATAATTTAAATAAATTAAGTTTATTGCTAGGTCGCAGTTCTTCTTGTGTAAAGTCTCATTATAAAGGTTTTTACCTGATTCTATAAAAGAAATAAATTAGAAATGATGAAAGCATGATGCCGCTAACCGTAAAAATAATTCTTTGGTTAAGAATAGTTTCATGTACTCACATGACCTGTAAAAAATGAACGAAACGGTCATGTTTGAAATATCGAGTTCGTTTGATGTTACGAAAGCAAAATCTGCACGTAGTACCTTTCAAATATATAGCAAGTACAAATTTGAACCAGTTTCTTTACTCAAGGAAAAACATTAAATCCTCGAAATTGCACCCTATAGTGCACCTGATAAAACACACAAACTATCAATTAAACTTCTGGAAATTTATTTTATTATACTTCTATAGAGTTTTCAAAGAGCTTGCAAACCGAAATTGTTATTTTAAAACCAATAGATATTTTTGTGTACAGTTTCTTTTAAACCTTCCTATAAAATTTTAAGTTATTTTAAAATCAATAGATACTTTTGTTTACAGTTTCTTTTAAACCTTCTTATACAAAATTTTAAGTTTAAAGATTTTATTAAGAAATTTATTCAAAAAGTTTGTATAAAGCTTGCGTATAGAAGTTTTATGATTTTTGTCAACGAAAGCATTATTATTCGTTAAGTTTATGCGCGAGCAGCATTTATGTTGATAAATTTGTAAAAACAAAAGAAAAGTCCGACAGAAGCTATTATTAGTCTTGTGAAGGTTCTGTAAAGCAGGTAGTGATAATTTGATAAATTTGTCTCAGAAAAATCTAAAAAAAATACCATGCTACCTACATTTAATTAAAGGGCTTGTTGAACTTAAATAAATACAAAGCTTCAATAAAACAGCCAATTTAATGAGTCAACGCGTTCACTCTCTGACGCCAAAATATTTCCCAATTTTAAATTGGCTGGTTTTAACGTTTTTATACGTACAAGTGTCAGTCAACACGTTGACCATCTATCGTAAAATTAATTGAGATATTTCCCAATAAAATAAAATAAACCCGAATCACATAATTTTCCCTGTTATTCATTAACCAGTAATATTTTGTTTGGTTGGTTAAAACGGACTAGACAATACTTAGGTACATATAAAAAATAATACATTAGACAATACTTAGGTACATATAAGACATACATACATACCTACAAAAATACATATATGTTTGCATCTACTTCTACTCTGAAGTTTGAATAATAATATTATATTTTGTTTTTATTAAAAAAAAACAAAAACAAATTGCAAAACACACCCACTTCAAGCTTAATGACGTTGTTCTGGCATGTGCTATCTGCATCCAATAATAATAATTTCAATCAATTGGCGTTACTAATTAAATACAGAAACTGAAACCAAACGACAAATAGATAGACAAGCTCATGTGACACGATATCTCCACATTTCTAAAATACCTATTGCACAATTTTTGCCGATCTGTTTACCACAATGTCTACGAACTAAATTTACTTGCAATTTGTTTTGCCACAACGACTTTTCAGAAATGTCCAAATTCCAAAACATAATTACTTGCCAGATGTAGTCCCAATCTTAAACCGGGTTTATTCAAGAAATATTTTGGGTGCCCGTCATCCATAATAGCTGAACCCGAAACTAAAACTGTAAAGAATTGCTGCTACATTTTGTTTCGATTTAAATTATTTTTCGTTTTGTTTCCATTTAACAGAACTCCATTAAGATTCAGCCGTGGCCTAGTATAGTATGGCGTGTATCATGTTAATCCAAGTTGTTTTATCAACAAAACTGTCAGTTTTTCATATAAACTTGTCACATTATAAAGTCTATTTAATTCTAAACTGATATGAAAAAGCTAATATTTGTTAGGAAGCAAAAAAAACGCGGCACAAAGGAAAATGATAAAAATAACTCCCATTTGTATAGATGATGATTAATTTTACGTAACCGTAACCGAAAGCAAGTTACTCTAAATCTTTAGTTAGATACAAAAAATATTTTTATGGTTTAAGAAGGAATTTTTTTCAAACCAAACTTGCAAGTATGGTGTAGTTATTAGTCAACCGGAATAATTTATAAGTTGTGTCTGCATTATGAGGCAACGACCGACTGCTTGATGGCAACAAACGAGGAAACTAGAAACATATGAACTTAAGTAAGGCAATGTTTTCCGACATTATATTCATTACGACTATACGACAACGACGCATGCGACAGAATCTAGCCCTTTTATGCTATCGGGTTATTGCCGGGGCTGGAATTTCTTGTATGCTTAGTGATTTGGTATTGGAATTTGGAATGCAATTGGTATGGAGGATATCAATTGCTCAAGCTAAAGTAAAGAGATTAAATTTATTATAAGAATAAAAGTGGAATATCACTTAGTATTTGTAGCATCATGAAAAATGAAAAATATTATGACGACTAAGAAAAAACTAAGAATTTATCTATACACGAAGAGCCAAGATGTCCTTATCTAAATACAAAGAGTAAAGAAAAAAAGAAAAAAAATCGATTGGTCCATGACCTGGAGCAATTTGAGGAGAATTGAAGTGACGTGACATTGAAAAACAAAGAGAACAAATTTCTATATACATAGGTATATTGATAAAGGTGAATCAGTTAGATTTTGTTATAATAAAGGAGCATGAATGTCCCGCTATAAATCGGATGACCTTCAAAATCGATTTAAGAGGAATGCTTGGGGTGAGATGTCATTAAATAGGTATTCAGTACTACTGAAAAAATCGGTCAGTTTAATTTCGCTAATCTTTTATAAGAGTTTGGTTGAACTCAAATTAATTTAGTGGTCACATAGTTTAAATTTTTGTTTGTTATAAATTGACCGTTTACATTTAAATGATCTATTTTTAAATTTCATAGTTTTCGAAATTATCGATTCTGAAAAATTGGAGACAAGGGCTCTATTTTTACAAATTTATTCATGTTCTGATTCCAAAAAAAAAAAAAATTTTAAAGCTATTTTAAGCAAACAAAATAAGGCTATAATTGGTTTTCTCGAAATCCGTTGAACCGTTAACGAGAACATTTAAATAAAAATAAAATTCGGACGAATGGAGGAGAAATGTTGTTGTTAAAAAAAAAACGTATGACCATCGTACTACATATAACTTATTAAATTGCCCATGCTGATTTTTTATCGATTAAAAATTTCTTTTAACGGTCTTTAAGTTCATAAACAAATTTGGCATGTGATGGAGCTCACTTCGAATCATCAGTTGAAGAGTTCAACAATCTTGTTAAAACTTAAAACCTACCGCAATTTAAATTCAACTTTTATTTTCATAAGAAGCTCATCAGGTGAGAACCTTTGTGAACTTTGTTCAGTTAATATAATGTAGCATGCAAATTTAATTCTCAGTCCCTGTCTAACTATAAGTATGTATACATAAATAGAACAAAACGCACTTCTATAATATATAAGTGAATAATCATGATTTAATCGTGGAATGAATTTACACTTCTAAAGATTAATTTTATAATTCTCAAACTTAGGTAAAGTTACAAAAAGCTTTTTTCAAGTTAATGAAAAGAAGGTTTTTTTTAAATCTTATCATCTAAAACACCTGTAAAAGTTTGCATGATGATTTTAACATATCGCTCGTGATAAAATGACCTTGAATTTGTGATAATTCATTTTAATCAAAAGCAACAAGTTTTTCTTTAAGATTTATAATGTCAGTAATTTAAACAGGAAAAGATAACAAATGTGTATAGGTAGGTTATTAAACTTTTAAAAACAAAGCTCTTGCTGCTAGGTTGGAAAATATTAATTTTATGACACAGAAGTGACAGTTTATACGGCAATTAACAAAAACACTTTTTAATCACCTATAAGATAGATAGATAGATGTTTTAATACCAGTCCTTTGAAACCGTTCTGTATTTTTTTTTATTTTTTCAAATAATAAACATTAACAAAATTGAAAGGTATGTAGTGTTAGTATCTGCGTATAGTGCTCAAAAGTTTAATGCCCGCTGAAAGCTAAATTAAATCAATTATCACCGGCACTATACATACCACTATTATGTATGTATGTAAAAATGTACATACTTTATATGTAAATGAGAAAAATATTTAATGAAACTAAATTGCCGGTCTTTGCAACAATACGAGTAGAACCACTTTAATTATTTTGACTGTAAACAAATAAATTTATTTAATTACAGTAGTATTACTGTATTGAATCAGAATCCTACCTATAACACAACTTTGTGTGTAAAGTGAATGAAAGCAAATCAATTCACACTCAATAGCACGTGCTTTTAAAAAATAATGTCACATCTTTATGATACACTGAAAAAAAATATTTATATATTTGTTTGAGAAAAAAAAATTGAGTCGAAAATTACCTGAGTTTGTAAGTAAAACGTATGACAGTGAATATAGGTTTCATGCAAAGGTGTGGACTATGACTGAACTAATCACGGATTAATGATAAAAAGATTAAATAAATTTTTGTATTAAATGTTTTTTTTTTAATAATACAAATTCTATATACTACTGACATGGTCCGCACTAGTCAACTGATGAGTACAAGTGATATCGCCGGGACGAAACGCCTAAATTTGTGTGGACAAAAGGCCGTTAAAAGCTATTTTGAATCAATTTTTGTATTGTTTTTTCAGCGGAAAAAAAAATGTAAGACCCAATATTTTTGATTTAACCGAAGATTATATAATATACATAGGTATTAAATATATTTATTTAATTTCTAAGAAAATTAAAGTGTGACTAAAGATTGTTTTAACATCACAGATCAAACAAACAAGTTCGTATGGGTAATCTCGTGATTTTAGGCAGATTAAGGGTAGATTAAGTATAGTTCATTTTAAATCTAGATCAGGGAAAAATAAAAAAAAAAAACAAAGATTAAAGAAGTTGTGTAGTATTTAATAGAATAAAAATCTTCTGTGAGTAAATGTGTCATGCTAAAAACTTATGCAAAGTATTAAATTTTTTTTTGCAGTGTAGCAATTCGTTAAATTGAAAGTGACTTTTCTCTTAAACTTTGCCAATATTTTCTTTGGTCAAATAATAAAAAAGAAAGCAAAACATTAATTTGTAATCGATCTATACAAATTGACTGATTGATGGCATCGATATAATTTGTATTTATAGTTCTGGCAGCTGTAGTGTGATTTGCAATGGCCCTTCGTTGCAAATTAATTGTTATGCCTTATTTTGTTCTTAATTTACATATGTATGTATTATATAGCGATGATTCAGTTGAGTTGATAATTTGTTAAAACTAATGAAAGCTAATCATTAATCAAGAATTTTAAATAACTGTCTGAACTGTATATGTATATTGGTTAGATATTTTATTCGACTATTATACTTGAAAACAAATTAATCGAGCGAATAAACGACTATGATAATAAATATCAGATACACTTTAGTCCAATATTATGCTTTATTTCCAAGACTATAGTTGTTAATTTTCGTAGCTTTGTTTACTTTTTTTGAACTTGATAAATTCTTTAATAGAAAAATAAAACTCAAAAAATTATAAACAAAAGTTAATTTCGTTTTGTGTTTTACCAACCACGATTGAACTGAGTCCTTCGCGTAGGAACTCTAGAAGTCCATTAAAAAGAAAAACAAATTGTAAATTTTGTAAAATCGGCAGTTTTGGGAAAGCAAACGAATAGACTTAATATCTGACAAGACAGATTAGAATAAAAGATAACTGATTCAAAATAGTTTTTAACGGCCACAAAAATTTAGGCGTTTCGTCCCGGCGATCTCACTTGGACTCATCACTTGACTACTGAGGACCTTGTCAATACGCAATTTTTGTTAAGTTCAGTTCATCTAACATAGATTTCATAACGAATATCTAGTGTGAACTATATCCAACAAGACTAGAATTCCTAGTCATTAAATTGGAAGAATAGTGCTAAGTCTTCTACATATGGCTGATGTATTTCAGTAGTATATAGAATTTGTATTATTAAAACAAAAAACCTTCAAATAAAAGACAACTACATTTTTAAAAAGCAGTTAGAATACAAAAAAAAAACTAATAGGTACATAAACTAAATAACTATCTTATCATTCATCAGAGTGAGTTGCAATTTTCTGGTTATAATAAGCAAATATTTAAAAACCTGTGTACATGTAACTTCTAATTTATAAGAGCTATTTTATCTTTCAAAAGATTGTAAAACTGCAATCAAGAGTGCATTGCTTTTACTTCCTAATTGTGGTATTATACTACACATAATATGTTCATCAGAATTATAATCAAAGATAGATTGAATTTTTAGAGTTAATATTAATATCTTATCGTTCAAACTTATGTAAATAAATATAATATATTTATAATTAAATAGTATTTCTATTATCGCAATTATTTGACTTCCAGTTTCATCCAAGTTTGCAACAGTCAGAAATAAAATACCATCACATCAACAACAAATTAACACAATAATTAGTATAAATACTTATTTATACATTATTATTTTTGTTTAGGTAAAATTTGATTTAAATTTGTAATGACAGTCATGATGATCATACAATTGGTGTTAATAATTGTTGTCTGCATGTATACCTACTTTAAGTTGACACCTCACGATGCCACGACACGATGTGTAAAATAATTCAAATTGCATAATGTGAATTTGCTAACTTTAGACAACTTGCCTTACCATCAAGTCTCTTTTTTTAAAATAGAAAACATAGACAGTCATATTTATAAACCCATTCTTAAGTATGTAGGTATGTATAAATTTATATTAATAAGAAGCTCTATTAGTTAACTTCCCATAGCTGCTACTTTTTACCGATTTTAGTCCACTTTGACAGAACTAAAACACTTGCAGTCGTATTTATTAGATTTCTTTAGAATACTCTTGGACAGTTGTCCAGCTAGCCATTGTCTAAATAGTTAAACATCTCCTTATTTATAAACGCATTCAAACAGTGGCCTACAAATGTTCTCATACACTCACTTACATCCCTGTGATCTGTCAATTTCGTGAGCATTTGGATAGGTTCAATGAACATTTCGTTCATTTGAAGATTATTTCTCAATTTTTTGTTCATTGAACGTTCCCACTTTAGAATAGGTTTGGACAACCAATTTTAGTGTCTAAGTTATACACTCGATGCAACATGATTATAAATAAGGTTTTAGACTTGGACAGCTGTCCAAAGTTATGGGTTTATAAATACGACTGTTGCAGTTTTGGTAAGTAAACGATCAGAGGTAATACTAAAAATATATTTAGACAACCGTTGGTCGTTAAAACGTGGTTAAAAATACAGAAATGGCAAAAGCTTTAAATTATTTAGACAGCGAATTTCTGAGCTGAGACAACACTGTCTAAGAGTGTTCTAAGAATCAAAGGAAATCTAATAAACACGGCAGAAAATACTAATTATAAAAGGTTTCACAATAGAAATGGAAGGTTTGCGAATTTACTTTTGACACTTGGCAGTTTTCAGAATGTTGTTGGTCGCATAGAAAATATAAAAATGAAGCATGTATTAGTTTAAACGTAATTTTTACGCAGTATTTTCCAGCCTAAATATTCTGGACCATTATGTATTTCATGAGAAATGTGCCTAAATATTGCTAATATATACTAGTACCGAAAAAAGTTTTACAGATGACATTGTTCCACATTTTATTAATACCTAGACACACGTATACCTACTTCATTAATTTCATTATGTCACAAAAATAAGATTATGGCAATAAATGAGTTAAAATATTGCAGACATTTAGTAGTATTCTCTTAAACGCCAAAGTTCAACGTTATTTTGTCAGTTTTGAAAGAAACTCAGTTTGCCAGTTACATATGTATGTTAATAAAGCATTACTGTCAAATCAAATTTAAACTTTGTCAATATATGAAAATGTTGTTGTTTTTCTACTTTTCGATTTGTAAACAGATTCGCAATAACCATCTAATACGTGCTAAAATTCTCTTAATTAGCAACAAAAATAGGTATGTAAGTTAGTACGAACGTGGCTGTGTAAATGAATCATTTATTGGGAAAATAAAATTCAATTTTGCATAAGGTCATCGCCAGCGCCTAGTATTTTTGCACATTAAATCGTCACGTTTCATAAACAACAACTTCAAATAAGCAAAAACAGCAACAACAAAAGAGAAAGATCTTTATGTTCGCACTTATTGCCGACTATTTGGTATGGTGTACCTGTGGGCATTCCCCATAATATCATCATATTAACCACAAAAGTATTTTTTTACTTAATTTATGCATAGGTACCTACATCTACATAGGTTTTTATGGTGGCATAGATTGTATATGTTCAATTTTATTGAAGTCACAGATCAAAGTCCACGATCCACATAAACGATTAGTAGCGTTATTATTCACGAAGATCCATTATGGAACTTATTCATCTGGCTCAGGATCATTTTTAACATGTAATACAACAACAACTTGGGATCTTGCTCTCTATCTGGATCTCATGAATATAAAACACGGCTATTGTCAAGAATGTGACCCAAATAAATTAAATTTATAAACAGAGAATTCGCGTCATTTTATAATAAGGTACAATTCATATACATATGCATTTTATTAATAATAATAATAATTATGTACATATTTGTTGTTTTTTTTTGGAGGCAAACGGAATAAGCAAAGGATTTAACAATTAGGTAAGATAACTACATACTTTGGTCATTTTTTAATAAACTATAAAATGATGACAGTTGTAGTTCTTAGATGGTTTTATGCTCGCAGTGGATACTTTTGTGAGTTATGACCTCCACCTCCTACATTTTTCTATTTATATAACAAAAAATATGAGATTAAAATTCTTTTTTTATTGGATTTCACTTATTCTGGGTTCACAATTTCCTGTTTTTTCCCTTTTTCTCCTATCTGTCTGTTTTACCCTATTCAAGTTTTTACAAAACGAAAAAAAGAAACATAAAGAAACATCGAAAAATGCTGTTGGCTAGGGTTGCCTTCGGAATATTTTAATGTCAGTTTTTTTATATTTCTGGTGTCAAGAAATAGCAAATTCTAAAGCCTGATTTTACTTTATACTCTATTTAAACTTGTATCTTATTCTAATAGGTTAGGTATGAATTGAATTTACACATACAAAACATTTTATTTTAGCTAATAGTTTCTAATTTACTGTCAATACCATTGCCTACGTTCTGTAACTTTTACATCGATAAAATAGGTCGAGAAACTATGAAAATTGAAACAAATCGTTTTGAGTTAACGATTTTTGACCCATTTTATCGATGCAAGATAGTTATTTGAGGAAAATTTGCAAATGAACATTTAATATGCTTTTTAGGTTTCGACGTGAACGCATGGCGTTTTAAATCTCCATTTAAATTGTCATATTATCTGCGTAAAATTTGGTAAAAATTTAGAACTATGTTATGTTTTTTTTATTTTTGTCAATAATATTTTACTGAGCAGGTAAGTTAAAAAATAATGTGTGAGTACCGGGACTCACGGTCAAGATATGTAAACATCTACATTAGTCCAAGTGCTGGAATTTCGTAAATGAACCTTTTTTAGTTTAACCTACCGCCAGCAAAAATGTTTATACCTATATCAAAATTTGTGAGTGCCCGGGACTCACAGTTAAGATGTGTAAGCATTGCAGTGCCGGTGTTTTGTTATTGAACGCATCCAATTAATATGTGACACGTAATGTTTGAAACGGAACGTATTACACGTAAGGTTCAAGTTTTTTTTTTTAATTTACCCTACCGCCGACCCCGCATAGATGTTTACCACTTCCCGACTTATCTGATGGATGATTATTGTTATTTCATGTTTTTTTTTTAAACATTGTAACAATTAAAAACGCATGCGGTAACCCTGCCTAGCACACATCCAAACTCAACGTGATCGCGGTCACTCTTTCACTCATCTGAGAACTGCGACAAGAATAACAAAACTTCTCTTCATAAAATAAAAACAAATAAACACAAAAATATAAACCTAAAAACAATCAACACAAAAGAAAAAAACAAAAAAATCCAAGATATATAAACAATGGCTATAATCTTTCTGTCACCTAGATAAATAAAATGTATTTATATTCACCTTTTTGAGATGAATTTATTCATCAAATCTAAATAAATATTACGAAAAGATCAGATAAAAATAGAAGATCGCCCAGCTACGATTGATAACAATCGAAACGCTATCAACCGATTGAATTTTTATTCAGAGATCACTAAGCAATTTATGTCACACAACAAAATGAATCCGATAGTACGCTTAATTTTTTTTTTTGTTGCTATCACGATTCACGAACACTCACTATATGCGAACTAAAATGCGTTACTTTATCAAGAAGTGCCACGCCAACGCCGCTGATATACGTTGCGTTTTGATAGATCGCACGCAAACGACTGTTGGTGTTGTTTAGATCGAGTCAAGTGGAGTACTGACTACTGCCCAACGCGACTGCCTCTCTCTTAATCAACAGCAAAACAAAAACAAAACACTTGGGATTGGATTGGAGGCTTTCGTTTCCAACTACCAACAAGAATAAAATGCAACAACAACTAAAATAGCGAAAACACCGGCAGAAATCGCAGAATAACCTTCACTTTTCCTTCCCCCGATCTCAAGTGGTTAGACAGCTCTACAAACACAAACCCGATTCGTTTTCTTCTTCGTTAAAAAAATGAAAACAACTCTGTGTCCACACCGACAATCCATGCAGCAGCAGTGAGTATTCCACAGATACTGAATAAGAGTTTGTGCTAGCATGGCTGGCATGGCAGGGGATACTAGGTACATTATTACATATGGTGAAAATTAAGAATTTGAGATATACATATAAAACTGTTCAAGATGGCTACAATACAACTACAAGCTACAAATGAATCACTCAGAATCAGAAAAGTCAGAGAAAAGAATGGTAAATTAAAACCAGGTTTTAACCAACTGTGAGAAGGGAAAATAACGTATACATTTTTAAAATTCTATATAAATATTTTTGAGTAAATAACATTTCAAATTTCCCACTTCCACTTCCTGTGTAATGGTAGAAATACAATCTATTTTAGCGAAGACAACACCCCAATGAAATTCAAATTCGAATATTAAGTCCCCTTTCACACGAGAAAACTGAGTTTCCAGCAACTTTAAGTTTTTAGGTAAAATTAATTGAAATTTAAATTATTAAAAAAAATTAAAAGAGTCAAAAAATGTCCAGCAACTTGTTTTCTCGCATGAAAGGGGACTTATAAATAAAATCCCACCTATACGTTTATGAGTTCCCAGAGAGAAGAAATAATAAATTATTTACTATAATTATAACGGCAAATATCTGTCATTCTATATTACCTGCTGCGTGGATCATAGGCGTAGTTTTTGCTTACCATATAGACTAATACAAAATAAAACAAATACAAAACACAACAACAATAAGCCTGTAATTACTTCTTTTATCTCACAGTCCTCAGCCTTATTAAAAAAATGTATATGTTGTGTAGGCATAATTTAATGAAGGTTAACATTTTAGACCAACGATAATCGATGTAATGTAGTTCAGCTGCTATAATATTTTAAAAATTATTTGCTTTCATTTCCGTGTTCAAGCTCAGCTGTTGTTGTATTGTAACTATTATTAAATATTGAAATTTTCATTCACTAATGTATGTTTTCAACTATTTCGACCTATTACATACGGCTTATTAAAATTATTACTTAATTAATAATGTTATATTATGTACAACTCGGTAATTTTTAGCTTTGTGTAAGGATGTATAACTTTCCGCAACACCTGTTAAAAGTATTTGCTTTAAATTTAAATCAATTTAACGTAAAAGGTGTGTTTCTTTCCTTTGAAACTCTGTGATTTTATGCCCAAAACAACACAAAAGCCTGTCAAAGTTCATATAAAAAAAAATAAAATGTATATTTTTGGACAGAAAATCACAGAGTTTCAAAGTAAACGAATGCACATAATGCATGTCATTTAATATTTGATTTTTATTAAATTTGTAAATAAAAATTTTCAATGCATACGTTTTGTAACTGTGCATCAACAAAAATGACCTCTTTTGCATCCCTGAGTATTAGTTAACCGCTGAAATAATGTAGAAAAACATCGCCATCACATACACAAACCAGAATTCTCTAGTAGTTCATTTATTCACAACTAGTCTTCGACCAAAACGTCTACCAGACGTCACTTTCATTTGTAAACAAAATTCGCGAAATATTCCAATTTGCATCGAGCAGGCTACGATTTCTCACCGGCAAACGTGATTTTCGAGAGATAAATCAAATAACTTCCGTGTATTTAAAAAAAAAAACTAACGTCCTTTGTTTCCGCGAGTGTTAAGTGTATTTCGATTCGTTTCAACGCGTTCGATAATGGAAAACAAGCAATCTACCACGAGCACAACAGCTCCCTGTGACATGGACTACATAACTTTGATAAGCGACGACTCTGATAACGGCGGCAACGATGATGGCTCCAAACTTCGTACTCCAAAAATAAAAGACGATGAAGATTCCAATGACATCTCGAATGCAGACGAGAGACGCACTAGCCGTCGACGAAAGCCAAAGGTAAGAGATTCCTCATCGTGGTAAAATAATGCGAAAACTTACAATAAACTTCCATTTCAGGTTGAATACTATGTGAACAGGACTGCTGGAGATGGTATGGACAACAAACCATCTTCAGAGCGTCGCACCGATGGTCTAAATAAGCCCAAGAAGTCTGATTACTCACGAAGTCCCCATCCTAAAGACATCATGGATGTCAGAGAAGCTTCTGCAGCTGCAGCCGAGGCATACAAAGAGATCCTCACTGGCTTAGAAGGAGCTGCCTTCCAATCGCGCATTCCATTCGATAAGATGACTTCAGCTGAAGCTGCCTGCTTTACTGACATTACCAAAACCGGACTCGTAGCCCAGCGCGTGTTCCTCAACATTCGCAACCGCTTGCTCCAGATGTGGATCGATAACCCAAAGCAACAACTAATTTTGGAGAATGCTCTCAAAGACATGGAGCCACCATTCGATAGTGACCCTAATCTGGTGAAACGAGTCCACGCCTTCTTGGAGCGCCATGGTTTCATTAATTTTGGCATCTTCAAACGCCTCCAACCGATTCCGACTAAGAAAATCGCCAAGGTTCTTGTTATTGGAGCTGGGATCTCTGGCCTGGCTGCCGCCCAGCAATTGCAGCAGTTCGGCATGGATGTGATTGTACTGGAGGCACGAGATCGAGTCGGCGGGCGAATTGCCACATTCAGAAAGAATAACTATATAGCAGATTTGGGAGCGATGGTCGTGACTGGAATTTGGGGCAATCCGATGACTATATTAAGCAAACAGACGGGAATGGAAATGGTGCCAATCCGACAGGCTTGTCCACTGTACGGAGCTGGAGGAAAGCCAGTGCCAAAGCACAAGGATGACATGGTAAGTGAAACAATAGAGATTGTGATTTGTTTTAATTTTCAGAAAGTGAAACGTCTGTAATAAAGACTCATTGGGATTATTTTCTTATTGGATCCATTCTGAAAAAGTATCTTTCAAGTTTGATCCAATAAGATCCAATCATGGTTTTGACATAAGAATGTCTGAGCGGAACCATACTATACTCGTAAAAAAATAACGACTTTATTTTGATTTGAAAAAAATACTTAAAAAGGGATACAAATAATTTCAATAAATTTTTAAAAACAACAGATCAAATTAGAAATCTAATTCGTCAGCAAAATCCCTCAAAGTTGATGGAAAAAACTGAGACTTAAATTTTTTGAATTCGCTTGCTCAATAATTTTTTTCGCTAAATAATTTTATAAAAAGGAGATAAAGATTGATTTTGATTTTTTACAACGAAATGTGTCTTCCTCCTCCTTCAATTATACTTTTTCAAAGAGTACAGTGAAATCTCTCATAAGCGGACACTCATGGTACACAGAAATTTGCGCGGTTATGAGAGGTGTTCTTAAGGAGGGGGTACATCTCATTAAAATTAAAGTTTCATTCATACAAACGCGATATACACCATTTGATTTCTTTAAAAATCGTTAGAGCGAGTTTTTAAATAATTATTTTTTTCGTACATAGGTAGGTATATAAAACTTTGTAAACATTTAAAAAAAATGGTACGTTATTTTAAAGTTTTTATTATTGCAAAATAAAAAGATGAATTTAAAAAAAAATTTTCCACTCATTTTTAAAATATAAAAAAAAAAAATAAGATCTAATTTTTATTTTTTTTTTAAATTTTGATATCCAATATTATTTAAATTTATTAGAAGCTCTTGAATGATATACAAGCTTTTCAACAACTATTTTAACAATCAATTCACCATTGATACAAATTCCACAATATTCAAAGCTGGACGGGAGCTGCTTCGTTTAAACTATCGACCTCAGGGAGACAGAAAATTTATATCACTTCCTAGGAACTTAAAAGAACAAGCGACTTATAGAAGATCACACTTAGAAAGAAGGCAGCTTTCTCAATGTAAATGAACCCATAGATGTAAACGGGTAGTATTGAAATGTTTTATGTAGTTATATGGATTCCAAAATTTAAATGAAGCTTTTTAAGTAATGAAATTTAAATATTTAGAGTCTGTTTAACAATGTCTGAGTAAAGTTCTGATTTGTGACCCAAGAAATAAATATTGGAGCAGGGTCACAAGCCCACCGTAAAAAAAAAAAAATGTGGATTCATTCGGGTGGGCCACAATACAACAGCGATTTTTGCTCCTGACGACTTATGAACCTATCCCAATATTTATGTGTCGAGTAACCAATCAGAACTTTACATTGTGAAACAGGCCCTTAAAACAAATTTTAAACCAACCGTTTTTAAAAAAAATTTTTTTTTAGAATGTGTTTGGTAAATTTTTTTTTTTTTTTATTTCCCCAAAACTAATTTTTTCCTATGGGTTCTGTTAGCATATTGTGAAAATTTGTGCAAATTCGTAATAAATTTCACGTTACCAAACAGATCTAATATGAAAACTCGTTTTTTGTGGGCTGATGGCAAAAGGCCAATACTTTTCTTGTGAAATTTGTAAAATAAAATAAAATTCAATCTAAATAGTAAACACACTTCTGTTACGTGAGATAGTTGAAAATAAAAAAAATTGTAATAAGTATGAAAAATAAAATTAGGAGTCATTTTCGAGAAAAAAAGATTTTGTAGTTGTACTGTTAATTTCGGTTATAAGAATATTTTTTATTTAAAATCTGCTAGATATTGTTAAAAAAACGCTTGGTGCCAAAATAAGTAAAATTCGACATAGTCGTTTTCGAAATATTGAGTTTTATAAAAAAAGTTTTGAAACTTTTTTTTTTTTGGTCTTTAAAAAATAAAATAACTTTCTGAGCTATGTTCAAAAATCGCTTGGTACCAAGCTTGAAGAAAATGGACCCATCCGTTTAGACTGTAGCTAAACATTTTTTTTTTCGGAATTGCATAAGATACTATTTGAACCTTTAAATTAAAAACAAAATTGAAATTAATAGTTTCGAAATATTTACAGGCAATAATTTTTGCCTTGGGATAAGTTAGTAAAGTCCCGCTGTGTGACTTTAATCGAAAAAAATGTAACAGTTTTTTGAAAGAGCGGTAGATTTGAGAAAAACTTGCGGAAACGTTACTTATTCGTATAGACATCATCACCGCTTTGGTTAAGTCCTGGGCGTTTTTGGATACCTTTTTCTCAAATCGATTGCGTTACGAAAAAAGTTATAATCTTTTTAGCATGAAATTTTATAAGAAACCATCACCTTGGCATTCCATTAAATAAAGTAATGCATAGTTCTCGAGATATTTATAAAAAATTATAAAAAAATAATTTGATCCCTTTCTCATAAAATCTTAAACAGTGGTTCAAATTTAGGTTCCTTCTTGGGATATGCTGCACTAAAACTCAGCTTTGGTACTGTTACCAAAAAGGTAAATAGTCGTAGAATAGGTGAAAAATTGTTTTAAAAATTATAATTTCTTTTCGCACGCAAATTGCAAACAATTCTTGGCATTAAAATTCTTAAAGAAATTCTTGAAATGCTCGTTACCCTGTTTTATAAATCCAATTAAATTATTGCTCTTATAAGCAAATCTATTCATCTTAATTGGAATTGCGATAAAGAAAAATCAAATTTCCCACCAACAAAAATAAAAGAAAAAAATAGAATCCATTCTCATGATCACCGATCCATTCAGCAGTTAAATCATAAACAATTTAAAACTAAAAATGGAAGGAAAAAAAACTCTAAAATATGGATGGCACTCCAATCGTCGCCGCTTGTTCGTCCAATAGCCTCATAAAGTAATTCGACTGTCGTTATGTTCTTATATTCGTTGATTATATACACACATCTGTATTCTTTTATTATCTATGTAAATTGCACTGAAAACAAGGTGGTGGCATAGTACTTCCCTGAAACCGTCTGACAGACACGACACACATGAAATGATAATTTCCAAACTCAAATTGTCATAAACTATCAGAAAAGGGTAAGTCCCCCCTGCCCTCCCCTTTCCTTTCCCATCGGTTCTTGAATGTTCTCTTTTTTTTGTTTTTTGTTCTTGAGCCCTCCTCCGTGGCTAATTGATCTTCTCTGCCATTCTCCGATTCCGATTGAGAAGTGCTGTCATAATCCAATAAAACTGAAATTCAAATATCTCGGCTGTCAATTTTATTTTTGAATTCTCTGTTGCTGATGCTAATGCTGGTGTTGGTTGGATATTCTCCTCTGCCCGCTCCCTTTTGGGCCGATCGAATTCGATTGAGATGTTAAAAATGTGCGTGCTTGCGTGCGTTCTCCGTCTACCCACTGGAGTGAGCACAAAGCTTAAACCTATCGTTTCGTTATGAGCATAAGCTATACACACTCATGGCATGTAATTAATTGGCTCGGCTTTCGAGTTTCGACTGGAACTCATCTCCCGGCCAGATCTAAGAAGCATGGCCAAGATGGTCGTTTGGTTTCTTTGTGATGTGGTTGGTTTTAATTAGATGGCCCTCTCTGTGTTCTGTGTTCGGTTCGGGCCAGGCCATCAGGCCAGACCAGTGTGGCACAGTGTTCCCCATTACAATCAATGATTTTGTTATTAATTACTGACGAATTTTTTAAACTTGTTAACAAGTTGTAATGGTTCGTTATATTTCGCAGGTCAACATATTTGTTTGGGCTTAGGGGGTTTTTGGAAGAAAAAAAATAATAATACAAAAAAAAAAAACTGGGAGTGGTCCAATTTTAAAAGTGGAAGCATGGCGACGATGTTTTATTGCCCAACTGAACATCAACACGAAAACCTGGAATTTACAGACCAGAAATAATTTCGATTTTTCCGAGGGCGGTAAAGTTGTAATTAGTTTGTGTGGGCGATTGATTGGTTGTTAGGTTAAAAAAAAAAAACATCATGAGGAAATAAATCCTGGACAAATAATGAAAGATCCATGAGAACCAATTGGATTTTACTAAAAAATCATTATTATTGATTGCTGAGTTGAAAGATCGTTATAAATCTTTCGTGGTAAAAATAAAAGTTTTTAAATTAAAATCACTTGACAGAGAAAAAAAGGCAACAACAAATAAAATGAAAAATTTGTTCAACAAATTCTCAAATTTGGCGTCAGGAAAATTGTGGAACGTATTTAATTTTTGAGTTATTTATTCTATGCAAATATTCGTTCCACAAACAGCAAATAATTTAATAGGAATTACATTCGTGTAGTGCGGTAAAGAAATAAACACTGCACTTTACGCTATGTCCGAAATTAAACTGAATGCTAAATTAAATGTGTTACGAGCATTATGGTTAAATTGTTTTAGAGGAGGAATGAAAATATAGCTATTTCAATAGAAAGCTGTTTATAAAGGTGAGTTTACGAAGCACCTGTGCCATATTTGGGAACTGTAGGTACTAAAGGCCCAAACTATTGAAGTTTTAAATCACAAAAATGTTTATATCTGAAAACCAGAATAATCTCCAAGACTTGTTTGTCCAAAACTTTCCACCAACAGTTCAACTGAGTCAGTTAAAATCTAACACGTGTAACAATATTCAACAACAATGAATTGCTGCAAATTACTTAATCCTTTTTCTTCAGTCAAACGTGAGTTGCGATGAATGCTTTGGAATAATTTGAAACAAAGAGGAATTCACACACAAAAAGAGCTTTATAAACCAATTTGTTCCGAATCGTTTTTGTCAAAAGTTTTAAAGTTATAGCTTGATATAATTCTCACGATAACAGCTATTGTCTTAAATCCATATTAAGCATCGAAAGCAGAGATCGAAATAGCAGCATTTGTTTATTTTTTTATTATTTGAATCTCTGTGTTATGTAATTTTTAAATATTGCATTTAATTTAATGACTTAAAATTGATTTATTTTTCTTTTTTGACTTTTTTGATACGTTACTGAAAATTTTGTTGAAAAACTCACATACATAAATTCCGGCAAAGATTTATTTTTTATCTAAAACTGCTTATTTTCATAACTACCCTAAATTTCGGTTAAATAATCTTGATGAATTATAACTTGTAAATAAGTAAGTAACTACATACATACGGGTTCATTGTATCTTTTCCTTAAAATAATAACAGTTTTTAAATTGGTATCTTATCACAATACAACTCGATCTCAAATACCAATTGAAACCTTTGATTTTAAACCCGTTTTCGACATGTAACCAGTTATTATTTTTTCATTCAAATAACAATGTCTAACCAGCCTAACCGCTTTCAGTCAATTGAACAATTTTGACCTTATAAATTTCATCCTCGAATTGTAATTTATCTAAAACTTTTTAAACATCTGCACACGCCTTTCAAATTTTGATAAATGTATATATTTCCATTCTCAAACTAAAAAAAAAGAAAACTATAATTTGTACCTTCTACAAATTTCCTCCATCAACCCTGTGCCATGCTAGTGCAATCAATTTCGGCTTCGTTTTTTTGTTTTTGTTTTTTTGAACAAAACCCTTCACGGTTCATTCACCAAGGGCAAGTTTTATAGTTTTTCTATGCTTCCGAGTTCTATACGCCCAATATTCAGTTTAAGTTTTTTGAAAAAAAAAAAAACAGAGGGTTACAAAAAAAACCTGCATAATTCTTGCTATGGAAAAAAACAGGATCAAATTCAGGATTAATTTATTATCCTTTTGCGAAATTAAAGCGAGTTCCGCGCAGTAGCAGTGCAGATCATCTACAAACTATGACGATAGTTCTTCATTGTTTTGATTATAGGAACCCTCTTCAACATATGTTGCATTCCCGAATGACTTGCACCAACCATCCCATCAGCTATACCATAACAAAACAAAAGAGGAAGAAAAAATCGATCGTAAAGTGGCTGACAGGCATCAAGAGTCCTGAATACGTGGTTTAATTGGGCAAAATTAAATATCAAACCTGAGGGGTTAAGGCAGGCGCACCCTTTGAAAATTCGTGTTCGACCCAAAACCTCCCTTATCTCATTTTGATTGTGATCTCAAATCAGCGTAACCTGAAGCCAAAATGTTGAGGTTTATTTTGAAGAGGTGTAGGCTTTCAAATCGAAATATTTTTTTTTTTAATTCAAGGACCTTAACTCAATCGACCCCTTTTTGTTATGCAAAGAAGGATGCAGTCAGCTTAAGGCAGAATATTTTAATTTCAATGACTTAGGGATGTTTTTTTTTTTTTAAGATTCCCTCATTTTTTAAATCTCCTTATTGTGATGTCTATTTAACTTTTCTATCAATCTCATATAATTTGTGTATTTTAATTTATTTTAGGTCGAACGTGAATTCAACCGTCTTCTGGAATCAGCCAGCTACCTATCCCATCAGCTGGATTTTAATTATGCAGGCAATAATCCGGTTTCCTTGGGACAAGCTTTGGAATGGATTATCAAATTACAAGAGAAGCATGTCAAGGACAAACAAGTACAACATTTGACTAATGTGACAAATGCTCAGAAGAGCATAATTGATAATCAAAATAAAGTTGCTGAGTTGTCTGAAAAAATTCAAGAATATAAGGCAACTGTTAAGCAATTAAGTAAGACTCGTCCTGCAAAGACACCTGAAACCGAACAAGCTTGGATTGATCATGAGTTTAAAATCAAAACTACTCAATATGAATGGAATAAGGCTTTCAAAGAGTTGGAAGCATTGAATAAAGAAGAAGAAGTCTTGCTAGCCAAGTTGAAGGAGATAGAAATGAATCCACCAAGGTGAGTTGGAAGAGAAGAGGCCCATTTTTTGAAATAATCGATTCACCTATAAAACCATTATTTAAAAGTTTTTCTCGATTTTAAAATTAAATTGAATTTCCTTTTTTTTTTTTTTTCTATTTTAGTGATGTTTATCTTTCATCCAAGGACCGTCAAATTTTAGATTGGCATTTTGCAAATCTTGAATTTGCCAATGCAACACCATTAAGCAACTTATCTCTCAAGCATTGGGACCAGGACGATGACTTTGAATTTATCGGCAATCATACAACAGGTAGGTAAGTGTTTAAAAAAAAAAATTAATAAATAAAATGAAAAAAAAAAGACAAAAAAAAGAACAGAAGTTGACACTTCTTGAATTAAGTGCATCTCGCGTGTGCCCTTTTAATATTGATATTGATACAATTAAGACCTTTCCCACAAATATACCCCGCAGCGGGCATAAATTAATTAAGTTCCACTAAAAGACTGATGATCATGGTTTGTTTTTTTCTTTTTTTTTTTAATTTTCTGCCATTCCCTGTTCTGTTGGTGTGGTGTATATTGAGTGTCGTGTGAGTCTGAGCATAAATTAATGTGAAACCCATTCGAGTTTTATGGCTAATGTTTTAATTAATTCATTTGTTGAAGCCATGGCTAAGTGAACAAAAAATAGGTTTTATCTCTTTTCACCCTTATGGTGGTGATGAAGATGAAGATGCATTTCAACAATCAGCTGGATGAAAAATTGAATTTGACTTTAAGTCCGATCAATGCCCCCGACTGAGTTGATTCCTTTTTTGTCTTTGACATCCGCAATTATTTGAAGTTTTCTTTATTTATTGTTTCTATATTTTTTCTTATTTTTTTTTTTTTACTTTTAACATAGTAAGAGTATTTAAAAGTAAGTTATGGATTCATTAAAAAAATATAACGTTAAGTGAAAAATTATCACATTTCATAATATTGTACAAATATTTCTTACGTTTGCTGACGTATGTGATAACAAGGACAAAAACCCGCACCTCCTGCCTAAGAGTCCAACGGACTACCAATTGCGCTAACTTATAAATTATATAATCCAGGCTTAAACATATCCTACTACGAGTTAGAATATGCGACACATACGTAGGCTCTTTTAAACAACAGATTTGCATTTTCTAAAATTGAGACAAAAGAATCTATCATTTTAAACAAAAGAAAGAAACCAAAAGATTAACGATAAAAGTTTTTCGTTGTTTTTTTTCCATCCAGTTTATTTTCTCAAAAGAGTTGAGGTGAAGAAATGTTTTTTTTTTTTTTGAAAACTAATTAGTAGGTGCAAGAGAATTAATTCAGATTTTTGAGGAGCTGATAAGATTGGTAATGGAACATAAACGAAAACTTGTGCGCCCTAATGGGCACATAAATTATAAACATAATGGCATATTACTGAAGATATGATATGCGGGGAAAATGGACATTTTAACTTCATATTCACACGAAGCTTAAAAAATTTTAGAATATCTAAAAAGTAGAACAAGAAATGGTTTTATGAATATCATTTGAGATATCGGAACAGCTTTTTAATTGAGAGAAAGATGAATAAGTTCATCATCACGTGTGGGTTAGTATATTTATTTTTCTTTGTTGAAAGAACAAATATCGATTTCTTATTTTAATCAAAATTAATATGGTTTTAAGATGCAAACAGGGTTTTTTGTTTTTTTTTTTTCTCTTATGATTTGGGTGCATTTAAATGGATAATATGGTTGAGTTAAATCGATATAAATGTGGGCTTTAATAAGTTCATAGATTGGTGTTAACTGTTGTCAGAAATCGTGTCACAGCCGTTGATTTGCATAGAAAATTAAGAGATTATTAATAAAAGAAATTGATGATGACATTAATGTTTTAGATCTTTCCTGTTAAAGGCACACGTGCTGAACTGAATTTTTATTTCTTTTAAAATTTCATATAAGAACAAATATATATATATAGGTACCTAAATACCAAGTTGGTTGAGTAAGATTCTTCCATTGTTGAGAGAAAACTTCAAAACTTTTAAAACTACCGAATGGACAAAATTTCTTCAAAGGAAATTAAATATCAATCGTGTAGTGTTGTTGAAATTTTACATTTATGAACTCGTTACTCTCTAAGATTTATTAGGGCTCTATAATTGCCGCCATTAATGGACTTCTAAATTGCAATATAGATTTACGTTTTTTTTTACAAGAGTAAACGTTTCTAAAGACAGTTTGTTAAAAAATAATTAAAATAATTCAAACTTAGTCTTATTTGACATTTTTATCATTAAATCATTCATCAATTTAATTAATTTTAATGTTCAAACATAACAACCAAGTTAAATTGTTTGTTTTTTTTTTTTAAATTAAGATTTCATGTTTTCAAAACAATAAACGAGAATAAAAACAAAATTTATTTATTAATTTATTTGTTGAATTCTTTAAAAAAAATGTGTAGGAGCTGAATTATAATTTGTCCCAAGGTGCAACAACCAATTTTATTTCTAATTTTCTTAAAACACACATATGTAATTATAAACATCACTCAAGATATTATTATAAAATTAAATAGCACAACTAATTTATAGCAGACAAATGCATAGAATATATTAATAAAATAAGAAACAAAACAAAAATATAATATGTCTTGATTTGAAATATTTGCAGGTTAATTAATCCCCATAGAGATATAATGGATTTCAAAATTAAGACAGAATGCATTTTTGACATTTATAAAATGTTTGAATGTATAGAAACACGCATTTCAAACATCTTTTTGTATACCTATCATAATTTTCAAAAATTCCCATACTCAAAATGATGGCATATTTAAAGAAAAAAAAAAACTGAGTTGACATTTATTCGAACAAAAAAATAGGGAACACTATTTTATACCAGGTGTTTTTTTTTTCTTTTTTTAACTTATAGTCTCAAACATTTTATTTTAGTCTTTTAGTAAAAATAGAAACCACAAGCTATGTGTAGATCGTCCGGAACGCAAAACGTCTTCACTTCATAAAACTTTACATAGATACACCTACACCAACAAAAAAAAAATGCAATAAAAAAGTAATCGCCATTCAATCTTGAGAAAAAGTTATAAAAAGAACTCTAGCTTTTTAATCAACACTCATAGTGCGTCCCTGAATTCTTTTGCCGCTGCGTTGTCGTCATCATCTACATTGTGATTTTTTTTTCTGATTTTATATGAGATGAGCATAATATTATCTTATGTTTTTTTTTTGTTTGTGTTGTCTTTAAAAGTTTTGTTCTTTAATAACTCAAACTTCCCCATCAAAAAAGAAAATGAGGAAAATTTTCTTATTCAAAATTTTAGGATATTCCCCTAAGACCAAATTTTGTTCGTTATTGCTTTTATTTGAATCCTGGAAGACCTGTCAAGATTAAATGGTCTCATCAACTTTGCTTATGCACTTTTCATCAGCGTGAATGTTATTTAACGACTTCCATGGGACTTATTTATATGTATACGATGAAAAAAAATATGAATCTTCATAATTTTACATGAGATAAATTCTAAAGGCAAGCTATGGATTTCCAAAAAAAAAAAAAATAATTCAAGAATTTAGTAAGACGATTAATACTACATCAAATGAAGTAAATCGTTCTGAATATTAAAATTTCCTTCAGATTTTTTTCAAACTTTTTAAATAAAGATGTTTATAGGTTTTCGATTTAAATAATAGGTATCCTTAGACGCTTAAATTCGTGTATTGCTCGGTAAACAGTCTTAGTTGCATTATCCAACCTAATTTTCAAGTGCGAATGGAGCTCTGGTTTGGGAAAAAGGTATTTATTTCAATCGTAAGAACCGTTTATGAAAAATCTTTTTCTTATTTAAATGAAATAAAATTAATACATAATTAAATAAATTCATTTTTGAAATGCATAATAAAAAAAATATTTTCACCTTGTTAATAAAAGTAATCTTTTCCTTCGACCCTAATACTATCAGTCACAAGAGCAAGTATGTTTGACTCTGTCGTGCTGTTTACTTTTCTTGGTCTTTAAAATAAAAACAAACCGAAGTAGATGAAAAATTTAATATTATGCAAAAATTAGAAAAAATACAACTTTTACACATTTGGGAATAAAAAAAGAAAAAAAAATTACATGCTCATTGATTACTTCGAGAAAATTTCTGTCGAATGTTTTTATCCACGACTGACTTCATAATAATCGACGAGTTAAATATGGAAAGTTTATTTATTTTACTTTCGCGTCATCTCAGCTCATTTTTTTTGACAGAAATCGTGTGTAATGGTTTTAAAGATGGTGTTATGTACATTGTAGTACAGTAGGTACATAGGTATATGAAATATTTGCAACACTTTTTTTCCGAGGATGTAATTATTTTACAATCTAAAAAATACAAGGTAGAATGTCTGAAGTCTTCGTATGATTTTTTTTTGGGGACGGGTATTTAAATAAAAATTGAATTTAAAACATATGTATAATAGTTCTCCTTAGCACAACGGTAGCTTTCATGTTGGAGGTCTAAGATCGAATCTCTCTATATTTAAACGAATCCAAAGAAAAATATTTTCTTAAGATGCATTGCCTCTTGCGAAGAAATTTCAAATCATTTCTTGTTATGATATTATGATAAAGTGCCCCTCACCTTGACCTTAGTCTATTCGGTAAAAAAATGTAAGGTCCCATGATTTTATAATGAAAAATTTTGCATTTTGTATAATTTTTTGGGATTTTGATTTTGGGGATAAGTTTTTGGGATAGTGAATTTTCGGGATTTTGGGGTTTTTCGTTTTCTGAACTGTGGGTTTTCGGGTTTCCAGTATATTTCGGGATTTAAGGTTTTAAGTATTTTACGTCTACGGAATTTTTGTTTACGGGATTTTAAATTGATTAAAATTTCATGAAAACGATCTTCCACTATCTTCCTATTGTTTTTGCATTTAATTTACTGATAAAATAAGGATTTAGACAACAATTTTGTAATATATGACTCAGTCAGAATTTCGATTTCCAAGCTAGTTAAATTTATTATAAGATATTTTTGGGTGAACTCAACTCACTTCCATGAGTTTTTAGCGAAAGCCATTGAACGCAATTTTCTTTTGAAAAATAATTAACAGATTGAAAAGAAAAAAAAAATATAAAATTTATTAAGAGATTCCAAAAAAACTAGAAATTAAATTGCTCCTTGTGATTAAATTACTGTCATCGTTATTTAAGATTGGTTTTCCAATATCCAACCAACCGCGCATTCATATACCTTGGTTTTCAATAAACCTTTATTAGACAATTAAATTTCCTATTAATGATTGATAAATCAAGTTTTCAACGCTTTTTTTCCTTAAAGGCTAATATAATTTATATCTAAGAATCTTTATTCTGAAAAAAATATTCTCATCATAAATAAATAGCAATAAAGATATTGTAAGCCTACTCTTGGGATTTTTGTTTGTTAAATTTTAGAAAATAAAAAAAGAATATATAAAATACCACGAAATTAAGGTAATTGATTTAAGGTTTATAGAAAAGATTTTTCATTTAACATCTCATTTCACACACAGTTTACTCTTCCACACTTCTTAGATTCATCAACTATACAAAAAAAAGGAAAAAGAAATAAAATTAAATATTTAAAAGAGAAGAAAATTTGTATTCAAAAAATTTTTATCGAAAAATTATGCATTCATTGGATTCGAAAAATGTGTGATGTGATTATTATTATTATATATACATGCATATATATTTTTTTTATTTTATTTATTTTTCTTATAACAAAACTTGACGTTTTCCACAAGATTTGTTTGCAGATTTGCATTTAAATTGTCAACGGAACACGTTTTATTTGTCAAAAAATCGACAAATGGTGGTGATTTCCATTGAATTGCATGTGTGTGTTTGGTTGATTGGAATGAACGTATTTAGCGCCATTTAAGATATAAATATGTATCTATATACTTTTCCATCTTTTGCATGAAATCAATGTGTCGTATGGTGTGGAGACACAACTTAAAAAATAAAAAACGATTTAAAATTATAATGTGGGAGGGCGAAGAGAAGAAAATATTGTTGTTAAAATTCGTTCGGTACACAACGCGTCGAAGACTACGACGACGACGACGATACGAAAAGATGCACAGACAAGAGAAGATCATTACTGAAAATTTATGGCAACTCATTGCGGTGGACGCATTGGGCCCGATGTCAAAATAAAGTGTCGACTTATTGAACGTTTAAGCTTTAAATGGAAATTTTCTTCTTTTCTCATTTTTTTTTTTTTTAATTTTATTTTATTTTATTTTTTCTCATCGAACAAGACAAGATAATTTAAATTAAGTGGTTGTTGATTTTTATCGTTTAGATATTTAAAAAAAATTCATGACTACGTATATTGATAAAATATTAAAATTCGTTTGATTGGTTTTTGTTTTCGAATTTGATTCGACAATAAAAAGGATTGAAGTGATGCATTTGACACCTTTGGATATTTTCTTTTTATTCAAAAGCCAGAGAAGATTTGTGTAGCAATATGCCTTGATGGTTTATTGTGTGTTTAAGATACATTTCGTATCTAGAAGGTGTTGGGAACTTTTTTTTTAAATATTTCTAACGATGTATTTTGTTACGTATTTTGGTTTTGTTTTTAAAATTTAAAACAAAAAAATAGTTTGAAAGAATTTAAATTGGAATTTTCTGCATTTGGTATACCTATTTTGGCAGATTGTTAACTGAAAAAATATTGAAGAAGTTAGAGGTGATTTATATTGTTGGATTAATTAATTCCTCACTGGGTTGTAAATTCAAATCTAAATGCCAGTAAAACAAATTTGGTCAGGGAGTCCCAAAAACAATCAAAAAAGTGTCTGAATTCTGATAGTTACAGCGAAACTTTTTTAAAGTAAAAAAATCGCAAAATTGACACCTGTTATCTTCAGTTGACTTGGGTTGAGCAATAAACTTGACACACGAGGAATATAGACATTTAAAAGCTATTGGTGCAACTTTAGAGATTTTTTTTTTTTTAATTTCGAGTCGAAAACTTTCGGGCCCTTTTTCGATTTATTTATTTATTTCATCAACGAATGATCAAATTTTGCTGCTAACACTGATGGATGAAAGCATATTTTTGTGAGGACAAATGGCTTGATGATGTCAATTTATTTTTTCTTAAAGCAGAATTAGAAAAATTTGAATAAATTGAATTCAAAGTAAAGAATTATACACACCAACGAGTGTCAATTAAAAAAATGATAATTCATAAATTTTTAAATTTGATAGAAATCGAATAGAAATCAAGTATACCGCTATACGATGAAATTGAGAGAAGTTATCGTGCGATGGGGCCAATCAATTTCACCACATAATATAAGTTGCAAAATAGGTGTATTCACAATTTCACATTTCAATACGTTGCGACCTATCGAAACAATAAAAAATACTAGACCACTCATAAGGACTGTCACATGTCAACTGTCAAATGTTATTTGATCTGGCCTAGAATATTAAAAAGCCCCCTATACCGGTTATACATACACATTAAAAAGTCAGTATATCGACATTTTATATTATTAGCTGCACAGCTCCAAGCCTGATTCGCCTAATTGACTTTTGGTAAATTCCCTCTATTTTTTTATTCGAACATTAAAACACGCATCATCATAATAATTCATAAATACCATACATATGGATATTTGAATACGATTGTCATGATCTTTTTGGAAATAACATCATGTCACTCGTCACTGGTGATGGTTTAAATCTCAACTTTATTACCTCCGCTTATATGTATATACCTACAATGTAAAACATCAGTTCCGCATAATAGATCTCAAATAAAACTCAATAAAAAAGACATTTTAAAAGCTTTTTTTTTGTTTTATTGTTTTAACAATAATATTTTCCCCCTATTAAGGAATTGTGTGTTTGGGCGGGCGGTTTAACAATAAAAATTCTTACAAAGTATTTTACAATTTTGATCATAAAAGCTACATCGCCCGACGACAGCCAAAATTGTCAGAAAAAAAAAATCACTGAACAAAAGAGGAAGAAGGTGGCTACGTCATGTTATATGATCGAAATTTGTTTAAGATCTGTGGTGAATGATACAAAAAAAATGATGTTCCTTACTAATGCAAGAAAATGGTTTTATTGCGCGCCCGCTTTTGTGTCTGGTTTAATATATAAGTGATTTTCTGGTGATAAATAAGTAATAAAATTTTTTAAAATGAATATAAATCTACGCCATTGTGATGCGGAATAAGCGTTTTATTTTTTTCGTTTTAATTTTTATTGTTTTAAATGATGATCTGTTAGTTTTTTTAGGAGAACATTTGATTGAATTATAGTTAAAGCGATTTAATTTATATAAGCTTGTGTTTGTAAGATTATAGGAGCTATTTTCTTTATTTTTCGAAACATTAACACCACATTAAGATCGAAGTCAACAAGCAGTATAAGTGTTAGAAAAGTCATTCAAAATCATGTTAAAATTTAAATTTTTGGAATAATGGTAAAAAAACGTTTTTTTTTCTTTAAACTCTAAAAATTTTTTAATTACAGATTCCTCAAGTTGACTTTAAACCTAAATTCAACTTGAGGAATCTGCAAAAATAAAAATAAATATATGTGAACATTGAGTGCTTAAGAATGTCATTTTCAGAATAAGATAAACGTTTTTGTTGTTTTTTTTTCTGCAGATTGTATTTGTTAAATATAATTAACAATAACAACGGATAAACTCAAACTTCAAAAATAAACATTTTCTTGAATGGATCGCACGAACTTAACGAAACAAAATAACGAACAAATTGAGAAAAAAGTACTAAAAAAATTTGTACCAGCACAATCTGAAAATGTAATTTAGACAACTTAATCGAGTAGCTGGGGGCTTATATTGACAATTATACAATTCTACTATACAAGTCTATTTATGATGAAATTTGCAAAATATATTAAGCAAAAACTATACGTCAGCTGCCAAATTAACTGTCACTAGAAACAGTGTTGCCAATATAAAAATAAAAAAAGATTTTTATTTTTAATCGAAATAGAAAAAGTATAAAAGTACGATCTTGAAGATATCTTAATTTTCAACAACTTTGGTTAAGATACTTTTTTTTACCAATAATTTTAAATAAAAAAGTTATAATTAAAAACAGACGCTCATTTTCAAAAAAATAATATTTAAATATTCGCTTTCTCGCAAGAGGCCGTGCAAAACGCTTTCTGAAAAACGCTACTAAAACTCGGTAAAAATGCATTTCCAATCACGAAAAACTGAAACTTCTGCTCGCCTTTTGTTTTTTTTTTAAGAAATTATTCTATGAGTTAAACCCTACTGTTGAGACAGAATTTAGTTTTTCCTCGAAAAGTAAAGAAGTTACATAATAATAATATGTACATACATCACTATACGTATAAATCCTCATGTTGTTTTTTATATTCTTTTAAGGACTTGAGAAGGAGCAAGTCAATCTATAAAAAAATCATTAAAAAAAAAATTTCTAAGATCAACATTCCTCAAACGAATAACGACAGGTGGATAATTTTCAATCTTAAATCTGTTGTCCTTAGATCCTTTTTATGCCTAACTCAAAAAAAAATTCTTAAGAATTACATAATTGATATTAAAAAAAAAAAGAAAACACCTAAACCTACGCAAATACCTATATTATTTTCTTCGTTGTTTCGTGTCTCACGACTCTTAACAGATGTCAAGGTTTAAACTTGAAAAAAAAAAATATACATCTCCCCATCACTGCCGTCAGATTGTCTATGCGATGACACCCTGCGCTACCGTTTTCTATACAATATCAAATAAATTCAATTAAATCTTTATAGAATCGATCCGAACCGAACCCGTTTTCTTTTTTTAAAAGCAGGCATATGTCTTCTTAATGTCGGTCTATTAAATTCCTCTGAAGAAAAACATACTTTCTCAAAATATTTATTGACATCTATCTACTCCTTGTCATGTTCTTCTTCTCGAAATGGTTAAATTTTTTATTTTCTCCTAAAACAACACCGCAACAAAATACAACCACTGCCCCTCATCATCATCAAACGTAACATTTCAAAAAAAAAAGAAGTAGGTAAAAAGGTTCGAAGAATAGAAAAAAAGGATCAAGGTGATCCTCTACTATTTTTAAATTGATCTTACCGATCGATTTTGTCGGGAGGTTTATTCTGTCGGTGTGTGACTGCAGAGATCAATTTCGTATACCGCATTTTCAAATCCAATTATGATCCAACATTCAAATACTCTATACACGTCTTAGACACACTTGGATGGTTAATTGTTTTTTTTTTAATTCTAGCTTTGATCCTAAGTCCGATCGGTTTAATATTGTCGATTGAAAAAAAAATGATAAAATGTCCCGTACTTACCTAGAAGAATAAAAGAAAAGGATACCAAAACAATAGACACTATGTGGTGTGTTGGAAACATCAATTTAACACGGCCTCTTGAGTTTTTTTGTTGTTGTATTTCCTTTTTTTTATTAGAAGTTTTTGCAGATCACCGATCTTTCATCATTCCACAGCATGGAGCCTTCGAAATGGAAAAGTTGCGTTTTTTTTGTTTTATTCAGGTGACAATACTAATGGATGAGTTATAGTTAGCTAACGCCTTTAATCGTGTATACCTTCACTCTCGACTGAGATCACAGGAATTTTTCACCGATCTGCCGCCCGGTGATCTTACCTGTGTATAAAGTCGACAGAAACCGTGCAAAATTCATTTGAACAGATCGTTTATCTTCTCTCCATAATGTGAATTAAGGGAACGAAAAGAATGTGTTCCTCTTTGAAGAAGACCACTCCCTGAAATAGATTCTCAGGCAAAGCTTTTTTTTTGTTTTGTTTTTATTTTTGCTATTTCTATAATGTGCGCTGGTTTCGTGTTTGTATTTGTCTTCCTATTTTTATGGCAATTAAATTGAAAATGTGAACAAAAATTTAGCTGGTCTACATCGTAAAAAGGCGCAGAGCAGACTCTCCTATTTTTTTTTTGTTTTTGCTGATTGTTTGCTGAAAATTAACTTCTGCAAAGATCATGTACTCATTCAATAGTCTGGGACGTAAAGTTATTTTATAGAGGTTTTAATCTATCTATTGATTTTGTTCGGTTTTCCAAATATAACTAAATTGTTTTTTCTCTTTATTTGGAGTTAGTAAAAGCGTAAAGTAAGTAATATTTAAAAAAATAAAAATGTAATATATAATAAATATAATATAATAAAAAATTGCACGACAAAATTTAAATTATTACAGCAAAGAATTAAATAATAATAATATTCAATATAAAAAGTTTTTACCACTTTCCGAACGTGTGCTTTGCCAACTTCATATTAATTTATCAAACAAAATGTGAAAAACATGAAAATATTGCACAAAAAACTTAAATTATCAGGGCGAACTATGAAGTTATAAAACATTTAATATAATAAGTTTCTATCCCTTTTCGAGGGGTGCTTTTCTAACTTCGTATGAATTATTAAACAAAACATAGAAAACATTGCAGGACAAAATTAAAATTTTCACAAATAGTTTAAGACTATAGCTAAAGGAAAATTATTAAGTAATACAAAATTCACTATAATATTTTTGTACCGTTGTTTTGAAGGAGTGCTTGTGTAACTTCATAAGATAAAAAAAAAAAAAACATTGAACGACAAAATTAAAGCCGTCGCATTTAATTAAAGTTAAAGAAATAAACCATTCAAGTAAGCAAATCAACAAAAAAAATCATAAAAACAAAACTACTTTACGAGAAATGAACGCCAAGTTATCCACCCAACTATTTTTCGAGCAGCGAGTGTTGCTTCGTTAACTTGACATTTATAAAGCGAATCATTTACCAATTTTTTTGTTTAATTTTAAGTCAGGAATAACTCGAACTGAACTGAATTGAACTATACCTAATGGTCTTTCCGCTAGAATAACAATTTTTCAGATGCTAATCTTTATTTCACTCCAGTTAATTTTTTTTTGGGAAAAAACACTAAGACCCAAAAACAAAAAAAATCCTCATTGACGACGCGTGTATGTGGCTAGAATATGAAGAACACTTCTAGTTTTATGATCTAAAACTAAACACGTTACTGTAGGTACTACAACAATGGACTATAGAATAAAAGTAAACCAATAAAAATGAAATATTGAAATTCAGATAGAAATCTTTTTTAATTTAATTTTATTTTTTCAAATTGAAACTTTTTTTTTTGTTTAGGGGGTCACGCATATAGAATTTGTTAGATCACCTTCCGTTCTTTGGCCTTGCTCTGCGTCTGCATGCCGTGAATAATGTCCAAATTAAACAGAATGTATAAATTCTAATTTTCACTTAATTTGAAAATAAAGGCTTTTATGTTTAATTCCATTCTAATGAAAGCCAGTTATCAGCAGAATTCAAATTTTTCTTTCAAGTTAAATTATGTGAAAGGATTATAGTATACGAGTATAGTGTTGGGGAGCATGCGCAGCGCAAGCATGTATTCAAAAAAATTAAATTATGTATTTCGATAACTTGAAGTAAATTGTGTGGAAATGAATTATAAATGGAAGATGAGATGCTTTGAAACGGAAATGTAATCCTTTTATTAATATTTACAAAGGAATCAGTGGACATTTATTAAGTTATATCTATATAGCGCCGCCGTACGTCCGTGTCGTCGCCGTCGCCGTCATCATCGTTGTTGGTTGTTGCAGCACACCGTCAAGAGGTCTTAATTGAATTTTATTAATAGTTTTCGATTAAAATGAAATATATTTTTTAAGCAGATGTGTGTTAGGTGTTGGTTAGTACCTTTACGTCGTATAGAGACTCATGAAAGGGGTTGATTGTTAATATTGAATGCATTATTATTCTTTACGTACTCAACAAACAAAGAGGGATTTATTTGCATACTGCAACGATTACCCTTTTTATCTCATGCATACCACAAGGAAATCATGTAGGACCTGCATTGTTTTGTTTTTGAATATATATACTTGAATGGAATTAATTGCAACCTTCGTGCTTGGAAAAACAATTTAAAAAACTAATTCATCATTTTGAAACTTTTTTTGATTGAAGAAGCAGCTGCAGTATAGAATTGCTGAGAATTGAAGATGTCTATAAGCAAAGGAATTTTAAAAACAATTAATAAGCGCAGTAATTTTAACAAAATGCCGGTAAGATTTTTTAAGGGAACTTGGATTGCACGGCACTAGATATAAGAGATAGGTAAAGAAAAAATATATCTTTTGTTGATGAAGAAGGATTTTATTGAATGGATTCCCATTGCCCTTGTTCCACATAAAATTTTCTATTTTCTTAACGAAAAATCGTTAAGAGTTGTTTTTTATTTTAGCTGTCGATAAATGTACCAAATTTAAACGGAACATGTGGTTTGCGTTTAAAGTCCCCCTACTTCTACACCAACTGTTATTATATCTGAGATTTTTCCTTACTTAACATCCTGAGCCTGGAACACATTCGCGATTTTCATTTGATGTTATTAAAAAATCGCAATCAATAATGACGAGTACTATTATTGTTCCTCTTATCGTTAAATCAATGTAGTTTTACGATCAATGTATAATTTCTTCGTTTATTATCCAACACAAAAATCTGATAGAATCTGGATTCAATCACATTACTACTTAACACTCTTGTGTCTTCAATCATGGGAAACGACTAATGCAAAAGCAAGTTATATAGATTTAGCTAAATAAATAAAACTTAACTTTGAAAATCATGGCAACTAATTAAGGAAAAAAGTGTCTTGCAACACTCTTACTCTATTATAAAAATTTATTGAGTGCACGAATTCAAATTTCTCGACATCGTAGGGTGTTGATTTTGTCGTCCTCTTTTGGGTTATAAAATTTAACGTTCAAATAGTCCAATTTATACTTCCCACACATAAGAATACTCATGTCGTCGGTCGGTCTAATCAAAATCTCCTAAAACTTTTCCTCCCTCAACTACATTTTTTTGTCAACTTGTTTAGGTATTGTATTGTGTTGTGTTGTTAGTTTGTGTACTTGCAACCTCAAATAGTCTCATTAAACCAAAAATATTTTATCTAATTTGGAATAAAAACTCCAAGTGGCTATAAAATAACGTATATACACAAGACAATATTGGTACTTTCGTCTAGCCTACCTAAATTTAACTTTTTGCAAAGAGATAAATTAAATTAAGCAATAAACTAACATCTAACGATTGTTATTGTTAGATCATATAAAAAAGTTGATAAAATTTTTCCTTTCCCAAATGATGAACTAATTATGTCCTTTTGCTTTGAAAAGTATTTTTTTTTTCTTTTTAATAAGGAATAAAACGTGGCAAACAATCAAAAGAATTTTCTATATATTTTAAGCTGTTCGAAAAACAATACAGTAAGAGCTCTCTTTTGGAGGAAAGTCAAGACTTTCATAAAACAACCCTCTTATTATCTCTTACTGAATCGCAACGGCTTAAGAGAGATGCACTTTTTCATAATCAGATATTTTGTGCCGTCCAGTTGTGCATTTTATTTTAATTTTATTAGAACCGAAAATAACGGTAGGTATATGGCATAAAATTTTCATTTTTTTCAAAAACAAAGTTTTCGATTCTACAGAACCGATTTATAGATATATCTTTGACCGTTCAACCGATTTGGAATAAATTAAATGTAGACGCTTTTAGAAAATTTAAATATTTAGGTACACAAATGTAGTTGACTTAGAGGGTAACGCTATCTATTGGCGATCCCATTTTTGTGAGGGAAAAATATTGTAAATTTTGCATTGCGTAGTGCTTGGAATTTCTTATAATCAATATTTTCTCCTTCCCATAAATAAAATGAAATTTTCAGATATTGCCATCATCGACACCTGAAAGTATGCAATTTCAAGTTTTCATGATTTTCTGAATTTTCCTGTCGAAATTTTAAATTTTCGGCTTCCTCCAAATCGGATGATGTTGCCGACTAAAGCACGTTCGAACTAAAAAAAACTTTTAACTTCGCTAAAAACGCTACTATAAAAATACATTCTTTTAGATTTCTCTTCCCAAAAATAGCGGTAAACTCAAAATATAAGAATATTAAAAAAAATATTTTTTCCTTAAAAAATGTCTTAAATCAATTTTTTTTCTGTATTTTGATATAGAAAATATAGTTTTTGAAGGGAAACAAATTTTACCAAAAACCATTATCTATACTAACAAAATACCTCCAATAGAGCAGTTTTTTTTTTAATTTTCATTTTTCTTAATAAATAAGAGTTTAATCGATTTGAATGAAATAAAAAGGCTGTTTAAATAATGTTTAGTAAAATTTGTTTGGGATTAAAAATATAAATTCAAACTTTTGTTTTTAAAATTCGATATTTATTTCGGAAATGCGAATTGTTTTTAATAATATTTTTTAAAATAATAATCAGCTTTAATTCTAATGGATATTACGGAAACAAAGCTTCTACTGTAAACAGATACCATTCGCTCTGCAAAACGACTGAAAAGTTTAACCCTCAAACTCAAAGCATAGGAATAAATGTTTGTATATGTCTTAACTCTTCTTCGAACAAATTTGAACTTGAATGAGCTATAATTTTTTTGTTTTTTGTTTTTTGTTGTATTTTTATTTTTTAATTTGTCCCCACAAAAAGACCTAATGACAGGTCTCGTCAATTTATATTAATTTTAAACATGGCGAATGACACTACCTACTCTGCATTTGATGGTCATCCTCTCATCACGATGTTGTTGTTGTTGTTGTTTTTTTTTTTATTTTTGTTGTTTGGGTTTAGTTGACAATAATTTTCTCATTAATTCAAATTACAATCAAAATGACAGTGGCGCGTTGGCGAATAGCACAACGCGACGATGAACAACAACACCGTCATTGCTGTGCCGCGACTGCCGCCTCCTTCTGTCAATTTGGCAGTGAAGAACACTTATTTTTATGTCACTTTGAAATGGAGAAACATAAATTGTTGATTGTGTATATGTACATATATATGTTTGTCAACCATTTACGAGTATATTATATGTATACGAGGGAGAGATGATATCTATAAATTCGGACAAATGTCAATTTGATTGTAATTGAGCGCATGACACTTGTAAAACGAATATGAATATATATGTATGTTGGAATATTTGTAGAATGATTGCGTTCTGTTTAAATAATGTTAATATGACAAGAAATGTTAAGATCGATGACAGTTTAATGTGAGTTATTGGTTTTTAAGTATAGGCGATTTGTCAATGAATTGGCAAAAAATGTACACATTTTTATTTTCAACAACAACAGCAATAATAATAATAAACTCATGACATTGGAATGTTTATGGAAATGACAGCTAATTTATGAAATGCTATACAAACAGCCATCGGTACGGTATTTATGTATATTGATGGAGTTGAGTTGAGAGTGACAATCAAACATGAAATGCAGATCAAAATGACAGAAGCTGTTTTTACGACTGTATAGGCCAAAAAATTTATTTACAAAAATAAACCGTCGGTTACTTGTTGCATATTTTTTTATATCTTGGGAGGGACTGGGAAATTTTGATACATGTAATGTATGTCTTTTGAGTTTGTTGCCAGACCGCGATAAAAAATATTTTCTGTTATAATGTGGAGCATATTTTTTGCTATTTGTAAATCCTATATAAATAAATTGGTTTTGATTAAAAACAAAATTTCGATTAGACGATTCGATTGAGTGACTTTTAAATTTTAATATTTTGATATTTTTAAAGAACTGTATCTCAGAAATTCAATTGAAATTCTGAAATTCTTCACAAGTTCTATTATTTCACATGAAACACAAAAAACTTCATTGTGGTTCCGTTTGTTTTAGCTTTTATACGTTGATATTAATTTAAAAACTTTTTTCTTTCCATTTGAATCGAACCAAGAACCAAGCGCTTCGGAATCTGATGTCCGATGCATCACGCTACCGAAGACGGTTAATCTGGTCCACCTTATTTCACTTTTTGATGTTTATCATTTATACACTCATATAGAAGTACATGTATGTATATATTTTTTACTGCTGAATTACTCGCATTTAATTATTTATTTGGTCAAATTGGGTTACATTGTGGATTAACAATGCAACACAATTTTACCAAATTAAAATACAAAAAATTCCTCAGAATGATGAAATTTTTCTAAAAGTTATAGATGAAAATTTCAAATTTGTGAAGACCCGTTTCCCAAAAACGTTACAATGTTGAAAATAAATAAATATTCACATTTTGTTTGTGCTGAATTTTAAATGAAAATTTCTATTAAAAGCCCTTATAAATATAATCCTTAAAATATTTGTGGTTCATTATATTCAGCATTCTCAGAATCCACTTGAACCCAGCGCACTCACGCCCCGATTTTGAGTCTCATGAAAAAAAAAATAAATTGTTACCCATAATATTAATTGAAAACCCAATAGCCTGGGGTTATTTAACCGAACTTCCTCATCCACACTAATCCACAAAATATGCTCTTATTCCTGTATAATTATCCAAGCATAAGACCATGCACGCTCCCTTTAAAAACAAAATTATAAACAAGTACATATTCATAAATTTTCCCACAAAAAAAAAAATCGAAAGTATTTTCTCATATCAAAAACCTTCCTAAAAATATAATTAAAATAAAAAATAAAAATACAAAAGAAAAACTGAAAAACAGAATTGGCCTCTAAGGACTCGCCTGCGGCACTTTCATTTCAATATTTAAGAAAACACACACGATTCGTATATAGGGTAAATTGCAAAAATTCATAAAAAAACTGAATCATCGGCATTTCGAAGTACAACAAAAAAAAAGAAACATAAAAAAGCGCACAATTTCCGCATTATGGTAGAAGATGCTTCAGGAATCACGAGTCTGTTGGTCTTACAATCTAACAATTTGAACGTCAAACACGGTTTAACCGGAAACACCAAAAACACCAACGGGTCCATGCATAGTGACGTCCCAGACCGTTTATGTATTTGGTTGAATTTATTTTTTTTTGCGAGAACGAAATACAGAAATCATTAATTACGTTGCTAATTATCATCGTTATACCAACAGATGAGCAAGGCAAATGTACTAATTTTGATTTATGGGCCAAAGTTGTTGTTTTTATTATATTTAACCTTCGGTCTCTTTTATTCTGAAGTGATGTGTTGTGCATCTGCAGAAGAGCTTGCTTGTTTGTTTGGCGGATATGATGGTAATAGTGAATTGAATAAGAAAAAAATGAACGTATAGGGGGGTTGCTTCTGCTGAATTTTTCTTTCAACACTCCGGGTCTTTTTATTGAAGTCCTAAATTTTTTACAAATACAAAGCATGACTATGCAAAATCATCTTTTTTTAATAATTAAATTTTGTAAAGAGAATTTGAAGAATTCACTCAAGAGAGAGATTTGTGTTTCATCACTCAATTTGACTTAATAAATCACTCAAAATTGCACTCAACACAAGTGGAAAGCCCAAGAAAGAGGAAGCAAAAATATGGATGGTTAAAAATAGTGCCATTAAATAAAAAGGCTTTTTTTATTTTTTTAGTGAAAAAATTTAAGTTTTCACTCAAAAAACCAAGTTACTAAAAAAGTGAATAATATATATTTCAAATGATTTAAATGAAGTTAAGTTAGTATATCCTTCCCGAAATGTTCGAAAAGTCATGTTTTAATTTTGATATCGGTTTTTACTCAAACGTGCTCAAGAGGAGAATTTGTTTTAGAAATAAATACCAAAAATTAAAAAAAAAAAAAAGTTTTTATTTTTTTGTATTTATTTCTGTGTTGATATATGCAATAGTGGTCCTGAGTATAAAAATTGCCAAGGCCCTAGGTAAAAATTGTGCTTTAACTGTTTTTTCTTTTTTAATAAAGTGAAGTAGCTATAAATTAATAAAATTTTGTTGCCCCATTTTTGATGTCCCTGAAATAATTGTAAGAATTATGCGCAAAAACCCCGATTCAAATATTTTGAATTCAATCAAGTAATGCGCAGTGTATGTATTTATTATTATTTTTTATGGCAAATTGTTTTTAGATTTTTATCATAATTACATGTTTGAGTAACGAAAAGGTAATAATTCATCGCTTTTGACTTAAGGATTCACTTGAGAAGCTATCTTTGCTTTGAAACAAAACCAAACCAAAAAAAAACCAAGAAGGGAGTCTTTTTTTTTATCGTCCCGTGCGTCGCTTCGTCGTGCGATGTCTTCACAGTGCAAATAGAAAAAGATATCTTTTTCAAGCAAACAAAAACAACAACAACAAAAACAAAAAAAAAATTCAAAAAACAAAAGAAAATTAATCAATCTTGTTTATTGTTTTTGTTGTTGTTGTAGAATTAAAATAATTTTGTTTTTATTTTTTGATTAAGATTTTAATTATTTAATTTTTTTTCTTATACTCTTTCAACATTTTTATATGTTTCATGTTCGTTCTAATGGAAAGAAAAATTAGCAAACAAATTCCGGATGTCTATTTTAACTTCCGGTGATAAGTTGTGAATTTTTATGGCTTCGCTTAGTTAGAAAATTAATTGTTATTTAAAAAAAAAAAATAGAAGATTGGTGTGCTTAAGGTTTTTGAATATAATTAAGTTTGGAACTTTTTGGGGCGGGAAGTTAAATCTTACTAATTGATTAATAAACGGATTGTGGTTTTTTGGAGGAGCGGGAGAAAGATATAATAATGGAGATGGAAGTTGATTTTAGATTTGAATTTAAATTATATTGGTATTTGTTTTTTTTTTTTATAAACTTAATCAAAAGAAGATGAATAATTTATTGCATCATTAATAAAATGAGAAAAATAATATCAATGGTTAAATCAGGATGTGAGTGTAAAAGTGATATTATCAATTTTGTTTTGACAAAATCCATTGTTTTTGTCCTACATTTAGACTAAAAATATACATTCATGTAGTAAAAAATTGATTGAGTTACACAACTTTCATTCACACACATTCAACTCCTAAAAAATCGTTGTCTCCAACGAAAAGTTTTGGGAAGGAGTACATTTTGCTGATTATTATTCTGAAAGAAAAGACCATATATGAGGTCTTCCAGTTCAAGTTCAGTTGAAGTTTTCTATATCAAATGATTGTGAAACGGGCTTGTATAACATTTCAGAATTCTACCACCATCTCAAGCAGGTTAAATCAGGATTTTGGTAACCGATGTGGTTACGTTGAGCTGTGGAACAGCTTCCTACTGAAACAAAAAATAATAGATGTAGTTATCAAGTAAAAAAAATGGCTCGAAATAAGCGATAAATTTGTATTATCCATACCAATAAAAATCCTAATGTATAATTAACAAATACATAAAAGTTCATGCAGACTTCATATTTTGTAAAAGTATAACCTTGAAATCAACCAACTGCCATCGCATCCAACCGCAAAATTTCCTACAACGATTTATATTAACGACCGTTAACACCCCACCAAATTGAATGAAATTAAAAATAAATCAATCTTCCATTGTAAAGATATTGCTGCTGCACTGACTATACATCGTGTGAACTAGCTATAGCAATGCACTCAGCTTTATAACTTGCATATTCATGATGGCAATTGTTAAAGTAACTCAAGGCTCAGTTTCGAAGTCGACTGCTGCTGCTACTATGATGATATCACGCAAGGGTCTTATTCTCATTTTCATTTCATCCGCATTTCTATATTATACTCGTATTTTTCAGTTTTGGCATAATTAGCATTCTAGAACTGACAAAACATTTCCAGCAGTGAACTCTTCAGCATGCAATGTCTTTCTGTCTTTCGGACAAAAAAAAAAAAAAAGAAATAGATGACCATTAATTTTCGGCCATTTATCGGGGCCCCTGAAATTTAACACGAATATGTAACCAAACAATGTGCGCAGGACATGCGATGAGGCGCAGTTTTTGAAATACAAAAACATTATAGCAGAGACGGAAAACCGCAGGGGTGTGGTAGGTAGTTACTGACCATAGTCGCTGACAACTCATTGACTTATATTTAGAAGAAAACTAAGAGTCTTTCACAGGACGAGACGGTTAATAAATTCAATTAAATTGGGGGACAACAAAATGTCACCCTATATAGATAGATACTCGCAGATAAAGGACACTATATTAGACAAACATCAGCCAATGCAAAAGGACATTATTTATTTATTTTTTTTTTTATTTTGGGAAAATGAAATATGTCCACGAATTAAAATAAACAGCTGCTCTGCTACTTCTGTTTTCTTATATCTACGACGAGTACAACACCCAGGACGAAAAATATTCACATTATAGAAGACATTAATTTCTGTTGTGACAAAGTCACATTGTATCCTTCGAAGAGTCGCCTTATTTGTGTGTAAACAATCGAGAACAATATGGGGAATTATTTTCAGGATCAATATAATTTGCGGTTGTCATCCGTATATATATTTTCCACTGCATGACAGTAGTAATAAAAACGAACCTTTGTTTAATTTGAGAATCCTATTTCAAGGATCTCGCTTCAGTGATGGCTTTTGTTGTAATAAAATCATAAAATGATTAACTGCTTTTCGGGGGCAGGTAGACAGCAAAGTATCATATTCTTTTGTACAAAGAAGCCTGATCATCATGATCGATCTACACCAAAGATGCAGCGACTATGGGTCTCAAGAGGAGTATCCTGAAATGTCCTTCTTGGTAAAAACACACAAAAATTCTTCATGGTTTCGCCCACACTTGGAATAGTCTATATATCTAAGGAATGATTCACATAAAGATGCCTGCTGTTGCTGTTGCCTTCGCTGCCGCCACCACCACCGCCGGTGCCGCCGCTTTGGTGTGTCATTTTTTTTTCTAATCTTGGAGTCGCTCTGCCACATACTTCATTCCTGGAGTTCCACCTCCTCATCGTTGGAATATACGTATATAACATCATGTTTGTTCAAATAAACTTCTCTGATTTACAATAATTTATCGTGTTTCGTAAATTGTTTTATGGGAATTTTTGTTTTTGTTTGGTTTCTTGTACTCCTCCCGCAATACCTCTCGCCGCCAAAGAAAAAATCAACTAGAAGAGATACATCATTCGGTATAATGTTCGAGGAGGCATCATTTCGCAGGCCACGATTCCATCTCTGATCATTAGATACCAAAGTCGTCGTCTATACTTACATACAACACATATGTATATAGTATTTTCTAAGTTTGAGAACTAATTTCGAAAATAAGGAATCTCATTAACTCTTTCCCTTGATGATGATGATGATGCTCTCATAAAATTCAAAGATTGTTTTATACAGTCTTGGTCAAAAGTATTAACTACGCGAAATAATATTCTTTGCACTGTCTAATAATTTAAAAATATCAAGGTTTATTTTAGAAATACATAATATTAGATTTACGAAATTTCGAAATTGGAATCCCGAATTTCAGAAACTAGAACTCTTTTTTTTTTTTCTGGCGTAGTTCTGTAATTGTAATTTTCAAAATAAAATTGAAAATTACGCCAGAAAATGTTTTATTTTCAAAAAAAACATTTTCGAATATTTTGAAAAAAAGCCAGAAATTCAGGAAAGATTACCGAAATATTTCAGACCAGAATTTGTATGGTATATTTTCGGGCCTTTTTTTGAAAATAAGTTCTAGTATAATTTCCGGGAGACGACGACACGTTTAGGATTAAATGAGGTTTAAATTAATATAATTTAGGATTTATTGATTGTTGGACTAAATGAATCTCTTAAACTCTTAAAAAAAGATTCATAAAACCCAAAGTGTCAAACGAAATTTCAAATCTTTCAGTCTTAAAAAAATCGATTTTCAATGATTATGAACTATAAATTGATAATATTGACAATCGTGATAGGGGTGTGAAAAATAATTAAATTAAATTAAATTATCTCAATACTTTTAGTAAAGACTGTATGGCTTACTCTAAGTATGAGGCTCTTAGCTTTTTTGTTTTCAGGCAAAAAGCAAAATAAAAACATCGATCATTGGTGTGTTTAACTGTGGTTAATGCTGAAGGCGGAAGAAATGGTTAAAGAACCCATATATGAATCTCGACTCGACCGTGATTTATTTAATTTTGATTTGATTGTTATTTCTTTTATTTGTTGTTGTTGTTGTTGTAGGTATATATTTTTGTTTCTAGAGCGATTAATAAGTCGCGCAAAGAAATAATCGGTACGTTTCTTAATTTTTATTTTCTGATTAAAAATGTTAATTTCATTGGAAGAAAAAGAAGAAGGGTATTATTGTTGTTATATGGATGATGGTGATTTAGTGTTATGTAAATGCTTTTTAGGTTTTAACATGAAATGAAATTCTCTCTTTTTTTTTTTTTTTTTTTCTTTAACGACAGGTTGATGAATAGCGCTACAATTAAACTAAAACATCTTTTTCTTATTCAGTGATTTTTTATTATTATAGGTTTGTGGTATTTTAATTTTTATTATATTCGGGAATTCTTAGGTGGTGATTCGAAAACACTTTGTGTGTTTGTGGTGCTTCATTGATGCAAAATGGATAATATTTTATATTTGGGGTTGTGTTAACATTGAAAAGACTTAATGTCACGCAGGTACATATTAGATAGTCATTAGTTCTATGACTTTGCTAAGCTATAAATCTAAAGCAGGTTCTTTTGATTTCAGTGGCAATGAATCATGGGCCAGGAAAAAAGATAAATATATAAATAGGGGGCTCGTTATTTGGTCGTTATTTTGTATTAACGTAGCTTTTGGAGAAAAACAAAATATCTGTTAATCAAAGTATGTTTTGGTTATTTCAGCTGATTTGTTGAAATTTCTGGTATTTCCAGCTCTGAATCACTTAGGAACATTACGGAATTTTCCCTACATTAAATATAGGAAAATTTATGTATTAGCTGATTTGTATTTCCTTTGTTTTGGAATAAATTAACAATTCTTTGCCGTTATTAAGGGCTAGAGCTACATTTTCGTAAGATGCTTCAATAACTAACACATTTTTTGACTGAAAGAATGAACTTCATTACAACAGATTTAGAAAATTACCTATTTTGTCTTCAAAACTGTCGTACTGAGTTAAATATTGGTTGCTAAGATTTTTATAACAATACGAGCAAAAAAAAACTTTAGCATTTTAACAAAATTCGACTTGCCACTCTCTATTTGTTAATCTAATGATTATCATGATTATGAGTTATTAGATGTGAGGATTTTTATTTTTGGTCACGCTTGCGAGTGATCGATTTATAAAATCTCAGATCATGAGCACTTCCATAATGTTCGTTAACGAAACTTCTCAACTCATGAGCTAGAGACGAGAGTGAGTCGATTTATAGTAGGAACTCCCGAACAATTAATATTTTAGAATGAAACATTATCCGTAAAATATTTTTATTTTTTGTATGTAAAAGTGTGTAATATTTATTCGTTTCAAATACTCTAATTAAAAAAAACATGCTTTTAAAAACTGATTTTTTACTTATTAGGTACCGTTTTCTATTAAAAAATGTTGTAATGAAAAACCCCTTAGACTTATTATAGCTAACGAATTACTCAAAACTGCTCATGCTATTGAGTGAGATATGTGGTATTGGATGATCTTTTGAAATTTGAGTGAGCATTTCTTTATCCTAAGACTGTTCAGTGTTCACCACACATGCTCATGACTTCATGAGTATTTGAAAACTACTCATTCTCATGATTAAAATATGAGGGGTGAGCTTTTTAATGAGTGCTCATGAACGAGTATTTCCGTATACCTTGAATTATTGACAGAAGATGCTATTTATAAAATCATCCAAAACAATTTTGCCACCCACTCTTCTCAATTTTTACTTAAAATTTACAAATTCACCGGAAACGCTGTAAAGGCAAAAAGTTTCACACCCTTTATCAACACTGTCAGTAAAAATCATAATCTCAATGCAAGAAAATAATTCTACTGCCACAAATTGGAAAGCTTCCTTTGAAATGTTCAAAATAAGCAATCAGGTTAATGAGAAGCACTGTCATTTTCTAAAAATAAAACAGTAGGTATATGGTTCCAACCAACATAATAAAACCCAAGACTTAAAACCTACATCATTGTTTAATTAAATCTGACAGAATCACGATGAAGCCACGTACACTTGAAAGTTCTTATAATGTTCAAAGCCTTGAAAATAATTTTACAAAAAAAACCACATATGATGTTCATTTGCCATTTAAAACTATAATTGGGACTTTTCAACATCATTTCGTGTGAAAAATCACTCAAAATTCTCTCAAACTAGGTTACATTATATTAGCCCATTTGAAAAAAAAAGAATTTCCAAATAGGTCCTTATATAAATAGTGTTCTATTCTCATCATCGTGATTATATACATCCCACAATCCCACATACACGAATTGAACACGAATTCGAATTGAGAATAATGCACACATTGTACCAACCAAACGCATCATTAACGCCTCAAACTGTCAATTACACCGAAAATTACTTGACTACTACTTGCATCACACCACAGCATCATCATCAACCTCATCCACGACGACCGACGACGACGACGCCATGGAAAATTCGTCGTCATCCTAACCACAGCTTCACGATTTTCGAAAAATAAGTAAAAAATAAAAACAAAAATTCATGCTTCCATATACGCTGCAGGCAGCTAAACTTAAAACCAGCCTTATACAATCCATGATGAAGGCATGAATTTACTTTTCCTTTAACTTGGGCCAATAATGAGACGACGCTACGAACGACTACGACGATGATGACGACAGTAGCTAGCTAGCTATACATAGCGTGTGGAGCAAAACACACTCCATCTCCATCCTCTCTCATCATTATCGTCATCACCCTTTGGATATCAGCTATATATCCAGCCACAGCTTTAGAGTTCCAGCCACCAGTAGCCAGGCAGCTGTTGCAACAAAAGGCCTTATGAGAAGGTATAGTTATAGTCAGAGTGAGCGCCTGCCGGAGCATAAGCGTAAATATTGATTTAATGAGGTGCGATAAAAATACCTTCAAACGGGTTCTCTCCTCCACTTCACCATAAAGGAATGAACCTAAAGCCTTCACAGCAGCCTTTTGAAGGAATTGCAACAAAAAACAAACAAAAAAATTCGTTACTAGCGGGAAGTAAAAAAAAAGTGCGCGCGAATAATTTCGTTAAGGCGTTGCGGAAGTGCGAGCTCGCGATTCTGTTCAAATCGACTAGAAAGCTTAAATTAGCGAGCGCGTTACTGTGGCCTTGTTAGAGGCGTTAGTGTGGTAGAGGCCAGCTAGAGGACTGACTATATATGTGGCCCATACCGTCATCGTTAGAAGATCCAACGTTCTATTGTCATCGTGACACCACAACTATAGAGATACACAAGCATCCAGGACAGATTCTCGCCTCAATAAGATTCCTCCAGTTCCATGCGAGTGAAGCGAGAAATTCATGAGCGAATTTGAACGCAAATCGTTTGACAGAAGTTATTTTTGTGCGATGCGAAGCCTAAGCTAACGTTAACAACGAGGATCTCATAGACCAACGACGACAATGATGAGGATTGGCTGTGTAGCTGTGGCTGTGGTTATAGGTTATATAGGACTTAGTAGTCTTCTGATGGTCACCAAATTGCATCTGTTTTCTATGGAAATTGTTTTTGCATGGGAGATGCGAAAATTCGATTGGCTACCCGACGACCGTTGTCGTCGTCGTTGGTACTACGGTGCGGTTGTGACTTTGCTGGCAAACGGTCCAAAGGTGCCAAGGCACATAAATAACTCTTCATATTATGTGTATAAAGTGTGGGTACCGTAACAAGTTGCACATAATATTATTACGTTTCGTGATTCCGAAAGCGAGAGGAATTTTTTTTATATCACTATTCGGTTGACGATGTGCATCTTGTGTGACAAACGAAATAGTTTTACGTTGGTGTTATGTGGAAGATTGAAAAAAAAAAAAAATACAACAAAAAAACAAAATTGCATAACTGGGTCGTATGACTATATATGAAGTTGTTTCATGTGATCATAGATTGTAGGCAGGTATATTAAAAAAAAATCAGCAGTAGAAAATATTAAGTTTTGCTAAAAATAAAACTAGATACGATTAGTGCCTATGATGTACCTTTGGCACAGGTGCTTGGTGCTAGTTAATTTAAAAAAATGAAGCAATGCGATTTTCGTACCCAACCAGGTACAGCTGAATCTTATAGAAGTCATAACAAGTTCATGATATTTTGTAAGACGGAGTCAGATCCAAAATTCATAAAACCCAAAACCTCAAAAATCCATTATCCTGAAATCCCAAAATCCAGAAAGTCTAAAATTTAGCAAAACCCAAAATCCCGTAAACCCAATATGTATACCGATTACCAAAAATCCAGAAACCGAATTATAAAAAACCCAAAATCCAGAAAGCTCAGAAACCAGAAAACACAAAAAATTTAGGTTTTCGGGATTTTAGGATTTCTTGGATTTTTGACTTCTCGAAAGAATGATGTAAGAAAAATTTGGATTATTTAAAAATTTTTAATTAAAGTCAATTTTAAAAAGGCTTTAAAATTAGTGTCTCATTAAAAGTCACTTTTCTCAAGAAACCTATTTGCTGAATAAATTGTGTAGCTGACAAATTTGTCTAGTTCAATTGGATTTTTTAATCATTTTTATTATTTTGAGGGGTTTTATTGAGATGTACAGACATAAGTCCCTAAATGCAAAGAGCACCAGTCTTTCAGTGGTGGTGCAAAAGTTTAAACACCATCGGCGGCGTGTGGAAACAATAAGAATCCCGTTTTTAGAATAATCGTACCTACCTATAAATGATTCTAAAAATTACAATTTGGTGTTAATTTGTTATTTAACACTGAGATACGTTTTTGTGTTTTTTTTTTTTTTTGTAAGTTAATAGTTCGGTATTTGCCTTTGAATTTCTTCAAAAGCTTGCCCTACAATATCAATACTCAGCTACTTAATTCAAAATAAAAAAATAAAAAGAAAACCTGCCCTAAATAACTGGACAAGTTGTCTGATAAAAATCTAACTAGTAATTCCTTTCAATATAAAAACTCGTGTTGTGTGTCACCTTTAAGATACGCAGAACTATTATCTTTCTTCCCACCTATAATGTTAGCACTTTAAACGCAGCTTTTCCTCCCCCTCTCCCATTCCATCCTATATATACAATGCATATGTATGTATGTAGGTAAATCGAAACGAGTATTAAATTAAATTTATCCAAAGGGATATAACGTAACTGTCCCTTAAGCATTAAAGTTTAAACAATTAAGATAGCGCAGTATTTTTTTTGTTGTTTTTTTTTTATTATTAACAACGATGTTGGTTGTTGGTTATAAATGCCGCCCGTAGAAAATGCTTCTTAAAAAAAAAATAACAGGAACATATCGACAAAAAAGCGGTCAGTTATGTGTCCGAACGAGAGTAAGACTACATCTCAAGTCAGTCGTCTTCTTTATCTTTATGGGGTCTTTTGAGGTCTTTTCTTCCTCTTAAAGTAAACAATCTCATTTGAATAATACAAGACTCGAAGAGATGTTCGTCTGTCTGGCTGGCTGGCTGGCTATGGTGGTGGCTGGTTATAAGGCTTCAGAGGTTTACGGATATTTAAAGTCATATATAGCCTTTTGTTTGGTTCTATACCACAGATTACCAAGACGTTGGAATTTTTTTTTTTAAGTATCGAAGAATACTGTTTATTGTTTCCTCGATGAAGTTTGCTAGTTTCTGTTTTTTTCTTGTTTAGCTATTTTTTTTTGTATATTTAAGTCTTTCAGTATCTTTCTATAGAGAGGATGTTGCAAATGGCTGTCTGAATTGGGTAAACATTGTGTATAGTTTTTCGGACACCTTGTTTGGGTCGAATTTGTGTTTTATTTATATCTACATAAATTTTCTATGGGAATTGAATTCTTGACTCGAGATGCAAAACACATCTTCATATTATAGCGAGATGCAGAAGTGATTGTTATTGTTGGACATGTATATATAGTTTATATAAAGAGGATATACAATATAGAAACGACAGATATAGGCTTTAATTTAAACTTTTAATATGAAACTGTTGTTTATAATATTCTGCCATAAACTATAGTTTTCACTGCAGCAAAATTTGCAATGAGTTCGAATGTTTAAGTGGTTTTAACTTCAACTCCCTTCAACTTTTAGACTTTTAAATGCTTGAAAGACGGAGAGGTCGAAGAAGCTTTATAGCTGAGAAAATACAAAACTTTTCATCGGATGTAGAATTACTTCCAGTTTTCAAACCCTAATGAAGTATTAAAAGAAACGTTTGACCTTGAAGTCCCCCTGTTTCTTTTTAAAATTAAAAAAATTAAAATAGGACCTAAAATAAAAAAATTTGGTAAAGTTGAATCTCTTGAAGAATCAGAATCTATTGACTTACAACTCTCAACCATTCCTGTCGGTGTGTTGTCCGCAGGAATGAAGGGACCTAAGATTTTTAACAAAACCAAACTAGTTATTGTGAAAGGTACTTTTTCATGAGAGATACTCTTGGAAGATTTGTCAATTCCCCACGTTTTTCTAAACTTATGAATAAATAGCAGAGATCTCGCATCAGATAGAAGCTTTATGAAAAAAAATTATATACGAATAACAATAAATTTATGCTAAGATTATGTCCGACTTTGACAATAAAACTGTCATCATAGGTTTCTTAATCAAATTAAGCAACGAAAATCTTATTTAAAATTCTAAAATTCCCTTGTATATGTTAACAATCAGCAGATATATTTTTGGCTTATTTTAAGCATAATGGTCAACAGTTTTTTTTTTTATTTTGTCTCACAACATTTAAGGCAGTGAATAAAAATATTTTTATTCCAAATGGGTACAAATTAAGTTAGCATTCCATAGCCATTAATCTATTTTATTTGTTTAATGCAAATTTCCCATTCAACGGCTGTCGTTGGTTTTGATAGAAGCAATTAAGTGAACAAGCTTTATATTTTTATTATTTTTTTTTTAAATTTCAATTTCAAAGTTCCCAAACTTGTTTGGTTGTTAAATTTTTCTTTGTTTGATATGTGCTTTCAAAAACCCACAGAAGACAAAACAAACACAAAAAATTTAATTCCAAGATTTTATTTCTGAATAATTGTTAATTAAATTCAATTTATTAGGAAAAGAAATGCTCAACAAAAAAGCCAGTATATAACATAACATGTAAATATATATATATATAATTTATAATTCATACTAACAAGACAAGGCAATAAAAATGTACATACAAAAACCAAAACAAAAATGCAAATTATTTTTTTGGTAAAAGAATGAAACCAACAACAACAACCAACTCACACCAAAAAAAAAACTCAAATTTTATGCTAAATATACAAAAACGAAAAATTTAAATCAACTTAATATTTTAATGGCTTTCTTATCTTGAAAATATTCTCACCTTAGACAGATGGTTTTGGAGGAAAAATAAAATATCTCATTTTGTTTCTTATATACCTACAATGGTTATATTTTTTTTTTATTCACTCAAGCATCCATTTTGAAATTCATAATATATAATAAGCCGTGATATTTGGAGTCATTTACATACTGGCGCAGATAAAGTGTAATAAAATTAATGTTTTGCGATAATATAGAAAATTCCGACAGACAAAAAGAATTTTTTAATATTAACAAGAAAATGTTGAATTGATTCATTAAATTTTACGAGAATAAAAATGTCAAACCATCAGTCTCTTGTGATGTGAAGGGTTATATACCTTTTGATGGATATTTTGTTAAACATATCAAGATGGTAATGGTTTAAGATGTTACATGCAAAACCCACTGATTATTGAGGTTACGATAAAAAAAATGTTGTCGTTCAAAATTGATTACCTGAATCAAAAAATTAAATATGCATAAATCCAAGCTTATAATAAACCTATTAAATATGATAATTTTTTTATAATAAAAATACTTAAAGTTTTATTTGAATCTGAGAGTTGCAATGCAAAGAAATTTTGTTTGAACATCAAATATGCTGTTATTTTATGAATTTTCAGTGTAAGTACGTACAACTATTAAATAAAAAAAATATTATAAAATGATTATCTATGCATTTGTTTAAATTTAACCAAGTTATAGCAGTATGTATAGTGCAGTAAAAATACATCTGGCAATGATTTTTAAAGTACAATAAGACCAATTAAAAAAATGCTATATAAACATAAATTACTTAATAGTATTTTTTTTTGTATTCTATTCAGTTTTAAAAAAAAATTGCCATGTCTGTTTTTTATCTTGCCAGGCATATTTTTACAATATGGCAAGTTATGGATCCGTAAAAAAAAATCAAACTCGAGATATTGATCAAAGTTGACATTACTATGATAGCGAAGTCGAAAAAAGTAGATCTCGCTATTCTGTCTGTCTGCCTGTCTGTCCTTTTTGGACATTCCCTTAACACGTTTTTTTATTTCTTTTTTTAAGACCAATAACGGTACCTACGTTACAAATTTTGTTTACCAAATTATGGAAACCTTATTTTTCTCAAAAACGAGCCCACAACTAAAAAAAAAATCAATAATTTTTTTTACAAAAAGCTACCATTTCATAAAAAAAGAAAATTTTTCAAGAAGTATTGTATATACTAAATTTTAATTTTTTCATTTTTTTTAAACTTAATAATTTGAAAATGACTTGGTCGATTTTTATTAAACTTGGCACCCAACAGTTTTTTAACATTATCTAGCAGATTTTAAATACAAATTATTCTTATGACAAAAAATAATGGTAGGTACCTACTTCCTATACCTACATGTGGTATCTCTCATAGAACCATTTTTTGGTTTTTCACTATTTAATTATCTGTTAAACCGATTTTAATGAATTTTTTAAATATTTTGAATAATATTGCATATCAACATTTTCAAAAAAAAATTTTTTTTGAGAATTCCATATTTTGAAAATGAGTAGATGATTTTTTTTATCAAAATTAATTTTTAAACTTCGAATTTATAAATACTAAAAATGGCGTACCTACCAATTTTTTTCTTACAAATGTTTTCAAAATTTTATATATAAAATATTTTTTTTTTTTTTTAAACCGCTCCAATGATTTTTTGCGCACAGACGCAAAGAAAGCACAAGATTTGTAGGATTAAATCTGGTTCAAAGGTAGTTGAGACGTAAAAGTAGTAAAAAAAAATAAAGAATTAAATTCTTTTCCGATCTTCCAAAATTTATTTTATACTAAACCCTTTTTCTTTAGAATACGTTATTCTATAAAAATTGAGAACATCATTGCCAAAAAATTGTGATCACATAGGTAAGCATGAGAAACAATAATCGTAATATGAGATCTAACACAATCGTGTATGAAATATGACCTTCGATTTAAAAAAGATTAAAAATGTTTTCGGCAAATAAAATCGACCGACAAAACAATATAAGTTCTAAAAAATACTGCCGCTGGCTTCTTGTTACAGACAAAAAATCGAAAAAAATACCTTAAGCAAAAAAGTATTAAATAATGGCTATAATAAATCACACACAATAGCTAATTCCTCCTTAATTCCCTAACAATGTGTCCCTATAGCACCTTGAAGAAAAAAAAAATGTCACGAGGGAATGTCCCCTTTTGATTAAAAAAAAAAACGATGCCTCATGTAACGAGATTTTTTGGTATCCTTGTTACTTAGGAATAAAAAAAAAACAATTCATCTTATCTTAGTAGAATATTCCGTTGCCCCTATATCCGAAGCAAATCGATTAATCCAACTTTCACACAAATATTTCGAAATTTATTATCAACAAAAGTTTGATTTGATCACAGCAATTCATATCATTGATGCGACCCTTCATGCAATCTAACAGTGGGAGATATAGCTTAAAAACTGTAACTAATTCAACAAATTTTAACACAAACGAAATTTTTACTTTTTTACTTTTTTACAAAAGCCCTTTCTATATTTCTATTAAGATTTGATAGCGACAGCAATTGTCAAAACCGATTCGTGCGATTTAAAAATACTTAACATGAATATTTTCGTGAAAATCACCGGCAAACTCTTTTCAAACTATTGCATTCTTTCGGCGCAGCGGTCCAAAAATTATTTTCCGAATTTACCAAATAATCTGCCCCACTGTGCGCCTTTTAAAATAATTTTTAAACCCACTGGTTTTTACTTCCTCAAAAATTTTAATTTTAGAAAAATAAATAAAAAAAATAACTACCCTCAGGCGGTTGAGCCCTGGGAAATTAGCAACGGCAATTACTTTACTTACTGTGCAATGTGCATCATTATGAAGCCAAAAATTAGCCAAGTCAAATTTTCCATGAGAAAATCAATTTTCCATGCGCAGGATCAGGGTTCGGGGACCATCGATCGATCTATCGTCATCGGTCGGTCGTTCTTCGTCGTCGTCGAGAGGGAAAATATTATTTTTTTTTTCTGTTGTGACATTCCGAAGTCCAAACACACCAGAGACGCATTTGCAGCAAGGATGCAGCTGCAGGGTCTGTAATTTCATTTAATATTTTTTTTTGTTCAAACAAGTTCCTCCTTCTGCTTCTTCTAAATCGTCAAATCGTGTTCCACCTTCGGTTAGCGCCAAACATTCGTAAAGTAAAAGCTTGTTGGTTTTTTGTTTCTTCATTTTTCTTTTTATAGTTTTTTTTTTTTATTATTATTTTTTTTTTTTTTTTAAAGACTTTGGCTTATGTTGGTTGTTGCTTGTTTAGGGTCGCATCTTGAGAAACGACCCCCTGCCATTAAGTCCTCGATTATGGTAATTACGTTTCGAGTTGTTAAAGATCTGCGAAACGCGAAACGAATTCACAACTTGTTGTTAATATCCAGAGGCGTTTGCCAGTTGATGTTGTTGTTGTTATTTTTAATGGTGCTTCCAATACAATTGTTGTTTGTCAGTGCTGCCTGCCCCTTGTTGCAACATCACCACACCAAGGAGGTGGAATATGATTGGGATGCATAGGCGAATAAACCAAAAAGGGAAGATCGCTTTCATATGCGATGCGACTGGGGTTTTTGGGTGGCATCGTTTTTTGTTGTTGTTGTTAATGTTTTGTTAAAGAGCCGGGGGAGTGTAGGAAATAATATGGCAACTAATTGCTGCGGTAATTAGTTGAAAAGTGGGTGCAGGTTTATTTCTCGAGGAAAATTCGTGTTTTGAATATTTGTTCATGGCAAAGTGTAGGTATATGGTGATCTTGCAGGATGATCTTTTGGTTATTTTTTTCTTATTCTTCTTCTTTTTAAGTGGAGTGGATTTATTTCTATAATTAAGTCTATGATTAAAATGATTCATTATAAACTATACGCAAAATTTACGAATGAATTCAGTGTTTGGCAATTAGCAAATAAATTATACGGTGATTGAGGCAATTATTTTCTTTAACATTATGGCTAACTAACGATTCCGCCACCGCCACCGCCGACGACGACGAACAATGATGATGATTACGAAGACGATCGATGAATACTCATAAAAACTGTGCTTAATCTTTACAGCTGTCAAAATATACATATAGGAGTATGTTTTTATTTCGTTCAAAAAATTAATTCACCAAATAAAGATTTTAGATGAAGATAGCCAACTTAAAAGGTTTAATCAATTTTATTTGCATAATTTTACAACTCTAAATCCGGCGTTGATCAGCAGGTTAATCGTTTATTATTTTTTTTTTTGTATTTGTTTGCGACGACGCGACGCAAGTTATAGATTCGTATAAATTAATTCATTTATACGAGATCTGAATAGTGCTTGTTTTGACAATCACAATGAAGACAACTTAAAATGTACATCTTGTGAATGTTGTCGGTCTTTTTTTTTTTATCTTAAAGCCTAATTCAAATGATTCACTGATGTTTATATGTATATATTTTTTTCAATGGAACATAAGGTTTCTAATATGAGGCCATGAATAGCAGAAAGGCTTAGGTACCTATTTTTTTTTCTTTTTTTTTTAAATATTTAATTATCATTATACAGCTGTTTTGAAAAACTGATTTTTGATGCTATAAAAATTGTCGTTTCCGTCTTTGAAGTCATTTTTCTTCCTATAACTTCATATAATCTTAAAAACAAAAAATATTAATTTCTTAAAAGTAGACTTTTTTAACTTATCTCTTATTGGAAAAACCTATGTATATAATTTTAACATTTAAAGTTGTGTGTCGGAATATTTTGTAACTGACTAATTTTATGAAAAAAATATAAAGATCTTTTTGGTAGAGAATATTATGATCTACAAATTGAGCCACAGATTTTTTTCGATTGCTTTGCCATGTAACTTATAAAAGTAAAATAATGAAAACCGTTATTTTCGAATATTTACCTTTTTTTTTTGTTTTAAGTAAAGTCTAATCTTCAAAAACCAAGTTAATATTTTCTTGTATAGAAGGTCACATAATCTACAGCTGACAAAAATCGCGCTCTTTTTTACAGTTATTCTGCTGCCTTGTAAGCATTAAAAAAAATTGTGCTGAAAACATAAATTCAAGCGGAATCGATTGCTGAAGGGAAAGCTATTCGTGTTCTTGTTGTAAAAAACTTACAAGTTATAATGCATGTATTTTTATGACGGTGTGGAGCCTAATTTCACGGAGTCGTGGTTTTAGATAATATTCACCGTTGAGAAGTTATTCACGAAACACCGACATTTTCGTTATTTTACAATATTTAAAACTGTGATATTTTCTAACCCAGTATTGGCAATATAAATACATAAATTGCTTAGTTGATTGCCATTACCTTGAAAATTGCTAATGGAGATGCTTTGGCAATGACAATGACAAAATTGGTCGGTGGGCGATAGGTAATTATTAATTTGCATCTTCAAAGCAATACATTTTGACGTTCAACTTTTTTCAAAATAGCTATAAATTCCTCACGACTTTTACTTTTGCATTGTTTTGACATTTAAGTTGAAAATATGAGAAATTTAGTGAATTAAAATTTTTTATTATAAAAACTAGTGAATTTAAAAATTGACAGTGATTGCGATTTATATGTACTGACTTTTGATATCTGAATTTATTTGGCAATGAAATAATGCCCAGCCAGGCCACAAATTAACAGTGCCATTGAAATTTAATTTGCCTTTAATTTAATATTGCCAATGGAGCCACAGCCTAAATGAGCGTTCGTTGAGTAAAAGTAGAGAATTGCTTGATCTACTAGTTTTGTATAAAAGATATTTTCAACATTTAGACTTAATATTACAATAGTATTTTTAACGCCATAGTGAAAAACATTCGTTTATTAAAATTAATCATGTTTTAAACTTGTAATACATACATATGTACATACATTAAAATATCATTTTTAAACTTCTCTTATTATTTTTGAAAGGAATTTTATTTAAAAAATTATATTTCTAATTATTCTGAATTATTGTTGACCAAACAGGCATCTTTTTGTCTTCTTAATTCAACTTAAAAAAACTAAAAAAATTGTATAGCTTCGAAAAACTGTTTTTCATCAAAGTTTTTTTTTCTTAAAAAGCAAAAATATTTTTAAAAAAATTTCTTTATTTCGAAATATCTACCATATACTACCAAGAGCAAAAATATACAACCCATAGGTAGCCGCGTATTTTGTTTAAATTTAACTTTATCTTATCTCAATAGATCAATGTAAGTTAGTTATGTTTTGTTTCATTTTTTTTTTTTAATTTTATTTTCTTAGCAAGTTATAGTTGATTAATTTACATACTTAATGAGATATTTTTCGGGCGTGATCAGAGATAATATTCAAACGCAGATTTTTATGGCAGCTTCTATTTTATTTTTCCAAATTGTGATTAATTATAAAATTTCGATATATTTTATGTGGCAGATAAGTATTTTGTTATTTTTTTTTTTTCATTTTTAAGTTAATTAAAAAGGTGTTTTAGAAAATTCATTCCATCATGCCTGCCTATTTGTTTGTGTTATACATATACATAATGTCTTTATTGGTATAAGAAAGAATTTTTTGTTTATAATTTATAACTTAACAAACAATATTGATCACACAAAATTAGCGCTTTTATTGATTGGTTTTAATTTTTTTTTTTTTTGAAAATGAAAAATGCAAATATGTATAACTTTTTCAGACAATTTATTATACTATTAAAATTTGTATTTTTAACGCTTTTAAAAATATTTACGATTTGTTTGGTAATTTGTTTTTGGGATCATAATAAATTTAATAGACTTTAAAAAGAAATACATAAAGATTTAGGTAAATGTTTTATTCCACCTTATAAGATTAGTAGATTACAGTATTTCGCCATTTTTTCATACTTTTTAAGACTCTTGAAACCGAAATTTGTGACGTTTTGAATCAACACAAGTTAATTGTAAAATCTAATTGATAATTTCTGAAAAATAACTATGAAACGTTAAGTCAACCAGGTACATGTAATAAAATTAAGATTTACAAAATATTTAATATTTTTTTAAATAACAAGAATTTCATGTTGAAACAACATGACATCCTGAAATGAGATCGTGTAAGTTTCTGGGTTTTCTGCAACTCAGTACTTCTTGTAAATTGTAACACCTTTTAATTTTAAAACATTTCTGTTTTTTTTTCTAAGTTTCTTGTTGAACATTCGTTCATCGCACATGAAAGGTTAATTTTGAAAAAAAAAAAATCACTAAATTTAGCAGACAAATTATTTGGCGCAAAATTTTAAACAACCTATTGTTAAGGGCTTAGCATATTACTAGTTAGCAATTTGCTAAACATTTAGAAATTTACTAGCTCTTCGGAAATTTTAATCCTTTATTTTCGTTTTACTAACTAGTAAAATACTATTTCCCTTTTATTAAAAATGGTGCATCTTAACACGCCCAAACAATGACAGTTCGTGAAAGAAAAACAAAGTAAACAAACCTAAACCTAGGGAACGGACCTAATAATTTGATTTACCGTTGGCCAGATACACTCCAAAACCTTTTTCAATTTTCTTATTTTTTGCCATCATGAAGAAAAATTTAAAACATTTTGGAGTGTACCTGACCAACCATAAATCGTGCAGGGATGGTTGATACCTTTATGGAATCAGCACCTCCATTAGCTTCAGTAACTCTTGATGTCTTCCGAAAACATTTAATTTAATTTTATTTACTTTAAAAAACAATTAGCACAGGAATCATAAAAAAAAACACAATTTAACTCTTTGCCAACAAATTTTTTTCGAGGAAAATGACAGATTTCATATGGATTTAGCAAGTTACTAAAAGTTAAAGTAGCCATTTTGTGATTTTAACTTTAGTAAAATGTTAAGAGATAGTAAGTTGCTAAAATCGTTTAAAATTAGAAAAATATTCTTTTTATCTTAGTAACTTACTAAAATGGCTTTAACATTTTACTAAATCGTTTAAAATTTTGCGCCTTTGTATTTATTATTTTTAAATTATGCATCACAACGATATCTACATTTCTAGTTAATTTTTTCAAAACTGATGAATAGGCTCAATTCCATGTCGATAAATTTTTGTCACCTTCGTCGATACTTCTTTGACATAAAATCACTTTCATGTGTGTCTGTTTAATTGTTCTTCTAAAACAATCTTGCAACACATTCATCAATCAAACTCGGCGCGAGAAAACAAAACGATACAAGTATAAACGTTGTCCTTTACCATTCCAATGATGATGATTGTCTCTGCTTTTTGATGACACTTGCTGCAACAATCTTATGGCGCCTTTAATATATGTGATGGTTGCTTCATTCAAAGTTAAAGAAAAAGAAAAAAAAAATAATAATCCCTGTCATTCTCACCTTGAAATGTCAACTCAACTCAGACTTGGTTTTAATTAGTTCGACACCATCGTGCCCTTTTGCACGTGATAATCACCTCTTGCGAGCGCTTCCCAATAAAAAAAGTCACAGAAATACCACCAATTGCCCAGAAATTCTTAGGCATGAAAGGGAATTAAATCTAAAACACCAAGATCGAAACCGACAAACACCTCGTCGTGTCGTGTCGTCTTCGTCGCGTTGTTGGGTCTCACTGCGTCCTTATATCTTATGTCGTTCCAACTTTAAATACAATGTTAACCCTCAACATGTGTACGAATGTATGCTGGACATTCTGTCCACATCCTCACACCATCCTGCAATTGTCCAAACTGTCAAGCTTCATTGCAACATAGGGTGCACAAAAGCTAAAACACCATCAGCCAGCCATATATACAAACCAAACGAAAGCAAACCAAAAGAAGTCAGGCTAAGTTAAGCCAAACACCATCATCGTGTTCCAACGACAATAAATCGTCCCGCTGTAAAATGTCAAGTTTGACAAAATCCAAGGTCGCTGCGCGCAATGCACACAATGCGCACCGCAAGTGCTCAAATGCTGTACAATCCGCGTGCAAATCTTTCCATTTCCACACTCGTTTCCGCCCGTCGTCGTCGCGTTCGTCCGGGTCCGCTATATGTAGTTGATCGTCCCATCGTCGCCGTCGTCGTTGAGCAATCTCTGTTTTGTTTGTGTCCATCTGCGGGCATTTTAGCACTTCGAGGCATCCTAAAGGCCTGTTCCGACCCGATTCCCTGTCTCTGTCCCAGACTCTTGATTTTAAAACAGAATGCGCACTGCGCGCACACATCTAGACACGATCGCAATTGGCAGTGCATTCATTATAATTGACACCTTTCGCGTTTATTTATTGTTTGACACTGAGTGTGATTCATGCAAGATTAGACGACATGGATGAATCTCGCAAGCGACCAAGACCGACTTCGATTGGGAAAATGGAAAAAAAAATAAAATTAAAAAAAAAAAAAAAATAATAAAACCTGTAGGTATAAGCTCTGAGATCTTTTTGCAACTCGTCAAGTTGTCGCAAGTTTTATTTATTTGCATAATATCTACTATTCTGTAGTCGTCGTTGTGAAGCAACTATAAGACCTGAACATAACTAATATTATTTAATGAGCCTTTTTTATTACTAAAACATTCATAGTGTTTTTTTTTTCTTAATAAAAAACTTCAACTTGTTCAAGGCATAATGCTAATTATCTAAACTTTATGCTTCAACATTACCAATAATTTAAAATTTATAGCTATCTACATTTTCTATGATACTCCCAAATTACGTAATTTCAAGACCTTAACATCAAAATAACGCAAAGTATTTTCTAAATTTAATAATCATGTCGATTTTGAAATGCGTTAATTTCAATTACTGTCTCAGCTCAGCAAAGTGGCACACAATTTTCTTTTTTTTTAAATGGGTCATAAGTCAATATCTATCAAACTATAAAGTGTCAAATTCTATTGAGGGATGGCTACGTTGTCGATGGATTACAAAACCTCTAAAAATCGAAAACGCATGAGTTTTTATATTTTGGTTTTGAAAAATGTGTTTTTTGGACCAGCGGAGAGATTAAGATCGAAATAATAAATCTATGTCAAAAAATTGTTTGTTGAGCTATAAACTGTCAAATTTCGTTGACAAATGTCCACAATTATGATGGATTAAAAGACCTCTAAAAAATCCGTAATTGACTTCTTTGCTGCGGAAAGAAGATTTTTTAGGGCTTTCGGATTCGGAAGCAAATTCGATGCAGATAGCAATATACGTCAAAATAAAATGTGTTTTGATGTAAACTGTCAAATTTACTTAAAGGATTCCTACAATGTCGATGTATTAAAAAAGCCTTTTAACATCAGAAAATCTTGAATGTGAGATGAAAGTCAACAAATTCTGCTGCGTCAACGTTAAAATACAGTCAACGCGCTGATGAAGTGATGAGTATTCTGTCAATGTATACTTATAATTGCGTTGAGAGGTTAATTACTCGGTTACAAAAAATAATCAAAACGTTGACCCTAAATATGGTGTTAACGCGACTGTCAACAAAGCGTTCAACACAGATGTCAACGCATACGTCAACGCAGTCGTCAACGAAGCAACGCAGACGTCAACACAGCCATCAATGCTTTGAAAGTATTCTGCGTTGATGATCACTCGCCTTGACAATTTTGAGACATAATTTAACGTCAGAGAGTCAAGAGCCCATTTGCATTGCAAGTCGAATCGAAGATTTATTTTAATAAGCAGGTTTAACTATATCTACCTTTACCAAAACAACCTTGTTCATATATAAGACCCAGATCTAACAGTTATAATTTCACAAAGAGTGTCAAGCCCAAAATACATTATGTACATTTTAGTGAAATCCTTAAGCAAAAAAAAATAAAAATATCTCCATTAATGACATGGCGAAGGCTAATGAAAACTTGAACATGTCAACAAAATGTCTTTGATAAGGTCATTCATTAACAATAGTGGTTCCCTTCGTCACATCGATCCTTTGAATTTCAACTTAAAGCATTTGATTCCTTCCTTATGGTACTTAAATGTTTCGCACGTGTTGGTTTGAAGCTATACCAATGCATATTCAACTATATATGAAAAATTAACAGATTATCCTTTTTGAAACTATAAGTAGTTCACATGGTATATCCTTCATCAAATTCATTACCCAAAAATATTTAAACCCTAATATACGGATGATGACCAAGACATTTCACGGTCCCATTAAAAACTAACTTCCGCTTCATTAAGCCATCAAATCGAGCACGTGTCCCTTGTGTCGTGTCAGTTGTGAACGAAAACATAAACATCCTCCCTCACTCAGAGTCAATTTTCCGTTAAAATGCATATCATGAGACATGAAATCTTCCATGTCATCACTCAATTCCAAGAGACATCATCCCAAAAAAAAAAAAGAAGAGATTTTTAAATACAAAACGAGCAAAAGATCTAACCCCAGAGGCGAGAAGCATTCAAATGGGGTTTTCCCTGTAGGTTTTTTTTTTCTTGTTGTGAAATATTTTTTTCCTGTTTGCAATTATTTCGCGTGTCCCACAGGAGGAGATTATAATATTTTAGGTATAGGTACAGTCTCCAGGAATCTTCCTTTCTTCTTCTTAAAAATATTCAAAAGAAAAGATTTATTTGCTTGTGTTTTGGTCGCTGCATATACAACAGGTACACGACTTATTTTTTTGTTGTTGTTTGTTATTTTGGCTTCTCTATTCAGTTAAGATTCATAAAAGGACTAAAAAATTCGTCGTAAAGACCACCAAAAGTGGTTTTTCATTAGCAACTTTCTTTTCTTCGTCCTTTTTCGTCAATTGTTTTTTTTTTTTTTGTATAGAGTGTCCTGTGTGTTTAGGTAAATTTTGAGGATTATAATGCTCGTGTCAATAAACATATCTTTTCTTAAATATTTTTTTTTGCACAAATAGATACAGGACACCCACAGAATAAGGTTTGGTTTATTATAAAAGAGCATCGTGCTGTGTTATGAATTTCTTGGATTTTTATTTTTGTTTTGAAAACAATTGGCATCCTGTGAATGGAAATGTCCTTTTTATTTATTGCTGTTCTCTCAATTTGCACAATAATGTCTTACTGTGTGTCACTCGAATTTGACATCTGTATATATGATGGTGAAGCCATAAACCACCCGTTGATAATAATTGTTTAACTGGAAAATATTTCTATAATACTTGTGTCAAAAAGTACTGTAGTCTCAATTAGGTAGTTTTGAAAGTAAAAAAAAAACATCTTAAGGACCACACCAAATGCGTAGGTAAATTTATTAGTATTTGTTTTTCTGTCAAATTTTGAAGTCAACACCTTCCGCAAACTTGTGGCACATTATATGCTTTATTAAAACAGTTTCAGGCAAATCCATTTTTAAACATTACCTAACCATCGTTTCACCAATATTTTGCCAAATCTACAAAATCACATAATTTTCCTAGAAACCTTTTGTACCTTTTCGTTTGAATGACAAATTGATTTCATCTTTCTCTCATTCACCCAGCGAAGAAGTGTACCTACCCTTCATTTCAAAAAGTGACATATGCACATGAGTCGTGGTGAATATATTATGTCACAATTTCGCGCAGTGACACATCACTGACAGTTAATTACCCCGGCGGCGCGGCGCGGCATCTTTACTACGAACGCACACGAAATAGCTTTGTCATTTGCAAACCCTTAACAACTTGCTTATGGTGGGCTATAATAAAACAATAAAACGGAATTATATCTGTTTATGAGAGAATTAGCATTCATCATTGAGTGGATGTATGATTATAAACATAGAACACAGAATGTGGTCATCCTTATGAATAATCCTTTTGCATAGGTATATTGTATGTAGAAAAGTTGTCCTTATTGAGATATAAAAATTATGTAGTTTTGTTATTTTTATTTGAATGAAAAAGTCCGGTTTAAGTGCAGCTTAAGTGGGATTTGGTCAGTTTTGTGAGTAGTCAGCATGATGGAAAAAGATAGAGAAGTAGATTTATTACTTCCAAAAACATTAGAATATATTCAATGCCTGCATTGTGTGTTGTTTTAAGAGGACAAAGTGAACCTAGATGAAATATTGAACAACAACACTTCAAAAATAGTAAGGATTTCTATGAGTTTATAAAGAGTAAAAGAACTCTTAAAAAAACAATCACTTCTAGAGAAAAATTAATTTTGAGTATAGAACTCAGAAATAAAACCCTCCAAATTTCTAGTCAAAGGGCCCTTTAGATTTCGTAGGAAAAAAATGAACATAAAATTTTAAAAATGAGATAAATTTGAGATAAAAAAAAAAAAACAAATCTTAAGAAGTGTCTACAATGTTTGAATCCTCCGAAGGTCCAGAAAAATAAGTTCCAGGGAACTAGATTCACCGAAGGCCTTACATAAATATGTTTGTAATGTAAGTCTCATTTGAGAAGTGAATCCACTTTTGTGAAGTGGACTTAGTTTCCATAAAAGGTGGGAACTTAATTACAAAAAATCTGTGGATCATAGTACCTCATAGATATATGTATGTGGGATATTCGCATAAAAGGTACCTATGCTATCTGAAAGGTCAGTCATTTTGATCAAAAAAAGGTCAATTACTTTCCGAAATTGGTCAGCCATAGAAAATTTTCAATAAATGGTAAAATTTTTTCAAAGGATTTTCAGCACTTTATTTGTGGGATATTCGAAAAAAAATATATCATCTGAAAGGTCACTTAAACCTCATAAAAGTTCAACACGTTTCAGAAATTGGTCAGCCATAGGTTTTTTCAATGAATTTTTAAAGTTTTTCACAAAGTCGTAGAGATCTTGGGCACCTCATTTGTGAGATATTCGATACTAATGTGAGTTTAAATTTAAAAATGTTTTTTCTTATAAAATTTTATAAATTATTTTATCTGAAAAAATTACTAGGACTCTGATCCTCATCTCCGAAACAAGAAATCTCATATGTTTTTTTTTTTAGCTATTTGTCCAACAATATCAATCCTGACACCATTGAAATGCATATCCTTGTTTCGAGTATCCCTGCTGCTATAAAAAAAAATAAATAATCACACCTTTTTTCATGATCAATGATCGATAATCTGTAAAATTAGACAAAAGACCTTCCGAATGATGGATTGTCCACATGTACTCGTACTCGTATAAGATGATGTAATTCCCGAAATATTGTTTTGATAGATGATCAATCTGTGACCGATGATCTGATCTTTTGTAAATTGTATATATTTTTTTTTTGTTTACTGCATTTTTGTCTTTAATAAAATTAAAGGATATTCAGAGGGGTCTTATGGGAATAAATAAAATAAAAAAATAATTTTTTGAGTTATGACTGTTCTCAATCTCCTTGATGAAATTCCTCAAAAAAAAAAAAAACTATATAATCAGACCCCAACTGATCTTATCCTTTTTGTGATGGAAATGAAAGCTGTCTGTCCGCAGGACTGATCGCTTAAACAATCACCTGCTCTCAATAAGAGATTCTGACAGAAGATAAAATGATACCATGAATTGATATTTTGATTGCTTTTCACAAGAAGCAACGATCTCTTCTCGGTACACATATACAGTGAGAGAGAGAGAGGAAACTTTGAACAAAATAACCATTCGCGAATTTAATGAACCACACGCTTGGCCGCCCATTTTTATTTTATTTTTTTTCATTTCATAAATGTCATCCATCACTTAAACTCGGGAATTCTTCCAAATTACATACTTTCTTCAACCGAAAAAAAATGAAGAACCTTCTTTGGTTAAGTCGAAACTCAAAAGTCATTGATAACCTTGTTGAGTTGATTTTTAATTACAGGCATCAAGCCCTCGAAATGAAAGGCTTCTTTACACCAGCATTACTAACATAACACAAAAAAAGTGGGCGTGTGCCGGTATATAAAGTTAACATACAAATTCAGAAAATTCAATATCAGGTTCACAGACCGAAAAATTAATATTTAACAACTAAACAAAAAAAAAAGTAAAAAAAAAATTAATAAAATGGTTGTAGGTATATTTTGTAACTCTGGCTTCTGCTTGCCAAGGTAAAAGTTTTGCAGTTGCTGACAACTGAATTTGTTGCACACGATTGTTATGCACTTTCTTGAAGGACTGACTCTTTTTGAAATGCTTGAAAAGGTTTTCCTGATATTTCCCGCGCACATCAGGATCGGTCGTTGGGTCTGATCGCGACCGACCGGCCGGAAAAAATGGGAATAATAACACAGAAAATTACACATCTCAGGCAAATCATTGTTTACTCTGCAACAAAACGGGGTCTGTGTACTTTTATAAAAAAAAAAAAAAAAAAAAAATAAGAACCAAACTCTTGGCAAATTGCTATGCGATAGCTGGGGGACGACAACAAAGTTACGGAGAACCTTCAGCTTCGTCGGTATAAGATAATGACTTGTTGCAATCAACAAGAAGACCAGAGCGGATCACGATGATGATGATGATGGCGGTGATGGTCGTCGTGAGGTGAAGATTTCTCTTCGGCATAACTCCCATGGAAAATATCATAACGAGATGATGACTAAGAACCCACAGATGTAGAACGACGACGATGAGACGAAGATCTATGATCAAACAGTAGGGTCGGCAAGGTGATAAATTATTTTTCTTGCGTAATAGTTGGCAAGTTCTGCATTCAAAAAATTTATCAAATACGGGGTTTAAAGAAAACAACATAAAGTAACATAACACAACGTAACATAAAATAACGGAACATAAAATAACTTAACGTACCATAAAATAACATAACGTAACATAACTTAACGTAACATAACTTAACGTAACATAACTTAACTTAACGTAACATAACTTAACGTAACATAGCTTAACGTAACATAGCTTAACGTAACATAACTTAACGTAACATAACTTAACTTAACATAACTTAACGTAACATAACTTAACGTAACATAATGTAACATAACATAACGTAACATAACGTAACTAACGTAACTAACGTAACTTAACGTAACTAACGTAACGTAACTAACGTAACGTAACTAACGTAACGTAACTAACGTAACGTAACTAACGTAACGTAACTAACGTAACTTAAATAACGTAACTTAACGTAACATAATGTAACTAAACGTACCGTAACATAACTTAACGTTACATAACGTAATTTAACGTACCGTAACATAACTTAACGTAACGTAACTTAACGTAACATAAAATAATTTAACGTAACATAACTTAACGTAACATAACTTAACCTAACATAACTTAATGCAGCAAAATATAACGTAACGATTAAAGTCCATTAAGAGAAGTTCGAAATGCAAACTAAAATTTAAAAAAAAATTATGAAATTTAAAAAATTAGAGCATTAAATTAAAAATCTTATCTTGTAGCACCCACTGTGCACCATAAAGGGACCCTTATAGTGATTCCAAGAGCCTATCAATTGGACACATTTGTAAACCTTTTTCCGTTAAGGTATTCCTTGTTTCCTTTCGAGGGCGTTCCTAGAAAATTATTAGTTTGCTTAAAGGAGAGTCTAAACTTCATTTCAAGAGCTCCTCCATAGAATGAAAGAGAATTTTTTCACTAAAAAAAAGCAAAAAAAGGTAAAAAAAACCGAAATAATCACCACCAATCTATTGTCCAAGTGACTTTATGCAGGGCAAACAGCTGAAATGTTTGATGAAAATATATTTAGGTACATACATATATAAAACAAATTGAAAAAAAAAATTAATAATAATAACCAACAAAATTACGTCTGGATAAACTGCGACCGGCGCGACCAACTGATCGATCGGACACAGACCGCATCGTCAAGCCACTTTATACTATAACGACTGTTGTTGTTGTTGTTATTGTTGGTTTGGTGCTTGTTGATCTCTGGTGCCCAGCATCATACGGAGGACGATGATTAGAGCCTCATAACACGGCAATCAATTTAATAAGGGGGTTGAACATACCTAGAGATTGCGCGACTTAAAAAAAAAAACCTATCATGCCCATAAGCCAGACAGAGATGGACGAGTCCAAGAGACCCGCCACAACAGAGGAGGGAGGTCTGGGATCGCGTTTTGCTCTTCCATCAACTATGGCTATGATGATGCAAATGTTTTTCGATGTTATTATCATTTTTTTTTTCAATTTGTATTTATATTTTTTTTAAATCTTCCTGGTAAGCCAGTTTTGTTGTCCTATACCGTTTTCGCCTCGTTATACCGCTGATGGGTGAGCTGTGATTACTGACGAATCGATTCGAGGATTTTAGTTTTTTTTTCATTCTTGAAAAAAAAAAAATGAAATTCCTTTGTAGGACGCGATGCCAGAAATCGACGAAAAGTGTGGTAATAAATAATTCGACATAAGTAGAGGGTCTGGTCTTTATATTCTGAGGTCGAAATGGATAGAAAAATTGTTGAACGTGTACCTGCTTTATACATACGTTGATATTTATAGATGCAGCAAGATGCTATATGAGAACAAAGAGTCCTTTCAAAACATTTTGTGTTTCCAATATTTTGAGAGAAAATTTGATTGACTGGGTGGAACTAAGTATAGGTACCTACTAATTACATGACGAGTAACAACTATAACGAGAATGATTTTTGATCTTTCAATGTGGGTCAGAGTCAGACTTATTATACATCTACCTATTAAATATATGATTGCATTTTATTCAATTAACACCTCAGTTGTAGGAAATGGCAATTCTTTTAATTTGAAGAAATCAAAAACTTTGACGACTCACGATTCGATTTGATTTTTGTGGATTAAAGTCTGTCTTGATATTGACTAGTTCTTGTTGGATGTAGTAGAACTTCGTTAAGATTTACTCGCATTCGTGAATAAGCAGTTAATTGCTTTCAAATAAAATATTTTATTTCGTTAATTAATTTTTAATCAACATTTTAGTTGAATTGTAAATCAGGAGATAACTAAGCAGTTTTTAATAATGGGGGTGTTGAAGTAAATTTTAGAAAATGGTTAAAACATGCAAATTCAACACTCCACCAAAATTAAGATTTGTTCAATTTTTGTTCAAAGTGAAAGTCTAATTTAACCAAAAAATTAAGAATTTAACGGAAGCTAAGCTTAAAGCTTAAATTTTTCTCATGAAATATTTCAGGCCAGAGATTTTGTTTATTTCCGACTTAAGTTTTCTTAAAATGATTTTTTGTTCATCAGGTGTTTTAACTCACTAAACAACTTCAAATTGAACAAAATTGCAAGCTGCAGCATTCCTCTCTTCTTCCAGTTAAAGAAAAAAAAAATACCAAACACGCAATCTTAATTCTCAAAGCAGGCAAAATAACTTTCTAAAAATAATATAAACTTAATGTCATTCAGCATTTTATTTTATTGCATTTATTTATTTTTATTTCTTTTTTTAATTTGTAATTTACCATTAATTCGTTCATTTAATTGACAGTTATTAATTACAACAATATCATATCCAATAAATGTCGCCCCTTTTAAGACTGTTTCCATCAAATAAATCCTCTTAACGCGATGCCTTTCTCTCAACCACACGAACAAATCGAACAACAGCGAGACGAGCTCAATTCTTCGTCTGAACGCGAGACATAATATAACAAAGACGTGATGACACGCAGCAGTGAATTTCTTCAACAGGCTGTATACCTTACCCCTTTTAATAAAATTAAATAAAACAAAAAAAACCCATCACGCTGCTAAGTAACTCACCTTGTTTAAAAGGTTTAAGTAGGTGTCTCTGGAAAGGAAGTGAAAAAAAACTGGGTGTCCCGATTTTATTGAGAGCTTGTACATAATTCTTTAACACCGTTTAAGATTTTACAATAATTTGAAAGTTATATGTATGAGAGATTGCACGGAGAAAAAACTTTAACATTATAAGCGTGTAAGTTGAATTTAAATATTTGTAAAAAAACGGTCGATTCTGTGGGTTCTTTGGTTTTTCTTCCGAATTAGTTCAATTTAAAATAAAGTCCCATCGCAAGTACAATTGCAATAATTGGCGCCCAACGTGGGACTTAGAAATGCTTTATTATGCTGTTTATGTTTTAAAATTAAGTCGATTAAGTTGTTACGTTGAAAGTTGAAGAGACATTCCCTTAAAATCGAATATTTAAACACCCTGTTATATCTTAAAGCTTTTCATAGAGCAAATTTCTAATTTTTAAGACGTCGCACACATACATTTATATATATGTAAGTTACCGCAAAGCACAAAATATATAAATTATATACATATATCTAAGTAACCTTGTTGGTCTTGAAATGATGGCATGCCGCCCTGCTTTCCGCTGCCGCTCCACCAGCTGCTGATCAAATCACAAAAAAGGCGACTACTTAAGAATGACACCAATCTTCTCTTCGATTCACCACACGAACGCACGCAGGAACACAGGAACCGAATATATATACAAAATTAAACCCGACCAAAAGAGGAACCCAATAAAGTATAAAT